>CM044103.1:18968290-19020843 GCA_024174645.1 Lemna minuta
AAACCGTTGAACCCTTATCCACTGCTCTGATGAAACACACCCTTGCGAATCGTTACAATTAACTCGTGGTCGTTGGATCTTTGATCGACCGCCAAGAAGATGCCACGTCGCGTGCGCTTTAAATAACGCATCAAACATCCGCCGTTGGATCTTGACCCGACGTTTCAGATGCGTTTCTCTCAGTTTTAATCTTAGTTTTTATAACTCCTTTGATCAACGGCTGAGCTTAAATTGTTTTAAACCGATTTTCTGACGAATCATGTTGCACCATGAAGATCGACAATCGCGATTTAATCGCGCGATCGGACGCTCCACGCTGCGCCATGTCATCTCCCGCTTTTGATCGTCGATCACAATTGATCGGACGCTCCAGGTTGCGCCACGTCACCTGTGCACTTATAATCTTTCGAAAAATCAATTTTTACTTTGAAAAATTGATTTTTAATTCCAAAAAATCTTGAAAAATTCATTAAAAATTCAGAAAAATTTAGAAAAATCCCTAAAAAAATTAGAAAATTCATAAGTTTCAAAATATAACTCCAAATTAATAAAAATTTCTTTCATTTGATCAGAAATTAAATTATCTATCATTCTAAAAAGTCAAATTTAATAAATAACAAGAGACCTAATTTCTATTTCAAAAATTCACTCATTTCTTTAAGATTTTAAAACTTAGAAAATTATGTCTATAAAATGATTTCTCTCATTATTTTACATTAAAAACTAATTATAATCTTAAGAAAATATGGGTTATGAAATTATTCATCTTTAATTCATCATAATTAACCCTAAATCAATTTATTTTGAGATTATAATGACTTTTTCATAGAATGATAGATAAACACTCATCAATATGATAACATGCATATGAAGGGAATCTTTTATGCCTTAATATGCATAAATAATCATGTATTATCATGACTAATTAGCATGTTATCAACCATCTCTTACCCTCTTCGCCTCTCTTCTCCCTTCTTCCTCAAGTCTTTGGATGTATTACTTTTATCCAATATCACTCTCCTTCCTCCTTTAAACACGCCCCTTGTGATCTCAAAAGTGTATTTGTTGGCTACTCTATAATATATTAGGGCTACCGGGTGTACTTTTTGACACCCATCCTTATGTGACTTTTGTTAATGTCACCTTTTGTGAGGACTCTCTCTAATTCTCCTCTCCCTCACTTTCCTTGACTCTGTAAATGCATCTCTTGGAAGTCTTTGGCTTCTTTCTCCTGATGGTCATTGTTGATCCCCTCCCTTTGATTCCCTCTCTTCCACTCTCTCTCGTCTCATTCTCCTCTCGTTTCCTCTTGTTTCCTCTTGTTTCCTCTTATTTCCTGTTGAAGAAATGTTTGTGTGGTCATTAAAAACACGAATGAGTGTCAAAACAATTACCAAACTCACCAATTTAAGGTTTTAATCAATAATTAATTAGTATAAAGGCGAATAAAGGTCGAATCCACAGAAAAATAGGGAACTTTTTAGGAATTCTTCGAAGTTGATCAAATCAAATGACGAATTGAGGTGACAAATTAGGGATTTTATAAAAATTTCAAAGAAGAATCCAAGACAAATCCTCTAAATCAAAAATTGCTCAATTTGGATTAGTATTCATTGAAAAATCAAGTAGGGAAATCTAAAGAGAGAAATCCATTGAAAAGAGAGATAAAACAAGAAAATTTTGTGAAATTAGACTAATCTACTATTTAGAATTGAAATCTAATGTTATAGGAAGAAAGATTAGAGAGTTGACGTAGCGATGTAGTGCAATCTTTGAAACACACGGTCATCAGTCAAACAAAATTTATAATTCTAAACTCACGATGATTTAAAGAATATGAAATCAAGTACAGATCGGGTCGAACCAGAGAAAGCACGATTCACTTTCACCGAAAGAGTTGACTTGGTCAAACTTAAGTCTTATTAAGGCTTTAAGAAATGAAAATGATATATTATCGATAGAAATAGTACCAATATATGAGACAAGATATTTTGAAGAATTTTGAAAAAATATCTGTAGAAGAAACGTCAAAATTCAAGGTCAAAACATTGACTTTGACTAGACTTTGACTTTCTATAAAATCAGAGAGGAAAAAGGTGAAAAATATTACGAAAATTATATTTTTATAGGAAACGACAGAGAAAAGGAGAATTTTGATATAAAACTCATGATTTTTATAGTAGAATTCGATTTATTGTGATTTTTCCAAAATATATAAATAGAAAAGTCACCAAAATAAAGGTTTTGGTCAAAATCTTTAAATTGACTAATCAAATGATATCCAAATCTAGAAAATCAACTATGAGTAGAAAGCTTAAGATCAGAGGATTCCAAAGAAACTAAAATTGATTAATTTCACCTTATATATTTGTAGTAATTGCCCTCGAAAGTCAACACCCACATTAAGATTGATTTTTAACAGTAGTTGGTCAAACAAAAAATCTAAGGGCCAAATCTTGATGAAAATTTATGAATCAGATATTCACGGAAAACTGATTGAACAAGGAATCTAATGAAACCAAATTCGTTTGAATTGGACTTAAGATCAGGGAGAAATCCTTGCTTGGAAATCATCAAAATTCTCTGACTAAATTTGGAGGAAATGACAAAAATTCTAATTCCTAAACTCTAATTACATGTCTAAATCTAATATGAACTATCTAAAATGCAAGGATTATGAAGGAATCACACTAATAACTCAATTGACGTGAAGATTGAGCCTCAAATTGCTTTGATTGTTGAGAATTTCTCCAATTTCCTTCTTCTTCATGATTTTGGCGTTCAACGGGACGATTTCCAAACGTTTTCTCACAATGTTTGTGATTAACTTGCCTCAATCCATGCACGATTGAGTCTAGAATGTAAGAGAATCACAAAGAACTCGAGATCTTCCTCCAAAAATGCTTAATTTCACGTTTAATCAAGAGTTACATTTTCAAAAGAGAGACCATTAATGTATAGAAGAATTAATCGCAAGAAATCTGGGTCGTCCATTTCGCTAAAGAGGCTTGAACGGCCATGATGATGTCACGTTGTGCACATGAAGTGGACCACGATCCCCACGACGGGGGCTCCACTTCTCCTTAATTTCTACCATTTGATCTTCATCGGAGCGTCCACATGCAGCCGCGTGTCACTCTAGCCGTTAGATGTGATTCGCCAAGTGTGAAATGAAATCGCAGCCGTTAGATTTCACTAATGAGATCGACCGTTGCAAGTTTGTCACGTGGTGTTGATTGGGATTACTCTAGGAAGCAGAGGATCACAAAGAACTTAAGACCTTCCTTCAAATTTGCTTAATTTCTTCACGAAATCGATCAAAAGTTAAGTTTACAAAGGGAGAGAACATTTATTTATAGAGAAGTTTGTGAGAAATTGGTGGATCGTGGCCCACGACGCGGATTTCACTCCGTGTAATTTCAGCCATCGGACCGCGCAAAATCGGTGGGATCATGGCTCATGATGCGGATTTCACTCCGTGTAATTTCAGCCGTCAGATCGCACGTAATCAGTGGGATCATGGCCCATGACGCGGATTACACTCCGTTTGATTTCAGCCGTCCAATCGCGCGATTTAATCCCGACTGTCTGATTGCGTGATTTAATCATGACCGTCTGATTGCGTGATTTAATCCTGACCGTCCGATATCACTGTTCACGCCACATAGGCACCACGTAGGCATCCATGTGGGCTTGCGTGGCCCCGCCATGTGTCCGCATCGCGCCACGTCACCTCCGCGGGTCCTGCACGATTAAATAAATTCTAAAAAATCAAAATAAAATCCAAAAATTCTGAAAAATTAAGAAATTCATAAATTCATTTATATAACTCCTTTTTAACTCAAATTTTCTCCATTGGATCACAAATTCTTTCATCTTTAATATTAAAATAATCATATAGGATGAATTTCAAATAAACATAGAAAATTTCTTAATAAGTCTATTGAATATCATCCAACATTCTCTTCTTGAAATTAAATCTTCTAATCATCTACTAAAGTCAAAGTAAATTAAGGGGAGTAATTAGCCTTATAAAATATTAAACATCCATAAATCACATAATTAACCCTAAATAATGCATAAATATGGACTTTAGTAGAATAACATACCAATGGAGAAAATTCATAAAACTATTTAGTAGAAGCATGATAATCACAAATTGATTGCAAGAAACGATCGTAATCTCCCCTTGAACGCGGAAACGTACGTCGAAGACGAATCTGAGGAATACTCTTCAATCCGCGTGAATTGAAAGCCAAATCATCGCATCAATCGGGTTAGTAGTGTGATTCGTTCGTCATTCTTGCAATTCATGTAATTTAGATTAGAATTAGGTAGGTAATTGGAGTGTAGAAGTAGTTAAATTCATATTTTCACCCAATTTTAGTGATGGATTTTTGTCAATTTTTGAACAAGGATATCTCTTTAATTATAATTCCGAATCACTTGATTCTGGTTTCATTGGATTCATTGTTTTATTAGCTTTCCGTAGATAGGAAATTCGTCAAATTCCATGATCATTTAACCCCTCAATTTTATGTTTGACCAACCATTGTTCATTTTTAATCTGAATTTGGGCGTTGACTTGCGTGATCAATTACTCTTAAAATATAAATTGGAATTTGACAATTTTGGTCTTTTTGGAATCCTCTGATTTTTATAGATTTCTATTGATATATTAATTGCACGATTTGGATATCATTTGATTAGTCAATTTGAAGATTTACACTGAAGTGTTTATTTCGGGATTTTTCTGATCTTTGCTATTTAATAATTCATAATAAATCCAATTCTTATCGAAAAATCACAAATTTTATATCATAAATTTCATTTTCTCTCTAGTTTCTAAATATATAATTTTTGTAATATTTTAGGCTCTTTTTATTCTCTGATTTTCAGAAAAGTCAACTATTGGTCAAAGTCAATGCTTTGACCTTGACTTTTGACATTTCTTCTAAAAATAGGTTTTCTAAAGTCTTAAAATGTCTTATCTCATATATTTAGATGATTTTTGATTGATTATATATTATTATCAATCCCCTAATTAAACCTAAGTTTGACCAAGTCAACTCTGCAATAAAAGTTAACCTTGTTCTCTGTGGATCGACCCGATACTTACACTTTACTTGATTTTATATCTTTGTGATTTGTGGGTTTCGGAATTAGAAATTTTGTTTGACCGCCGTTTGTGTGTTTTAACGACCGCACAAAACGCTTCGTAACCCACCTTCAAAATAAGAGGAGATTGACTCAATGAATGAGATGTGGGTAAATCTTTAGCCAAGATAGTAGAAATATCATAGAAGGTGTTTTTTTCGTATTTCTATTATTAAAAAATTGAATGATCAATTAGGCTTTTACAATTAACCATACCCTAAGTCATTTATGAGTCTTACACGGATGAAAGATTATACGTACATGGAAACCAGTGACCACAAGGTTCTATGAAAGAGTTTTGATATACTCCATATCTCCTAAAGTATGTCGTGTAGTTTGGCACTTGCAGGCTAGCGACTCAACCTGTCAATTGAGTTAAACTGAATCTTAGTCAGTTAATCTATATGTTGATATAGTTAATTGATAAGAAAGACAAATAAGCGTTATTGGGTTTATAGAGTCATTAAGTGCCGAGATATATAGAGCTAGAGGATCACACACATAAGGTAAATGGGCATTGGTGGATATAGACATAAATATAAGAGTTTTTTTAGCAAAGTTCACATTCCCAAAGTCTATAAATAGGGGGAGAATGACCATAAAAAGGTGCCCATGTGGGCTTAGTGGACAAACTCTCCCCTCTCGAGCCTTAGATCCTGGCAAAAACACCAAGACCCAATGATCTTATCATCTATTGTGTATGAGAAAATATACTTATAGGGTTCACCTGAAAGAGTTCTCCAAGATATTTAAGTGTCTAACATCTTGCAATATCTATAGTATCGATGGATAGTTAGATCTCCTCTTCAATGCTCTTCACCTAGCGAGCAAAGAGAAGAAATGAAAGAATTCCACAATTCTTGCATGTGCACCTTATAAGCTATTCACGTTGTGATCATTTTCCCTTTATAAGCACTGGGTTTATAGAATTTTCATAAAAACCCTCATAATTGTGTCTCTATCAAACAACTTTTATAAATCTTATGTGTGTGACTGATAACATGCATTTATAACTTGAATTCTTATCTTAATTAACTCATATTCATGCTTATTTTATGTGAATATGATGCATGTTATCATACTTTTTAGGAATTTTCTCCATTGGCATGTCATTTCACTAAAGTTGATATTTATGCATAAATTAGAGATAATTTCATGCTTAATAGATGATTAATCTTTTGTTTAAATTAATAGAAGTGAATCTCTGTTATTGAATGAGTTTTGACTTTAGTAAATGTTTGGGAAGGATGATTTTTAGGATGAATTTATGATTTAGAAATGTTTAATGAGAAATGATTTAAGTAAATTATAAGTCATCTTGATTTCTTCTTTCTAAATATATTTTAAATGGCATAATATTAAAAAGGAAGAAATTTGTGATCCAATGGAGAAAATTTGAGATTAAAAGGAGTTGTATTTTGAGAAATATGAATTTCTGAAGTTTTATGCATTTTTTCTGATTTTTATTTGATTTATAAATTGAATTTCTAATTAAAAATATCGCAAAAAGGGGTTTTTCCTGCAGGGTGACGCGGCGGCTGACGTGGCTCAAGGGCCAGGGTGACGTGGCGCGCGGGACCAACTCGGGTTGCGACGCGGCACTGAGGCCACGTGGCAGCGCCCGGGTGGCCCGCGCAGGAGGCGCACAGGGCGCACCAAGTGGCAGGGAGGCCACACGGCCACGTGGGCGCCCGTGTGGGGCGCCACGTGTAGGTTCGGTAATAGAGGGAATAGAGACAATTAGTAGGGGAAGTCACTGCCATATTTATACGCATCATTTCCCTTTCTTTTCTCTGTGTGGGACTATGTTCCCACACGGTCTTACCTGTGCAGGACGCGTGGCGGCACAGCAGGCGTTAGATCCGGTCGGCCCTGATCGCAAGGTGTCGATCGCGTGGACCCGAGTCCACGCGATCGTCAGATCAAGCACGTGGGGGAAATCACGATTAAGTGGATATGATCGAATGCTTACCTGTGGCCACGTGGAGTCTTCCGATGCGTCCAATCTTCATCAAACGGACGTCGTCGCGATCGCGATCATCATCACGATTTTCTTCCATCCGATGGCGGACGCTCATCGAAATCATGGACCACGCGATCGCGCGATCGTGACCATCCGTTCACCTGAAGCGCTATCGGACGGCTATGAAGACACGTGGAAGAACTCCACGATCGCGGTCTGATCGAACCGCGATCGCGGCGCGATCGAGCCGCGATCGTGGAGCTTACGCTATGGAATCACCTCCATCGATCAAGACGACGACTGACGGTGACCTAGGGTCATGATTAACCCACGATCGTGGCTCGATCGTGGCGGAAAAACGTGGTCTTTTTTAGGCTACTTTGAAGCCAAATCCACGCGTATTTCAAGCCGATCAGGGAAGCCACGATGCCGCCCCAAGGAATCGCTCCCATGACTTCGCCAAACCGCCTCCACGATCGCTTCAATTGGCCATGATCTTCGGGCCAATTTCCTCTTTAAAACCAATGTATTTCTCCCTTTGAAACTTAACTTTTGATCGACTCGTGAAGAAATTAAGCGAGTTTCGAGGAAGGTCTTAAGTTCTCGTGATCCTCTGCTTCCAAGTGTGTAGAGACGCATCCATTGAAGCATGATAATCACGATTTCATCTCTTGATTTCATCGAATTTTCCCCTTGAATTCCGAACGTCCACGAGGAAGAATCCGATCAAATTCGCTTCAATCCACGAGAATTGAGGCCCCATTCTTGCGGAAATTGGGTTAGTAGTGAGGTTCGATCGATTATCAAGAGGTAATTTGTATCTTTATTAGGTTTAGATCTTTAATTTCGCAAAGTAGTTCATAGTGTTCTTCATTTTTCTTAATTTTTAGTCCGAAAAGTCTCTGATTTTTAAAATAGGATATCTCTTTGATTATAATTCCAAATCACTTGATTTTGGTTTCATTGGATTCCTCTTTTCATCAGCTTTCCGTGGATAGCAAATTCATCGAATTCCGAGTTCATTTGACCCTTCAATTTGATGTTTGATCTAGGACTGTTTATCCTTCATCAGAAGTCAAACGTTGACTTTCGGGGTCAATTACTTTCAATTTACAAATCATAATTCGATCATTTTGGTCTCTTTAGATTCCTCTGGTTCTTAGATTTCCATTGACATATAAATTGCAAGATTTGGATTTCATTTGACTATTCAATTTGAAGATTTCCTCTGAGGTGTTAATTTCAGGGATTTTCTGATAGTTGATTTTCAATAATCCATAATAAATCCATTTCTTATCCAAAAATCACGAATTATATATCCATAAATCCCATTTTCTCTCTAGTTTTCTGATTATATAATTTTTCGTAATCTTCTGACTCTGTTTGATTCTCTGATTTTACAGTACACCTACTGTTGGTCAAAGTCAATGCTTTGACTTTGACTTTTGACTTTTCTCTGTCAAATCCGAGATTTCAATTCTTAAAACTTCTTATTAGGTCTATTTATATCATTTCTATTCATCGCATCTTATTTTCTCTTATTTAAAACTCCTTTTAAACCTAAGTTTGACCAAGTCAACTCTGCGATTAAAGTCAATCCTGCTCTCTGTGGATCGACCCGATACTTACACAATACTTGATTTTTATATCTTATCTTTGTGAGTTCGGTTTTATAAATTTTTTTTTACCATCGTCTTTGTGATTTAATGACACACGAAAATGACATGTCAGTGACCCTCAAGGTATATATCTTACTAGTTAATAACTCTATAGTCTGAATAACACCTTATTGGTCAACCTTATTAATTATTTATATCAATAAATTGATTAATTAATTAAGGATCGATTTAACCCAATCAATAGGTCAAGTTGCCAGCCCATTGAGTGTCAAGCTACACCATGTGTCCTAGGAGATAAAAGTGTATAAAAACTCTCAAATTTAACCTCTCCATCATTGGTTATCATGTATGTATAATCCTTCATCTGCACAAAACTCATGCATGAGTTAAGATATGGTCAATTGTCACACTCTAATGAGTCACTCAACTTAGTATTGATGCATTGAGGAAATCATTAAGAACTCTTCCGATATGTTCACTACCTTGGCTTCGGATTTCATCTGATATCATTTCTTGAGTAAATCTCCGCAAATACTAAGGGTCAATGATCCCATTTTAACCACACAATCTCCTTCACATACTTCACGTTATATCAAATTTATGATATTTTGGATATACCATGGCTAGGGTTTTTTAAGTCATAATCAAACACAATCATCCATTTGTAAGATGTCTTTGGTGTCTCAAGTCAGAGGACCATGTACACAACCGTGATATAAATTAACTTGATTCACAATTAGGTATAATATTATTGAGGACTCATTCGGATCAATTCAATGAAACTCTTTTACCAAAGAGCGTCAACTATCTATCATCGATGTTTCAACACTGATAACCACGTGATCAATCATACTCATCATTTGAGTGAGATCAAATAACATTATTCTACTCAAATAATCCGATGTCCTTCTCAAATATCTAATCAATAAGAATGTTTATAACATATATTTAAAGACTAGTAATCATTATATTATGATCTCATCACTAGTTACTTAGTTATTATTACAAATGTTCATGAAATTTATTGCAAATATCACAAAAGAATGACAATCAATAAATTTCATTTCAATGAACATAAACAAGATACGTGAAAGTGTGATCAGCTTGTAAGCTATATAATATTCATCACCTCAAGAGCATGTACATCTCACCTAGACTTGGCGTCTTACATCCTACATGAGGAATGACTAAAAAGGAACATAAACTCACTAAAAATATGATAACATATAATATTTACTTATAATTACATGCTTATTAGTATATTTTAGGTAATCATTCATAAGTTTTTCATGCATGCTACTATATTATGAGTGCATTTTCATCATTCCATGTAATTTATTTCAAAAATCCTAAAATTCATCATTTAAAGGCTAATCATATAAAAATCATGAGTTTAAATTTTAAACTAGACTAGTCTAATTTTATTTGAGTATTAAATGTAATAAGAGAAAAACATCTTTGTGTACACTAGAAAATTATCTACTTCTACTTTTTAATTGAATTTAGTTTATTTTGTAGTTAAATATTTATTCTCTTATTATGTTTTTAAATTAAATTGTATAAAATGATTGCTTATTTCAGTTTTGATCAAACAAAAAAATTGGAATAAAAATAGTCGTATTTTGGAAAGTATGAATTTTCTAATTCTAAGGGATTGTTTAAGAAATTTTTTGAATTTTTATTGAATTTATTTTAATTAAAATTGTTTTAAAATAAATTTTAAGTGCATGTTGATGTGAAAGCTGATGTGACAAGAACACGTACATGGTGACATGCGATGAGACTTAAGGGTGTCATGTAGGGCACATGTGGCATCATATCAGGGGAGTGTTATTAGTATTAAGTGCCCTTAATTGCTTGATTTCATTTAATAGAATATTTAATTTATTTACATACCTCAAATTTCTCTATATTCCAAATGTGGGACCAAAGTTTATCTTGTGACAAGTGAAGTGGTATCATCTCAATTGTCGTCTCAACATGAATCGACAAATTTTATCGAGACACATTTGATTTTTACTTAACGAGGGGTATGTGGTGCAATGTCATTCGACTAGATTTGGTCTTAATATTAATGAAATTGTAATTGTTGATCTGGAGAGTTATAATGGCCACAATTAAATGCATCTGATAGAATCAGCAACGCGTGGTACAATTTGGGGCAGTGGATCAAAATCCGATGGAGGCGAGTAGTTGGTGATTTGTCTTCATGCGATGATGCGACATCATCTGGTTGCTCCATTTCAAATCAAAAGGCGACAACCTAACGATGACGATTCACTTCTTGTCGTTTCATTAAGCTGTTAATTGAAGATGATGAGATGATCCAACACCATGCCTAGATCAACATATATTTAAACTCTCTTTCTCTCAATGATCTATGCATTTTTATATTGACAATTGATCGGACCTTCTAGACAATCTAATCCTTGAATCTCTTTCTTCTATCACGTTCTAGTCTCATTTCCGTGTCTCAGGAGCATTTGAAGTCAAGATTTCATCAAGAAATCAAGGAGAAATCGTAGCTTGAATATGAAATATTCAGTTTGAAAATCATGAAATAAAAGCCTTCATCTGGCGACTAATTGGACCATCTCAAGTGTAATTTCAGGTTAGTTGTTTTGTGTATTCTCCCTAATCTATTGTCATTTCAATTTTTTTTTTAATTTCAAAGTTTAGATTAGGGCGATTTTATAAATTTCTATTATGTTATCTCTCTTCAAGAGGGATTTTATTTGTCTTAGTTTGCACCTTTGATTTCTCCATGGATATAAATCCAATTCAAGTTTTTTTTTTATTTTGTAGATAGATCTTTGAGTCTTCTTTCTAAATGTATATTTCCCCTAGTTTCTTGCCCCAATTTTTCATTGACGAGACGGGACTGCGAGGTCGTTGATTTCACATGGTCTCGTGTCAAAAATATTTCCAAACTTACCAATTTGATAAACATGTATCGAATTGAAGGGTATAATGGTAAATAAGGGTTGAATTCATAGGGAAATAAGGAAATTTTTTATGTATTCTTCAAAAATTGATCAAATCGGACGATGAATTGATGATATAAATTGGGGAAAATGGTAAATTATGAAAGAGAACTTCAAATCGATTCCACGGAATCAAGAATCATTGAATTTGGACTTGATTTCGTGGAGAAATTGAAGATCGAAGTGGAGAGAAAATTTTGGATGAAGAAATCACTATTTTAACTAAAATTAAACAAAATTGAACTTGAAATCCTAATCTAAATTGAAATTAAACATGATAGGAAGGTAGATTATGAAAAACCGCTTCCATTAATCCAAAATCGCGATCAAATCGATGCGATTAAACCGATTAATCACTTAGAACACGAAGAACGCAAGGATGAGATTCAAGCGCCGATTTCTGCTAATCTATTCCACCAAATCTTGATTTTGAAGGCTCCGGAGGTACGGAATTGAGAATAGAACACAATGAGATCAAGAGAAACGAGAGTGGAGGTGTCTAGATAGATCAAATTTCTTGATTTCCAACTCGAATGCTTTAGAACATCGAAGAACATCTTGTTTTATAGTACATTTGGGTGTAACCGTTTCGATCAAAACGATCGACGGTTACTATAGAACGGTCCATCGTGGACCGTTTCAAATAAGTCGCGATCGTTGGATCTGAGATGGACGGTCCTGATGAAGTTGATGAAATGCGTTTATAAAACACCATTGATCTCCGTCGTTAGATCGCGATCCGATGATTCGGATGATCCCCGTGTGATGAAATCGTGGCTGTTATAAAGCTTTTAAAATGCCATGTGCGTTTTGATCACGATCGGTGGTCCGCGCGTCCACGTGATCGACGCGCCTCGATCATACTCCACCCGATCCGACGTCTCCCCTTCCGCCACGTGTCCTGCATTTAAATAAACTCCGTGGAACTTAGTCCCACACGGAGAAAGTTAAAAGAGAATATCGGGTTTATAAGGTTCGCCGTGTTTACGGGATTAATAATCCCTTCCGATAAACGGAAGGCTATACATTATAAACTATATATAATATAAATATAAATATGCGCATCCGTCACATCGCCGAATAGGCGCCGCGTGGGCCCGCATGGCGCTGCCACGTGGCCTTGCGTGCCACGTCACATCCACGTGGCCCCGCGCGGAAATAACCCGCTTTTTGCTTTTATTTTATTTATTTTAATCGTTTAAAAATCGAAAATAAAATTAGAAAAATCTAGAAAAAATCTCTAAAAATAGAAAATTCATAACTTTTAATATATAACTCCAAATTAATCCAAATTTCTTTCATTTGATCCAAAATTTAATTATCTATCATTCTAAAAGATAAAATTTGATAAATAATGAGAGTTTTAAATTTTATTTCAAAAACACATTTATTTTTTTAAGGATTTAACTTAAGAAAATATAAATAAATGTTTATAAAACATTTTCTCTCATTATTTTAACTTTAAAAACATTTATAATCTCAAGTAAAGATGGGTTATTAATTATTTGTCTTTTAAATCATCATATTTAACCCTAATTTAAGGTATTTTTTTGAGATTATGATTACTTTTTCATGGAATGATAGAAAAATACACATAAGTATGATAAAATGCATGTAAATGAAACCATTTATACCTTAATATGCATCAAAAATCATGTTTTATTATGTTAATGTAGCATGTTATTAGTCATCCAATTGATTGAATTCAAAAAAACATCTCAAGAACATAGTCTAATTCTCCACAGATTTGACCCTTACTCACCTCTATACTAAATTAAATTTGATTAATATACATTTTAAGTAAGTTTATTTTAATATTGACATGTGAATATGTGTTTTTGACGACTGCACAATTACACTTCATCAAAATTATGTTCTATACACAAAGAATGGTTCACCAATGCTAGAAACATACAATGAAATATTAAGAAACCTATTTTTTCTATCTCAAAAACCTAGGTGGATCGGGCCCATGGGTATTGTGGACCCAGGAGAGATAAGAGGGGGGCATACTAGGCCTAGTGGGTGACACAAACTCAGAAGAGTGTCTCTCCTTATATAGGCGCAATTTCCTTTCTTTTTCTTTCGTGTGGGACTAACTCTCTATCTTCGTAGGCGACATGGTAGTGTGTGGAGTGTTAGATAAAATGGCACTAATCAATGTGCGTTAATCTGTTGGATTTTGGTTAAATATGCATGTTATCAGTGGGCCATCCAATCTTGACCACTTAATCACCTTCAAGGACTTCATGTCGTATTTGACGAAACTATTTCATGAGATCATTTCGTCAAATACGACATGAAGTCCTTGAAGGTGATTAAGTGGTCAGGATTGGATGGCCCACCTTTAGAATAAGAGGAGATTGACTCAATGAATGAGATGCGGGTAAATCTTTAGCCAAGATAGTAGAAATATCATAGAAGGTATTTTTTTCGTATTTCTATTATTACAAAATTGAATGATCATTGAATACACACCATCTCATGTCAAAAAAAGTTCCAAACTCATTAATTAAATAATAAAATCACTAATTAAATAGTATAGTGGTGAATAAGGGCCGAATCTACAGAGAAATTAGGGAAATTTTTTAGATATCTTTGAAATTCGATCAAATCAGATGATGAATTGAGGTTAGAAATTAGGTATTTTATGAAAGATTCCAATAAGAATCCACAGAATCAAAAAGCACTGAATTTGGATTTGAATTCGCAGAGAAATCAAGATTTGAAATTGAGATAGAAAATTGGTCACAAAAATAATTGAAAATCGAAAATTAAACTTAATCTACGATTCAAAATGTAAATCTAATGCTAAAAGAAGATAGATTAGGATGAACACATGCAAACTAACCCGAAGTTGCACTCGAAATGATCCAATTGACCATCGGATTCAAGGCTTTTCATTTCGTGATTTCAAAAACAAAGTTCGGCGTTCACGATGTGATTTCTTCCAATTCTTTCCACCAAATCTTAATTTTTAAACCTTCCCTGGACACGAAAATGATTCTAGAAGAGGAAGAATTCAAGAGATTCAAAGATTGTGGTGTCTAGACAATTTGAATTGCTTGAAAAATCCAAGAATAGTTTTCCGTTACGAAAGAACATTTCTATTTATAGGCGAAACTAGGCGTAACCGTTAGATGTGTCGATTCATCTTCAATCAAAGGCTGAGATTAAATGTTGTTTGATGAATCGATGTCATTAAGTCGCGTCCGTCCGATCTGAGATGAAGCGTCCAGATTCTGCCACATTGCGCATGAAGAAGAGGCATCGCTTCATTTCGTCTGTTCGATCTTCATCAGACGATCGCGATGAATCCACGTGTTCATCCAATGCATTTAATCTCAACCGTTATAACTCTAAGATGAATGGCTGAGATTAGAAGTCATTTGATTGAATCATGATCTTATTGGATTGTGCCAAGTACCCCCTGCGAGTAAGTGACATCCGACGCACGCGATTTAATTGGGCGATCGAATGTCTCACACTGCGCCACGTCACCTAAAACATAATATAATAGAAAATAGTCAGACACAAAATAATTTATAAGGTTTTATCGCGTATATAAGGTACATCAAATTAATGGGTTAGCTTAAATCCTTAACGGATGCTCTAACCCATTTATTAATCTATCACGCACATGTGCGCACACATGTGCACAAACGCATACGTGTCACGCACACATGTCACGCACACACGCGTATACGTGTCATGCACACACGCGTACGCGCGTCGCCACGTGGTGACGCTTTGTCATGTCAGCGCGCACTTTAAAAATAATTTTTTTAATTTTTTTTAAATTTTTTTAAAATAGAGTTAAATAAATTAAAAAATATTCCAGAAAATTCCTAAAAATTAGAAAATTCATAACTTTCAAAATTCAACTCTAAATTAATTCAAATTTGTTTTGTTGGATTAGATTGATTTATTTATTATTATAAAAAGTCAAAATATTAAAATAACAAATTAAAACATCATAGATTGGATACTGATAACATGCAATTTATACATTAATTTACATGATTATTAATGCAAATTAAGGCATTAATTGTTCCATTTGTATGCATGTTATCATGTTTTAAGTTCATATCTATAATTTTATGTAATTTTAGTTATGATATAAAAATATAGCATTTTGGGATAATTATGCATAATTCTAAGAATATAATTGTATTCCCATTTTGTATTTGATATCATATTTGTATTTTCAAGATTTAATGACAAGAGAAAATATTTTTATTTACACTCATGTATTTTTTTCTAAATTTATTTTATAAGATAAATGAGTGTATTTTTTCAATTAAAATTTATTATCTGGCTAGGGATTCATAATTTCATAGTCAAAGCATGATCATCCATCCACAAGGTGTCTATGGTGTATCACGTACACAGCTGTGACATTTTGGCATAATAATATCAAGGGATTTATATCAATCAATTTAGTGAAATTTTTCTCCAAAGAACACCCACTATCTAGCCTTAATGTCTTTACACCGATGGCTACAAGATCAACCATGTTCATTATATGAGTCAAATTAGATACTTTAATAGATAATTCGAGATCCTTCTTAATAGTTTTTTATAAATAATAATATTTAGAACATATATGTAAAGACTTTATCATATATTTAGTTAAATAATCACTCTATTATGAATTCATCATTATTCACTTAGTCATTGTATAAGTTCATTGACTTCATTACAAACATCATACAAGAATGAAAAATAAATAAAATTTCATTTAAATGAATATAAACAAAAGATAAAAGTGTAATTGGCTTGCAAGCCACATAATATTCATTAATTTTAAAGATACAATTAAATGTATTCCATTGTGTTCAATATTTTGATCAAAATTTTGGAAGGTTTATCAACCTTAGATCGTAATAGAAGGCAGGTTTGATTAGGGAGCATCATTAGAGTGCATTTTCATCATGAATCTTTAGATTAGGATTATTCTTCATTGATCTTTTCTATTTTCTTAATCTTTTTGTCTACATTTTTATATTTTTGAACCATAAATCACCTTTCTACCATGTGATCAAATGTTTAGATCTTCGAAAGGATTTCCGAAGCATTTAATCAATGCATTACATCTTCTGTGTACATCTCCCTCTTTTCATAAATTATTTCTACTTTCTTAATGCAAAAACACCAAAACATTCCTTTATTTTGTAACCGTTTTTCATATGGATTCGACCTCAAATTGCCACTATTCTAAATTTTAATATCAAATTTGAAGAGTTGAGTTGCATTTTCAACGACTATGATTTTACACATACTAGTGACCATCTTGCTCTTCACATCATGCCTCTTTTTTTTTGCCAAAGTCATCTCTATATTATTCTCATTAGACTTGTAACTTGATATTATTATATTATTGGCAATAATCTTTTGTCATTTCTTCATCTATTTCAATAGTTAGTGATGCCCTCTCACTTATGAAAGAATAAGAATAGTTAATGCTGCCCTCTTCGTCTATTTCAATAGTCTCTATTATCTCTTTGCAAGAATCTCATGCCACCAAAATAGGTACTAACAACTCTATGCATTTTCAAATATCCATTGCTTCACCAAGAGCATGAGGGCACCTACTACACTCTACAAAAAGATAGTGTGATATACACCGTCATTCCCACTTAAGAAGGAGTGTGAGTGTCCCAATAGTCTCGTGATCCCTCTAAGTCCATGATGCCCCCAATGAATTAAAATTCTAGTCACCATGTATCATCTCTTTCTATTCACGTGATTTAGTACCATGACAATCATTCATTGTGATAACCAAATGCCTATCTTCATGACACAACCTTAGCTCGAGAACAATACAAAGCAGTGACTTAAATCCACAAGCCTTGCTTTCCAACACGAGTTAGATTCTGAATCTAAATAACTAACCTCTTAGACCCTTGAATCTATGAGACGTTGTAGTTGAATCTACAAGCACTAGAACATTCTTAAAAAAAGGAGAAAACTCAAACAAAATAGCTTCAAAATAGATCTTCAAGAGTCATAATGGGTCTCATATAGACCGAAGAAATGAAGGATCCTCCAAAAGACAAAACATTTGGAAAAACCACTCATAACCTTGAAAAATAAGCCCGACAACATTCACCCGTTGAGGAGTAAAACTGATAAAATAAAAAGAAGCTTCCAGGCTCTATTCGATCTCAATAAAGATATTTTACAGATTTCGGCAATTATTAAATATGCCAAAGCTATTATGTATCTTTAGGCGGTCGTCTACCAATATCATCAGCTCTAAGAGATTCTCCTCTAGCCTTACTAAAAGCTTGATATGGGCCTCGGGGCGCTATCAGATATGGGCTTCGGGGTGCTATTAGAAATGGGCTCTTGGGCTACATCACTTGATTATGAATAATTCTTTCCCCCTCAGATGGCCACATTGTAAGCATGGAGTCTAATGGCGTACTCTTCTCCATAATCTTTATCTTTGTATCAAGAACTTGACATCTTCATCAAGAATTTCATCTTTTTTTCTGGAAAAATTGCCCATGAATAGGGCTTTCCTAGAGACTCATCTCTCTCTTTCCTAGTGATCTTGTGAGGGCAAACTCTTTTGAGTAAGGCAAGATGAAGAAAGAGAGAGGGAGAAGTAAATAATATTTTATTGCTAGATGTTGACGGCCCAAACTTCCTGTTTCAGATGTCGGAGAGCCAATTTGTACCCATACATCCGTTCCTCCCTCTTTGTGCATCTTTTTCTCTCTCCGCAGATGTTGGCGCCTGCCGCGCAGGTGGAGTGTCTGGATCCAGAAGTTGGGGATGGTAGCGGGAGGACCCAGAGGGGGACGGAAGCGTAGTGGGAGCCTTCCGATCGATGTGGTTGTTGACTTGGCTGCAGCAGAGGATCGGATTCATCGCTGGGTTGGAGAGAGGGGATTTTGGTGGCGCCGCCGCCGGGATCTGGCGGTGGAATGTCGGAGTAGCGACCGGAGTGACGGCTATGGCCGGAATCGCTCTGGCCGCCACCCTCGTCATCTCTGCTCGCAGGTAGATTGGAATCCCCTCCTGATTATCTTCTATGGAATATTGGTGTTGGGTTTCTAATCTGGTTAGATTGTAATAATTTATTTTTTTATATTCTTCATCTTTTACGAATTTTTTTTACTGTGCCCACGTCTTGAGATCTTTTTGTAAGCCGAGGTAGATTGAGATCGAGATAATAGGAATCCAGTTTATCTGTTATGAAATATTTGAAATGCGGATTTTGGAAATTTAACTGCACCGTGTCAGTTAGAACATTCCTGATTTGGCTAGATTATTTTATACATTTTTTGACGTTTTACTACTTTTGAAAATACTTTTGTTGGGATCAAGATATTTTAGATCCTTTAACTAACCCCTCTCGATTTATTTGAGATCAAGCTATTGGGAATCCCCTCTCGATTTATGTGCGATGCAATATTTTAGATGCATTTTAGTGGCAGTTTAATGGCTCCATGACATAAGGAAGATTCCGTATCTTTTTTATTTAGGTTATTTTTCTAGGTATCTTATGGTTTATGAATATTTTTTTATCAACCCATGCCTTTCGATCTTTTTAATTTTCCAAGCGAGATTGAGATAAAGATAGTTGGATTCCCCTCTCAATTTATCTGCTTTGGAATATTGGAGATGCAGTTTACTGGAAATTTAGTGGCTCCATGTCATTTAGAACGGTCCTAATTAGGTTAGATTATTTTATGCTATTTCTCATTGTTTTATGGTTTTCAAAAATAATTTTACCGAGCCTGGTCTTTAGATTGATATGAAATAGCTAGATTGTTGTGACTCTGCATGGCGAAGTAACCTAGAAATCTTTGATGTGGGATTGGGTTGATGGAACAAGTACTATGGAATTCTTCAGATCGACAACAATCTCACACAATGAAAATTCAAGCAACAAAATAGGCTCCTGGAGGGGCTGTGGCGCAGGTCCATGCTCTCCATTTTGCGTGCAATAGTAGCCCCAGAATGGACTACTATCTTCCTTGCCCAATTCTTCTACTTAGACCATGTTTTCCCCCACGTTTCCTGCCCTCTATTTTTGTCAGCTTTTGTGGATTCGGGCTATCAGGTCCCAGGTGGGCCGAGTGGGCCCATTGGCCCTTGCAGTGCTCGTATACTCTTCCCCAGACCATGTCATTGTGATAGACTAATTATCTACACGTAGATGCTGTTTAGTAGCACTTTAGTGACTCCATGTCAGCAAAGAAGATTCATGATTTGGCTATAAATTGTCTGTATGTTATTTTTGAATGTTTTCTATGAGTTTTATTTATTTATATTGAGCCCATATTTTGAGATCTTCTTATTGACACAGGGTAGAATGAGATCAAGATAAAGGGAAAAGATCAGTAAGAAATAGCTACAGATTGGCTGATTATAAATATTTTTTAATCCCTAATCTTTCAAATTTGGTTAAAAAATTTATGATTTACAAAGAGAGATTATTAGTGGATTACATCACTTGTCTAAATCTCTTCAGTGACTCAAGGTTTATTGAGAAATTATTCATTAATCAGATGAGTTTTGTAGGACAATGAAGAGGAACAGATAGAAATTGTTGAAATCTGTCGGACAACTTGATTGTTTCAAATTCCCTTCGTTATCTTCAGGGAATCTTTTTTTTCACTTTTAATTGTTGAAATTTATATTAGATCTGTTTTTTTGCCACTACCTCGATTCAAAATATTTTCCTTCAAGTCCTTGTACAAATTTATTTTCTACACTATTGTTGTTCATTTGAGATTCATTAAACTTGGTGGTGTTTGTGTTCTTCCTCAGGGGCAGTCTCAAATCGCCATGGTCGAGGAGAAAGAGAAAGCACGCCCTCACTCTTCAGAAATGGAATTGTCTGCTTTCACCAGAGGGCAAGATCCGAGATGAAGCGAAATTTCTAAAGAAAGTTCGCAGTGGAGTGAGAAATCCTTGATATTTTCTCCGTCTATTTCCTCTTTTGGATGCGTTTCATGGTATTTATGCAACGTTTCTTTATTTTTATTCGATCTAGGGGATTGATCCGAGAATCAGACCTGTTGTTTGGCCTTTCCTCCTTGGAGTGTAAGATAATTGATCTTTCCATAATTCATTTGAAAAATTTTACTTTGAATTTTGTTACTTTTTCCGATTGGTATATTCAGTGCGAAAAGAAGATTTCTGTTCTTAAGTTTTTAATAGCCTCTTAGACGTTCATTTGATTTTTTTTGTCAGCCAACGCAACCCTAGATCGATTTCCATTTATGAGGTCACCAATTTATTCACATAATCATTGACCATGCCTTGGTTGAGCCTCTGTGGAAGTGTTCTTCTCCCATTTGGCTTAATTGGTCTTCGCTGCATTAGCTACTGCTGACTTTTCTAAAACTGCATTATAGCTACTTCTGACTTTAATTTCTGCCGAGGCACAGAAAAGTTCTCTCTCTCTCGTTTGACTCCAATGTTCGAGAATCTATTAGCTAGCGCTGACATTCTCCGTCCAAAGAAGCGTTGACCAATATCTATGGGAAGAAGAAGATTACTCTCTCATTGGACTTCAATTTTATCCACGAGCGTCGTCTTTGATTTCAGTTTTACCGGTTTGACCTAAAAGATCATTTCCTCCTGCAGATACGACCTGAACAGTACAGAAGTAGAGAGAGAAAGAATCAAATCTCAGAATAGGTTTGATCTTTGAACCTCATTAGAAAATTCACATTTGTCTCCCTTTTTCATGTGATTCTCACCCTTTTTCCTGTGACTTTTATGAAAATGCAGTAGAAAGTACAATAAACTCAGGCTCCGATGCCGGCAGCTCAACCTCAACGATGAAGTCAGCAAGGAGTTGAACTCCGACGAAACCTCTGCAATCACTCTGGACGAAGAAGATACCCTGGAAGAGGCAAAATCCTTGGGAAATGCAGACGCCCTAGCAGAAGAGGCGGACACCCAATATGAAACAAAAACCGTAGGAAAATCAGAAACCCTAGAAGATGAGGCAAAAACCCTTGAGGCAGACCCAGAAACCATAGAGGATGCGAAAACCCTGGGAAAAGCAGAACCCGTAGAAGAAGAAGCGGAAACCCTAGAAGCTAAAACCCTCCAACTAGGAGAAGAAACCTCAGACGAATCAAACACCCTTGGAAAGGGAGAAACCCACGAAGAGGATAAAATCTTCAAATTAGGAGAAACCGTAGAAGAAGTAAAAACCCTAGAAAGAGAGGAAACCTCAGACGAGGAAGAGCAAAGTTGCATCACGGGGGCGAATTCGGAATCTTCAGAAGATGAGGGTGAAACCCAAAAAAAATCCCGCCGGGCAACTGAGAACTACTCTACATGGCAGAGAATAATACGACTGGATGCACTCAGAGCAAACGCCGACTGGATAGCCTACTCGCCGGGGCAAGCCGCCGTCTCCAATGAGACGGCGGCGCAAATGGCCGCCGCCGCTGGCCTCCAAGACTACTCCCATCTGGAACCCTGCCGCGTGCTCCACGCCTCTCGCCTCGTCTCTATCCTCGAAGCGTACGCCCTCCTCGACCCCGAAATCGGCTACTGCCAGGGCATGAGCGATCTTCTCTCTCCAATCATTGCCGTCGTCGACGACGACTCCGAAGCGTTCTGGTGCTTCGCGGGCTTCATGCGCAAAGCGAGGCACAACTTCCGACTGGACGAAGTAGGCATCCGTAGGCAGCTCAGCTTAGTCGCCAAAATCATTAAACAACGAGATGGGCAGCTGTATCGCCACTTGGAGAAGCTTCAGGCGGAGGACTGTTTCTTCGTGTATAGAATGGTGGTGGTGCTGCTGAGGAGAGAAATGAGCTTCGAGCAGACGCTGTGTCTGTGGGAGGTGATGTGGGCGGATCAGGCGGCAGTGAGGGCGGGAGTGGGGAAGTCTGGGTGGGACAGGATAAGGCAGCGAGCGCCGCCGACGGAGGATCTGCTCTTGTACGCAATCGCGGCGTGCGTGCTGCAGAGGAGGAAGATGATCATCGAGAAGTACAGCTCCATGGATGAGATCTTGAGGGAGTGTAATAGTATGGCCGGGAGGCTGGATTTCTGGAAGCTTCTGAATGATGCCCATGATCTCGTCGTCGCTCTCCATGACAAGGTCTGAAGCCCCTGACTCTCACTCTCTCTAGCTATTTCTCTCTACCCGTCTTTGGATCTACGTTACCCATCATTATCTGGGTTTTTACTCGAGAAGCTCTCTCTCTCTCTCTCTACCAATCTGCAGAGTCATAAGGGAAACTATGGGTCGAGCTTATGATTTGTGAACTGGTTCGATCTATTCAGTTATCGCATTTTTTTCTCGCTGCCTGGACTACCCGAGAAATCCATAGCAGGCGACGATGTTTTCTTTCAGGGTTGGCAGGCCATTTTCCTCCGCCTGCACAGCCCACAGACACGTACAGAGAGTCTACTTTAGAGCCCAAAAAATTAAAAAAATGAACAGGAAAAACATATATACGAAGGAAAAACCTTCAAAACATGGTATAGAGCTCAATTTAGTAGATCTCTTGAAGCAAATGAAAAAAAATAAGAAAGAAAAAAATCTCTTGAAAGTATTGAAATGATTCCTTTTCAGTCCAAATTAAATTTATTTTAAACTTTATATGTGGACGGAGTAGGAAATGATGATGTTTTTGGCCGCAGTTATGAATGCAACTTGGGAATGGTGATCTGATCAGATAGAGCTGAGCTGATCAGTGACCATAGACCCAATTGCTTTAGTCATTATTGAGGTTTTATGATCGATCTCTGCCTTGATTGGCAATCTGATTGGTGATCTGATGGTCAAGTAGATAGTTTTTTTATTAATATCTCTCTCTCCCCCCTTCTCTGTTCATCTCAATGATCGATGACCCTGAATCCAATCATGATCAACATCAGTTGATCTTATTAATCTAATATTCGGTCAAATTTTTATCACGATCATGATGTTCAGATCAAACTGTCATTGCCTAAATGTGGCTGAAAGGGTCGTAGCAATGCCGAGCCAAACTTCTTTGTCTCTTCTCCCCTCTCTCTCTCTCTAACCTGTGTTGTTCGTCACTCTCTCTATGATTGACACCATATATTCATTGAAAGGACAAATCTAGAACCATGGATCTAAATTGTTGAGGACATCATGCTTCCTAGGGACACATGTTTAAAGATGACTACATAAATCAAAATTTTTAAATAAATTTTGGCATTTCTCAAGCGATTTGGGAGGCAATATGATGTGGGACAAAATAGGAGAAGCAAAATTTATCAAAGAGAAGTGTAATGGATGGTGTTTTGATGGGGGGATGTTATGAATTTTTAAGATTGGTGACCTTGAACTCCCTAGGTTTAATCTCACAATTGGAGAGGAGAGAGTCGGTTTTTAATAACCTTGAAGTGGAGTTTCTATTCAATGAATCAGATCAAACTTCACAAACAATGTGCATGAATACCCAAATATATTATTAGAGGCTATCCCAGGGTTCACACAAATCCTAAGAGCAAGAGATTTTTGGGGAAGGATGATCTATCACAGAAAATCAGAGGAATGAGAGTACCCTGATAGAAATTCTTGACTGATGTGACCTTGTTGGGGCAAAATTCAAAATCTCCTTCTTGATTACTCCTTGCTTTGAGAGAAAAGAGAGAAGGGAATGAAGAGAAATGATGGAAAGAGGGAAGGAGGAGAAGAATGAGAAGGGGGAATGAGAAATGAAGGGTGTGAGTTGTGGAGAGGAAGAAGAAGAGGGATGGAGAGGGCAAAGTTGCGGATTTGTGTGTGTATGAGAGAAAATGAGAAAGAGGGGGGAAATTCGTGGAGGATGAGAGAGAAAGAGTGGGAGAACAATAGAACTTCAAAAATTTTCAAATTTCAAATTATGAGAGAGAGTTTCATAAGATCCACATAAATTGTTCAACCCTTGAAGGGGTGTGTCTCTTCAAGGGGTGCCACCTTTTGAGGAGAGATTTCGACCCTCTTGAAAATATGACTTAAAAAGCCACTTGCTAAGATGTGAGGGTGCCACTTGGGGGGTTTTAATTGGTAGAAATTTTAGGGGTAATTTGGGTATAGTAATCTGCCCTAAAATCATGGGTTTAGGTTGACTCGGTCAAAAAAGGATCTATGATGCAAATAACTTGAAATTAGGGAATCTAAAATTGCTTCGTATAATTTAGGGAGATGATTTGACTTGGTCAAAGGGGTTCCAAAATTTTAGAAAAGTGTTTTGACTTGGTCAAAGGCTCAAAATTAAAGGTTTTAGGTCAAGAGTAGGGTTTGGCCAAGTCAAGGGAAGTATTTTAAAGATTAAGGGGTGGCACCCCCATCTTCATGGGCTTGCTCCTCTTCATATCTTCAAAGTCTTTTGATATATAAATGTCTTCTAATGATTAGATTCTTGAACTTCTTTGTTCGGATCAACATGTTATTTACTTCATGTGGATGACACCGAATCCTTGCATTTCTCCTTAAGTTGTAATATTTTATTGCCTCCTTGGATGCTTCTCTTGTTATTGAGGTGTCCCCACCACAATGTATCACATTCATAGTAATTTTTCATGAGAATCTAAATCATGACCCATTTGAAGACATAATTTTAGGATTAAGATCGAATGATGCATACAAAAAACTAACATGAACGGACACAAACTCCCTAGGGCCTCCCAAATCTACGTGCAGAAGGTCCTCCTCAAGCGAAACTAGCAAAAGTGTAGCTTGGTATCCGGATGGTGGAGAAACTAGCCATGTCACTACATATCATGGATGCCCAACTATCTTACATCATACCAAGGTCCCGAACAACTATAGATAGGTAATGGAGCAGGTTTGGTGATAAATTCATTTCATTCAAGTACACTAAATGGCTTCTACTTCCTTGAATATTAAAAATATTCTACTTGTTCCAAAGATTGGCATGAATCTGTTATATGTAAAGAAATTAAATATAGATAATAATACTTGTGTTGAATTTCATATCGATTATTGCTTGTTGAATGAGAAGAAAATTAACAAGATTGTGCTCAAAGGGAGCACTAAAGACAGACTCTAACTCTTGAGGCTACATCTTGGAAAATCACAAGCATACCTAGGAGAAATCACTAAAATTCAATTCTAGTGCAATAGACTCTGGCATTTGAACTTTAAAATTATGAAAAACATCAATGAGAAACAATGTCTTTTGGACACTCACTTACCTAAACACTTTCTTTGCCATTATTTTTTATTTTGAAATCACATCAACTACCATTTCAAAGATGGTTAGGAGTTTTTGCTAAACCACTAGAATTGGTTCAATCTAATTCTCTAGGAACTACACCTATTTTGTGGCATTTTGGTTTTTTTTATTGGGTGATTCTCATTCATGACTTCAGTGGACCTCGTACGATGCAAAATCCTGCCCCTTCTTCTGCCGCCGCTATTCTCCTTCTCCTTCCGCCTCTTTCAATCTCTCCTTACCATCTTTCTCACCATCTCACCTCCTCTCCTCACCGCCTTCGGCCGTTCTCTCTCTCACACAAGAGACTGGCGGATGGAAGGAAATTTCTTCCATCCGCCATTCACGCGCCACTTTTTCCTCCTCTCTCTCATCTCTCTTAGCTCTCTCCCTGCTCTTAGTTTCTCTCTTCAGCGCACGTGTGCAAGAGAGTTTCATCCCTCTCACCATCCTCCTCTTCTTCTTTTCTTCTCTACGTTTGTTTCTTTTCCATGAAGCTCCTCCGCGTCTACTTCTTCCTCTTCCTCTCTTCTTCTTTCGCCACCGCATCCTCCCTTTCTCCCCTCTTTTTTTCTCTCTCTCTCTTCCCCACACGCTCAAAAGAGGGTTTTTTTCTACCTTCTTTCTCCAGCGATGGAAGAAAATTTTGTTCCATCGCGATTCGTTCTCTCCCCCCCCTCTCTCTCTCTCTCTCGCTTTCTTTCGCGTGAGTTGACGGAAGAGAGAGAATCTCTCTCTCCCTCTCTCTCTCCCACACGAGTACGCGCGCCGATGGAAGAAGAATTCTTCCGCCGCCTCATTCCTTAAAATATTTCCATTCTCTTTGTCCTTCCACCTCTCTCTCAATCTCTCCCCTCATCTCGCGCGAAATCTCTCTGCATCTTCTCTCTCTCACATGTGGACGAAAGAAGACTTCTTCCGCCACCTCTTCTCGCCTTCTTCTCCTCTTCTCCTCCTGCTCCCTTCACTCACTTCTCTCTCGCTCTTTCTCTTTTCCGTCTCATGCAAGCCCGTGAGAATGAACCAACCTTGAATTTAGGGTGGAATGAGCTCAGAGATGAAAATATTTGGACATGACCGTCATTTTAGGCTCTACGTCATTTTTTGGTGGACATGATCGATTATTCTTCGTGTATGATTTAAAATGAAAAAAATGATAATTCTTATGTTTAAAAGGGATATTCTTGATTTTTTTTAAGTTAATAACATTAAATGAACATTAAATGACATTAAATAATATGAAATTTCTATTTGTTTTTATATTTAAAATCCATTTATTTACATAAAAAATTTGTGAACGTATTTTATTATGAATCTTATTGAATAAATTTATTTCTACGAGGGAGTTGACATTTTTCTTTTTTTTGGACTTTTTGGGAATTTTTAGGAATTAAAATCCTCGAGAAGTATTTTTTATATAAAGAAAATGAATTAATAAAAATAATAGAATATAATATAATAAAAAGAAATAAAATAAAGAAGATAAGAGAAGAGAGAGAGGCTCTCTCTCTCTCTCTCTCTGTCTCCACTTGTCGCGTTGCTCATGCATCTTCTTCCTCGTCCACTTCCTCGGGGGCCCTTGCATGTGCGCGCGAGAGGGAGAAATCTCACCTCCCTCTCTTGTGTGACGTAAAGAATTTCCGTCACCATGAGAGGGGTGTCTCCCTTCTCTTCCCCTTGCTCTCCTGTGTGCGCGCGTAAGGAGGTGGGGGAGATCCCTTTCTCCTTTTCCCTTCTCTTCCCCTTGCTCTCCTGTGTGCGCGCGTAAGGAGGTGGGGGAGATCCCTTTCTCCTTTTCCCTTCTCTCCCTCTTGCTCTCCTGCGCGTGCGTGCGGGCGTAAGGAGGAGGAGATTCCCTTCTCTACTCCTCTCCCTTTTTCCCTACTTCCGCATCTCCCCTCTTCCTTCTCTCCTGTGCGTGCACGCATGCACACAAGGGGGAGGAGGAGGAGATTTTCCCTCTCTGTCTCGGTTTCTCATCATCCATTTTTCTCTCTCGCAATGCCTCCCTCCTCTTCCTTCCTCTCTCTGGTGCAATGGAAATCTCTTATGTCGCGCGAGAAATCTCTTATCTTTTCGACGCGCCTTTCTCTCCCTCTCCTCTCTTTCCTCTTCTCTCCTTTTTCTCTCTCACGATGGAAATTTTTTTTCGTGCATAAGCTCACTCTACTACTTGCTCCCTCGCTCTCTAGCCATCGTCCCGTGCCCTTCGTGTCTCAGAGAGAGGAAAGAAGAGAGAGGAGAGAGAAGAAAGGATAGAAAACGAAATTTTTTTTTCTTTTTTAGGTTTGACCCGCTATTCGACCGAAAGCGGTTGACGAGATCAGTTTGAGGAGAGGAAAAAACAGATTAACGGCTAGAAATGCTCCAATGAGGGAAAGAGAGAGGGGAAAAAAGAGATATCATGAATTTAAAGAATTAAAATCATGATATCTCGTAATACCGATCGAGTTAGGGGCTAAAATTTTTGGACATAATCATCATTTTAAGCTCTATAAATTTGCTAAGGCTGATTTAAATTCTGAGCTGAAAAAGTTAGGATTCTTAATGTTTCGTTGTGTACTTCTAATATTGGCTAGCTAGAAGAAAAAAGGCACTGATTGATCATTTTTTGTGCCTAAAATGTCATTTTGAGTGAGTTCCTAATTATTTTCTATTTATTTCTCGTTTTAGATACAAGATGCCAAGTTTGGGCATAATGTACTTGCTCTCAAAGCTATGTTTTGATTAGAGAGCATTACTAGAGTATGTTTTCATCGTGAATCCTTACATTAAAATCATTTTCCATCTATATTTTCTATTTTCTCCTTTTATTATCATTATTTTTTAATATTTTTTTAAACCCTAAAATCACTTTTCTATCATCAATTAAGGGTTTTCAATCTTGGAAAGAAGCTCAGAAGTATTTGATCAGTCTATTTCATTTCTTGATTACATCTTCTTCCTTTTATCGAGCATTACTGCTTTTGTAATCTAAGAATACCAAAAATATTTCTCAATTTCAATCATTTAACCTTGCTTCATATAGATTCGACCTCCACTCGCCACTATTTTAAATTTAAAAGCCGAATTTGGAGAGAGTATACTTTTTGATGTGTGAACTTGTGCATTCAACAATTGTATTTTTATGCATATCACATATGTAACTCTTCCATTTAAGTAATGATGGAGGGCTAAGATTAAATCCTAGCTTTTAATCTAATACGAGGACTCATAGCTTGCCATATCACTTGAAACCAATCACAATTAAAACATAATTTTAAGTTAATAAAATTAAAGTCTAAAGTGTGCCATCAAATACTGCGTGTGCACTATGTGGTGTCAGGAGAAAAAAATAGTGAAAACATGATTATTCATCGTAAATATCTTTGGTGTCTTAGATCTAAGGATCAATGACACAAGTGTGATAGGAATTGACTCGATTGGCAAATAATATAATGTCATTTAACCATTAATATAGATCAATTTAATAAACTCTTTCTCCAAAGAGCACCTACTATCTATACATGATATCTTCCACACCAATGGTCGACATAATGAGCAATACATACTATACGAGTCAAATCAGATAGTTTATTATTTCTAGATATTTTCATAGCTTTCTTGACTATCCTTTGAATTTGTTTCGAACAAATATTTGAAGACTAGCCAATATTGATGGTTGAACTAATAATTGGATACGTTCATAGACTTCATTGAAAATATCATATGACATTGAACATAAGTTCATTTCAATGAATATAAATGAAAGATAGAAGTGTAATTAGCTTTTAGTCCACCTGATATCCATCACTTAGAATATCTTACCTTCATCTAATCAAATGCAAACGAGTTTCTTAACTAAAAAAGCAAGGAAAATAGAAAAATTAATTGTCATTAAAGAAGGTTAGTTGCACTGGTGTTTGGTCAACAAAAGGGATTTGACTTTTATGGAAGTTTTAGCCATGTCATCAGAATAATCATTGTCTAAATTTTACTCTCACTTGCAATAACTGTTGTCACATTCATCAAATAGATATATGAAGTGAATTTTGCATGGAGATTTACATAGAACAAACGCCGAGTTTAAAAAATAATTTATGGTCTTAAACAAGCCCCCCAAAGTTTAGGAGCCTACCACCTTCCTTTAAAATCTTGGTCATTATGGTTCTAAAATCGACACCTAATATCGATTTTTAAGCTAATTACATAGCTTAAATGCTTGTTTTGTGGATTAAATTCTTGCCATCAACCCTAATTTGAAGCTCCATCAATTCTGTCACATCTTCATCGGCCTAGCAATGGATGGTAGCAAACATGAAAGATCGACTGTTTCCCTTCAACTCCGCATCCACTGAAGATTATGATCTTCATCGATTATGATCTGCATCGATTCTGCCAAAACATGCATGCCCCCACCGTCAACGACTGAGCAATCTTTAGTTATCTTTAACGGCAACTCAAGGGCAGCATCCTGCATGGTCTTCAATTCAGAAGGAATTGATTTGGCAGGTTCATCTGAGGATCGGCGATCCGCCGGCGTTTTTCTTGGCGAAAATTCAATTTCTTGATGCCCAAAGAAACAACCCACCATCTCCAAATCGAGCGCTGAGGCAGAATAAAAATCAGTCGTCAACAACCGCCGAATCACTTTGGATTTCCGCCCTTTTCAGTAGAACTTCAAATCACCCTGACGTCAATCGCAGTGCTTGATTGTGAAAATAAAGGGGCTACTCATTTCTTGGAAAATCGGGTTCGTCCTGCCGACACAAAGCACATTGAAATAGACTTCCATTTTGCGCCGCAAAGGAACTTGCCCTCGAATTTCTTCCCGGAATCCAGGGAAAAGCTGTGGGTTGCGCCGTCGCTCTACTTGAGGGGGCATGACCGAATGCAGAAGAAGAAAAGATACGCAGGGAAAGGCATCACTGTTGAAGGTTACTGCTGTCATCCGAGCAGGTTCCGACGGTTGATCGCATTATCGTACCTGAGTGGATCCACCGATTCAATACAATCATCTGCATTTTCCTTACCTCTCTCGATCTCTCCTTCCTTTCTTGATTCTCGAGAGGATTCCACATGAACCAAGTTAGAGAGAGAGAGAGAGAGAGAGAGAGAGATGGTCGAACAGGCAAATAAAAATTTTCATGAATATTCAACATTCGAGAGACTTTCCTGGCATCCATCTTGGCCGTCGGTGTTCATAATGTCTTACGTGGCAAGCATCCGACACTTTCCAAACGACCCACGCCACTTCGACAACGGTCAGACGACGGAAATCTTCCCAAAAAGCCCCTCCTTTTCCTCCCTCTCTCCTCCGGCGTTCCTCGATCATCTCTCTCTCTCCTCTGCCGAAAATGGTGAGAAGACGACTCCAATTCACCCGCCCTCTGTATTTTTGCGTTTTCTTCCTCTGTCAGTCCCCCACGAGGAAAACTCCGATTCTTTTCAACCGTTTATAGTATAGCTTCCTTCTTCGATCAGGAGGAATTGCGATTCATGATTCCTTTTGTCGTTTGTTTTGCGATTTGGCAGAATCAGATAATGAACCGATTAGTTCATGTTTGACTTAGACTTTCGTTCTATTTTCGTCGTATCATCCATTGATTTTCCTGCTTAATTTTTAGATTCATTTCGTGGTGCTATTCAGCCGGCAAGGAAAAATCAGGCTTACGAAATGGTACTCCACTTATGCCCAAAAGGAAAGATCCAAGGCAGGTTATTCTAGCTTAACTTTTATCTTCCCCGTCTAATCCTCAAATTTCCACTAGGCAATTGAACCATTTTTACTTATTTTTAATCACTTAATGTTGTTTGTATTTTGTCTAAGGTGATTCGAGAGCTAAGCGGTATAATACTTGCTAGAGACCGCAAGCTCTGCAATTTCGTCGAATGGAAAGGATTGAAAGTAGTTTATAAGAGGTATCATGCACATGTATTAAATTAGTCATTGATAGTTTTTGAGGAATTGAACAAATTACGAAATTTTTAGATTTTCAGGTACGCCAGCTTGTACTTTTGTATGTGCATTGATCCGGATGACAATGAGCTCGAAACCCTTGAAATCATTCACCATTTTGTCGAAATACTGGACCGTTATTTCAAAAACGTTAGTTTGCATCTCCTGATATTCTTGTTGATTTCTTTGTGTTTATATTAATTTCTGACTTGCCTAATTTCATCAGGTATGTGAACTGGACTTGATCTTTAAGTTTCATAAGGTGAGCAGAGAAAATAAAATTAATTATATTTCTATGTGATGGATTGAAAATATTTCTGAATGATTATCTCTTGGCTTCATAGGCATATTATATACTGGATGAGATATTGATTGCTGGAGAGCTTCAAGAACCGAGCAAGAAACTTGTGTCGAGGCTAATTGCAGCCCAGGTTTGATTTAATTTGATATTTAACATGGAATAAACGACATTGAAATTAATTAAGAGGTTGTTCAGCTGAAAATTGAGTAGTTCTTGGTGATCTATCTCGCGCTTGCTTGCTCTTGCATGCTTGCTCTTCCCCAACTGCCCAATCTCTAATCACTCTGAAATCGAATGTTTATCTGGACTTTTCCCAACTCTCTCTTTCTACCTCCCAGAATGACCTCATCTCTACACTCAAAAATCTAACATACGTCTGGGTTCTCTAACATAATTCCAAATCTCTCTCTCTCTAATTACCTAAGACATGAGTCAAAGATAGAAACTCCCACTGATTCATGCTCCTCAATCCTCTCCAAGTTCTCAACCCTCCCCCCCCCTTCTCTCTCAAGTTCTCTCTTTATCTCTCATCTTGTAGTTATCCATTGGCTTGCACTCAACTAGGGAAGACATCCTGATTGGATAGATGATCTGATCTGGATTGATCTAAATTCCATCTGTGCTGATTCATGGTCGATGCTTAAATGGAAGGCATTTCTGGAACCATGCCTGACAATTGGATCTACAAAATATTCCTTCTATAGCCAAACTATCACAAATTTTAACCGTCAGATCATATTCAATAGTCATAAATAGGTCTTTCTGGATATCTGGATCGTTGATCTGGATCAACGGCCATCTCCTTGGATAATAATCATGGGTCCCATCACCAGATCGATGATCCGATTATTCAATTCTCCCTCTGACTTGTGGCTTTTTGTCATTTCGTTGCCATCCATTTTAACTTGGACCCAACCACAAGCTTTCTCTCTCTCCTCTCTCTACCCTCTTGTAGGGATCCATCGGTAAAAACATGATTTGAAAAAATCATCAGAAAGAAATCTCTCTCTACCCTCATGTTGGCATCTCTCTCTTCCTGTCGTGATGCATCAGCAAGAAATCAATCTGCAAGCCCTTAAATTTTATTTTATTTTTATTTTTCAGGATAAATTGGTCGAGTTAGCGAAAGAGGAGGCCTCTTCCATTAGCAACCTCATCGCTCAGGCCACCAAGTAAATAGCCAACCAATGACGTCAGCTATCTGATTTTGGTACACCCAAAAAATCTCACTTGCTCTGTGATTTTGCACTTAAAGTAATTAGCCATCCGAAAAGATTGTTCTTTCTCTCTCTATCCTTGCATATATCTTCTCTATACCTGTCTTTCTAGCGGCCCATCTGAGATATTACTCTCTTGAAGATGCCGAACCCATGGTAATATTACTCACTTTAAATACATCTCTCAGTCTCCCAACCCAAACGATGTCTCTTTCTCGCTCTTGTTTTCAATGCTTGTTTAGGGAGAGAAAATTGACTATCCTGTGTAGGGAAAGTCAACCCTATCAGATCGATATATATCATTAAAAATGATCTGGTCGGTGATCTGTCAATGAAGGCGGTGATCTATCGTAGAACCCAAATCGATGATTGAATCAATCAGAGGTTCTATCAATCATGGTGATCTGACCAATGATCTTCGTGCCCTAGTCCTGTGACCAATGATCTTGTACTTTCTTTCGACTGGGTCAGCCTGTTGGCGCTAGTGACCCAGTCGCCGCGCCTGTAAATCCCGTTCTCAGCTCCGCTCTCTTTCTTTCGAAAGTTCGACGATCGACAGTCGGATGGCGTCCCTCCCGCCACGATCCGGTACCGCGTTCTGAAGCCTCAGGAACTCTAGCCGATCGACGATCGAGCGCTAGAGCTCGAGGAAGTTGACGTCGGGTGGTCTCCGCCATCGGATCAATCGGAATCGTACTCAATCGTACATCATCCGGTCGTCGGACATATCGAACTCGAATCTTTCGCTCACCATCAATCATCAGAGCAGCTTTGTGCTTGCTTTTCCTTCCACGACGAAGACATCCTGTTCTCAGGCCATTCGGGTGGAGCACAACGCGGGGAGGATCGTCACATTTCCGCGTCTCTGCCGGGTGGACTGTCGCTACGCTGAGGTCTCGCCTGTGCAGGTCGTGCAGCGGCTGAGAAGGCCGCGGGCATCGCGAGGGGGGACTGCGCGACCAGGGCGGGAGCTTTTGCCGAGCCGATCTTCCGGCTGGGCCGCATTTGGCGGCCATTCACTGTCGGCAGATCACAGCCGATTAGCTGATGGCGGCCCGCTGGGTGGCAAATCCGCGTCCAGCGGACGAGAGAAGGCCAAAAGGACTGGAGGCGACGCTCCACCCCCTCGATGGAGGCTGGATGAGGGCTATCGGCGGGTCCGGTGCTGCGTCGCCCGTTGCCGCTTCGCAACAGTGACGTCAGCATGCTGACGCCACCGACGAACATTTTACCGGAAAGTCAAGATTCAGGAAAATAAAAAAAAACAAGAATATCTGTGAAAAAATAATTTTTTAAATTACTTTTTAATAAATTCTAGCAGTCGCGTGTTTTATAATAACTTTGAACCTATTTATCATTTTCAATGATGATTATAAGTTCATGATTAATGCTTGAATTTGAAGGGAATTTTTGCAAATAAATAATGGAGATTTGATGCTCGAATTTGAGTGACCTATTAGGGACATTGTCGGACATTAAAGACCAACATTAGCTGTTTGTGTGAGGGTGAAATTATCAAATTCCACCTTCGATTCTCACCTACATCACGAAAATAATTCTCATTGAAATCCTAATATGATAAATAAAGTTCCAAAAGAAAAAAATTTATTTTTTCCTGATGCTAATCACCCTCTTAAGTAATCAGCCGAGTTCTACCTCGCCACAAAAAGGTCTTTCTAGCCATTTCTTTCATTAAACTCCACATATTATCAAGAAATAATGCACTTGTATGGTATATACTTGTCGATATTTTTTCATCAAAAAAGAAATGGTTTTTCTTGTTAATCACATTGACTTGATTCTAAATCTTATTTGGATGGGCTTTGACCTTGTATTCAGGTTTATGAGATTAACATTGTTCATTGATGTGGGATTTATATGTTTGCATCTGAACAGGCGAAATAATTGAATTTGCGTATGAAGTGTTTAAGTACCCTAATTGACTTTGTAGAATTATGTGTAAACATGATTATTTAAATGTTAATTTAATGAATAATACAAAGTTTCATCTGCCAATATAGAGTTAAATATTAAGGTAGCTGAATGTTTGTTATTTTGCAGTTGAAAGAATCCGAAGGTTCCGAAGGTTATCCAACGTTCTGAAAGAAGCATAGCTCTTTCTTTCCCGGGTCTTTCATTGATGCTGAACCTTCGCATTCCTAATCCGGGAGGGCCGGACGGCTTTTTTTGCCCCAGCTTGGCGAATCGCATCCCCGCGCAACGACATTGACCCTTACATCATTCCTTAAGTCCCATAGTTTTGATCCTGTAGAATCTGACCCATTTTCTCATCGAGCGAAGGGTACGAAATAAATCAGATTGATTTTTCGATCAAAAGTCATATGTGAAATCTTCGGTTTTTTTCCTCTTCCTCTATCCCATAGGTACAGCGTTTGAATCAATAGAGAACCTTTTCTTCTGTTCTGTATGAATCGATATTATTACATTCCAATTCTTTCCCGATACCTTCCAAGGAAAATCCCAAATTGGATCCAAAAAAAATGAACGGGTTTTCGGTGATATTAGTGGATGCTATTCGAACCGTTCCTTTTTTATTCATCTCAGCATTTCTATTAGAAGTTAGTATTTCAGCAATGGTGTCCCTACCCATGATGAACTATAAATTATAGTTGCCTCCTAATTTTGATATAATCAACGTGTTTATTTTGGAATTCATAAGAAAAAGTATATGCTTCAAACACAATCTACTATTTTATTTTCTCTATTTCAGACATTTGACTTACTACTCTATCAAAATTGTATCTACATCTACTACTATAATACTTCTGGAGCTAATGAGACGATTTTTGTGAAATTCAATTCTCTCAATTCCCTGGCGATTGCACCAAAAACTCGAGTCCCTTTTGGATTTCCTTCTTGATCAATGACAACTGCCGCATTGTCATTGGAAAAGAAAATGTTCCATACTAACGGATTCGGGTCCATAACCGTGGGTTCCAATGCACGAGATCTTGTAGCACTTATCAACGAGGCCCTATCAATTAGTATTACACAGAAGAAATCCATTATAGAAACTAATACAATTAGATCCGCTCTTCATAGGCGCAAATTTTTTATTTTTTTTCTTTGAGGGGGAAGAAACATTCATGTTTCAATTGATTGGCTCCAACAAAACCAAAGCACAAGCCCTAATCAAAAGGTTCATTTCAATAAACTATAAAAATGACAGAAAATATTAAGAAATGCATCATGAGCTTGCATGACCTTGTAGAGAAATTGAATGATATGAAGGTTAGCGTTCTTGAGAGTTTTTTTGGTCCACCATATCTTGAACACACTACTTGTAGACTACGACCCTTTTAAAACTTATTATTATGAACACATAATTGGGAAATAAATGAACGTATGATAAAGTGCTTTCAAGAGGAAGATAAGCAAGCTTCTTGCTTCATGGAAAAGATAGATATAATGAATATGGTCACTCAGAATATAAATAAATGTAGATCAAAGGGCAAGAAGACAAAATTCTTTAGAGAAGGAACACCAGCTAGGTGTCTCTACAAGCCCATCTCAATCTATTGTCAATTGTTTTTTCTACAAGAAACTCTGAAAATTTAACAAAGATTATTAAAATGCCTTTGAAAATGCCTTGTTAGAGTACAACCCAATAGGGTTAGATTATTTTGGGGCTGATAACATGCAATATATGCTTTTAATTACATAATTATAGTGCATTTGGAGGCACATTTTATACATTCATGATGCATATTATCATATTTTGAGTAAACTTTCATGAAGTCTTTGTAATTTATATTTAAATCTAAAAATGCATAGATGTACGGCTAATTTTGCATAATTCGTAAGTTTGATTTTTCAAACATTAAAATTCTTTCATTATTAGTTTCATTTTCTTGAGATCTTGAATTAGTATGATTTACATGAACAGATTTGTGGATAATAAAGAAACTAACAAGAGAAAACATTTACAATAAACTTTGAAAGTGATCTACTTTTACTGTCCTAAATGAATTTTATGAATTTTAGAAGCAAATATATTATTTTTGTGAAATTTCTTAAATCAAATAATAGAATATTGAATTTATAATTTAATAAAAAAATGGATGAAAGGGGATTTGTATCTTGAAAGATATAAATTTTCTAAGTTTTTTGGGATTCTTTTTGAATTTTAAAATTCTTAAGATTCATTTTCAAATCCTTATAAGTGTGTGCTGGCATGGCAAAGTCATCATGCACAAGCAAACCATTTTCTATCGCCATCCCCACAGAGTGTTCGCGAGGCACGCAATAGACTTTGATCTTATAAACTTAAACTTATGCTTTAAATTTTATTGGTTTTTAGGTGACATGGCGCATTACAAGTCGTCGGATTAGATTAAAAACCTGGATTTAATCCTATCCCTACATCATGGCTTAAAAAAAAGGGGTACATGTCACTATATAAGAAGATGTCGATTTGACTTAATATTGTGTGAAATCATTGTCGTCCATCTAGGAGTTAGAACGACCAGGATTTTATATGCCCGATGGACTCCTAGAAACATGTGGCATGCCCTCGAGCATCCAATCAAAATCCAATGATAATTATTAAAGGACAATTTATATATTTTGGTGAGATGGCTTCATAAGAGCACTTGGATCGTGCTCGGAGGATGACGGATACCGTTTCAATGTTTATTAGTTAATCCTGGCCATCCATCTGATCGGATATGGCAAAAATTCTTGAAAAAAATCTCACTTGCTTTGCGATTTTTCCACTTAAAGTAGTCGGCCATCTGAAAGAATTTCTCTCTCTCTCTCTCTCTCTCTCTATGCTTGTGAGCAAAACTCCTTATGGAAGATGGACATAAGGATCTCTCTTGCTTTCTCTCTCTCTCTCTTTTCTCTACTTTCTAGCCACCCATGTGAGCAAAACTTCTCATGGAAGATGGTAAACCTATGGTAGATATCTCTCTCATCCTCATTTTGAATGCTATCATAGAGGGAATGCTATCATAAAAGGAATTTTGAATCCTATGTATGATCCTGATGTGGGAATGGGGATCACCGATTGGATTGCCATGATTCATTGATCTAGTCATTGATCAAGTGATCTAGTCATCGATTGTGGATCCTTTGATTTATTCAATCAGTGATCAAGTCTTTATGTTCGATGGCCACCTTGATGGGCAATCTAATCATACTATATTAATTTATGCAAAAAAATGACACTATCACCCTCACTTATTAATTATTACATTTTTGTCCCTATGCGCTGATTTCTTGCACTTTTCTCTCGCTGTACGACTCGGCCCCAAGATCACTGCAGCTCGGCCACTACCCGCCACAGAGTCAGTTATCGATGACGTCATCGAAACAAACTTCTGAAAAAAGGCCACGTGGACGGACACGATGCGTCTTCCACTTGCGAAATGGCCCCACTCGCCACTACTATAAATTCCTTTTCATCTTCACTCGCTTCGGACATTTCTCGTCGTTTCTCTCTCTCGATTTCGGCGATCGAAGACTGTTCGGATGGCGCCTCTCACGTCCACGATGCGGTATCTCGTTCTGAAGCCGCAGGAACCTCCGTCGATCGACGATCGAGCACTGGAGCTCGACGAGGTTGACGTCGTGTGGTCTCCGCCGTCGGATCGATCGGAATCGAACTCTATCGTGGACTGGAGGGGCGCCATCCGGTCGTCGGAACGATCGGATTCGAACCTTTCGCTCTCGATCTCCTCATCGTGCCGGTCGTCAAGAAATGGGCGCGCGATCTCGCCAGAGAACGTCGGCCTCTCGGCGGCGCTGATCGACGATCCAGCTTCTCGAATTCGTCCGCTAGCTTCCGCCTCGTCGGCGGTTCCTTTGCGGCAAACCCGAGACTCTGACGGTTGCTCGAAATTGCTCGGAAAATCCGTTCCGGTCAACGTGCCGACATGGCCGAAAAATAGTCGGAGATGGAGCGATCTGACGGCCGACGAGGAGGACTGGAAGAACGACACAGGAGAGATGGTGCCTCCACATATGATTGTCGCGAGATCGCAAGCCACGTCGACCTTCTCCGTGTTCGAGGGGATTGGGAGGACTCTCAAGGGGAGAGATTTGAGGCGCGTGAGGAACGCCGTTTTCCAGAAGACCGGATTCCTTGAGTAGATTAAAGGATTTGTCGCTGGAAGCTAAATTTTGATGAGTTCTAGTTATTTATTTTAGTTCATCGAGTTGACTTATTTATCATACATGAATTCCAACGTGACGAATTTTGTGATCATTGATTTTCCATCACAAGAAGTTGTGGCTGAAAGGTAAAGTTTCATGAATTTTATTTATTTCTTTTTCTTGATGAATTGATTTTTTTAATTTCCACTTTGACGTTAATTGATTTTCCTTCAGAAGAAGTTATGGCTGGAATCTAAATTATTTGTTTTAACTCCTGGCGTTGAATTATTTATTACATATTCTTTTAATCTCCAGTTGAAGAAATTTAATATTCATTCCTTTTCTGTTGAGGGTGATTACTGTTCTTTCTGTGCACTATACGCAACTCAGCAACTGAAATTTCTATCTAGGATGCTGACATCGTAGGGATCATCCTTGTAGGGAGGAATCTTTCAGTCCCTGCAAATTAAAAAAAATTTCAGGTGATTTTTTCTTATTTTTCATTTCGATGCTCCATTGCCGCCACTGATTAAGATTCCTTGAAAGGCACGGTTTCCTACTTCTCTGCTGCAGACTTTAATTTCACGGGAACCCATTTGAAATATTTAAATTTTCTGTGATGCTGACTTTTCGCCGACATATTCACTAATTTTCAATGTAATTCCTGTATTCGACACTTGATCTTTTCCTAGTTTTTTTGACTACTCTGCTCTTTCTGCTTACCCGCTTGGTCTTGAACTTCAGGCTATCTCCAAGTATTCTAATCCTCCCAAAACTAAAGCAATTTACTTTTTTTTTTTTTAACATTAAAGGACGATCACCCGAAATCGGTGACCAACTAGTGCAAGTGCTCTATTCTTCTCACCCAAGAGGTCACCCTTCCATGGATGGCCTAAGCCTAAGCATGGAGATCTTCTCCACCCTTGTACCCCCTCTTATCTGGATGTCACCCATCCTTGGACTGCTAAGCTTGAGCATTCTTCCCTCTGAAATTCTTCAACTAAGATATCGATATCATGATTCCCTTGAAGGTTCTTTTTTTTGGGAGAATGTATCTTTATCTCTCCCCTTCTCTCCACCATCTCTCCTCTTCTCTTTCTCATCCCCTCACCATCATCTTCTAAACCCTTCTAGGGGTGAAGGGTTTAGGCGCTCCAAGAATTCTCTCTTTCTCTTCACTTTCACTATATATGTTTGTAATATACATGTGTATTTGCCTAAAGTTATAGAAAAATCACGAGACCCATGATTGCAACTTTTTGAACAACATTTTCGAATAAATTACATGTTGAATTAGTAAAAAAAAATGAAATGACAATGATGCATAGATGATGATGTTCCCATGGAAGCTTGATGCAAAGAGATATTCTAAAAAAAGATTATCACTTTGAACTTGAGTTAAATAAACGAGGAGACGTGTGGATCACTATTAATCATTGTTCAAATCCATTTCATTTAGTATCAACCATTAATTGTGGTTAATTTTCTTGTCACACAACAGATCGATGGGTTTAGAACGATTATCAAAATGATAAGATACACGACTAATATGCTTATCTTTTAAAAATTTCATTTTTCACGGCCATCAAAGTAATTATAAGTAGGAGATAGATAGGTGAATATCAATCTCTGTTACCCGATAAAATAATAACTCAAGATCTCAATGCTACACTTTTAGAAAATGTACACATGCCACTCATGCTCAAATGTCAACTCACAATTTTATTGATGAACTCCCCACTCAAAATTATTGTCAAGTTTGCTCAAAAGATGAGGTAAGAAATATGAAGAAATTCATTTATTTTTAATGATAAGGATGAAAAAAATATGGCCAAATTATATAATCATAGATGATGGTGAATGTCAAGTTCAACAAATAAAGTACTCAATCCAATTTTTTTGCATGTTAAAATTTCCACAGACAACAAATTTCAAGAGATGACATGTTCTTCCAAGACAAGTGCATAAGTATACATCATGAGAAACATCAAGATTATAGATAAATATGGATGAAAAAGTTTCCCGATATTACATTGTATTTTTGAATGCTCATGCATGAAATTCAATACTATAATAAATTAGAATTGGCTAATAAAATGGGTATTCTAAAGATGCTTTTGCTTTCTAGCTCAAAATTGAACATGCTTTTGCTTCTAAAGATGCCATTATAGTTCCATAATTTTCCCTGTATTTTTAAATTTCTTCTTAGCCCTAGTATCACAATAATTTTTACATTTAATTATTATTTGAACCAAATTCTATATGGAAATCACTTATAACAAGAATCTTTGGAGCATGCATGCATGTTCTTTAAAGGATTCATTTCCTTTTTGAATTTTATCAACAACTTTACAAAAATTTACCTCTCACTCTGGCCAAATCCTTTCACCAAAAATCTAGAACTAGTAAATCTAGAGTCACCTCATTGTGGAAATCATAGGAATTCTAAGTATAAAGTAGAATTTGGGAAAGCCTTGATTGTTTTTAAATATTATTTTTCTTTCCATATGCTTGGGGTCACTGTCACTCCACATTGTCATTATAATATCTTTCATCTTTCTCCAGTTCTACCTTATTCATGAGGCGGGAACAATTTATGTTTTCATCTTTAATGTAAAATATCATCATATCATAAACCTTTTGCTCCCTCATATTGAATTTGAATTTAATATCAATAATTTACTTGTATTTTTTAAATAATTCAAACTTCATTAATATCACCACTCTTCATTTGAGGATATAATATATTTCAAATCTACATTCTTAGCCTTTATTTACCCATTATTTTCATGGAAAATCAATATCTCATCATTATTCGGAGTTAGCTTTATCTTTACACTGGAGTAAGCAAGACCACTGGTTCATTGCATGTCATATCCTCACACTAGCCCACTGCCATTTCGATTGAGCCATGCCCTCAAGCCCACTGGACTTTCAAATTAGGGCCATCAAAGCCTCTTCAAGGGTCAAATAGCTTAGTTTAGCCCATGAGTCCCCAATTTTGTTATGGGAAACAAATGTTGTCGGGAGATGAGATAGATAAGCCTTCCAAAATTTTAATCAAATATCGAATGCAATGGAATATATTGAATCAACCATTATAAGCATTTAGGCATGAATAACTGATCATTCTATCATCTATTATAGATTAAAATCTATACTTATCGGGTTCACTTGAAGGAATTCTTGAAGCTATTAAAGTGTCTAGCCTCTAGCAGTATCTACATAATTGTTAGACGATTAGATCTCCTCTTTAAAGCTCTTCATAAAGAGAGAAAGAGAATAAAAGAGAGAATTCTCACAAGACTTGTATGAGCACCTTAAGTTGTGGTCATTTTCGTCTTATTTATAGACATTGGATGTGTAAAATTTTTCATATAAATCCTCATAATTATGTTTATATCCACCAACATCTATAAACCTTATGTGTAATCCTCTAGGTTTATATATCTTACTAGTCAATAACTCTATGGATCTAATAACAACTTATTGGTCAAATGTGTTAATTATCTACATATAGATGAGTTAATTAAAGATCTATTCAACCTAATTGATAGGTTGAGTTGTTAGCCTGTTAGGGTGCCAAGCTATACCATGTGCCCTAGGAACCTTCCTATTATTGGTTACAATGTACATATAATCCTTTGTCTGTGAGAGATTTATAAATAATGTTAGTAATGGTAACAAAAATAATAATCAATAAAACCTTTCTCTAATATTTCCACTACCTTGGCTAAGGATTTCATGACATCTCATTCCTTGAGTGAATCTCTTTAAATATTTAGGGTAAACAATCCCATTTTGTCCACACAATCATATTCGAGGACTTTATGTCGAAACCAATATATGATCTTTGTATTATCTCATGACTAGGGATTCGTAAGTCATAATCAAAACATAATTGTCAATCCTCAAGATGTCTTTGGAGTTTCAAGTCAAAGGACCATGTACACAACCTTACCATGAACAAACTTGATTGAATGCGAGGTATAATATCATTAAGAGATTGATAAGAATCAATTTAGTGAACTCTCTCTCTAAAGAGCACCCACTATCTCTCCAGGGTATCTCCATATTGATGGTCATAAGATCAACCATACTCATCATATGAGTCAAATCAAACAATGTCATTATTTTTAGATAGTTCGATGCCCTTCTCGAATATCCTACAAATAAGAATGTTTATAACATATGTTTAAAGACTAATGACTATTATATTATGATTTGATCATAATTCATTTAATCCTCGCAAATGCTCATGAAATGTCACACAAGAATGATAATAAATAAGTTTAATTTTAATGAATACAAATGAGATACATGGGACTATGATTTGGCTTATGAGCCACATAATATCCATCACATGTTGGCTTGCTAGCTCACCAACCACTCATTTTAATTTACTATGCATGAAAGTATTTTTTTTCGTATTCTCTTTAACCACTCTTTTTTTCTTATTCATTTGTTTGATTTGCCACTCTGAACTAAGAATCAAGAATAAATATTCATTGGCTTTTGAAATGTTTTTTGGCTTACATCAAATTAAGGTTTAAGGGTATTTTTTTTCATTTACTTAATTTGTTATACAAGTTTCCCAAAGTAGGGAACAACGAGTCAGTGATCAGGGGATTGGATTGGAGTGACACAATCAAATCCTTGAATTTAATTGTCTATCTGCCAAAGTGGGCCTTGATCGATTAGGGATCTAGGCCAAGAGATTGATCAATGTAATGACTGAATGCAAGATCAATCAGGGGATTTCTCATTTTAAGTCTGGATCGAATTGTTGATTTGATCAATGATCTGATCAAGGGGCTCTTTCTGATTTTGTAATTTTTTTTAATGATTATTGTATCCTTTAAGGCCAAGATCAAGACCCTTCGAAGATCTTGATCCCCATCCCTCATGTCTGTGCTTCTCTCTCTCCTCTATCTCTCTCCCTGTATCTCTTTCTCTCCCCTCCCCTCGTGCATTTCTTCTCTTTGATGAACAACAGATTGTGTGTTGCAGAAGCATTAAAATACTCAATACATACAATTGGAAGCAGATATAAAAAGCATATACCCTGCTTCTAGGTTTTTTTATTCCTCTTCTTGTTCTTGTTCTTCTTGTTCATCTTCCTCTTCCTCCTCTTCTTCTTAATCTTCACGTGCATCGCAGTTGACATCCTCATCGTCATCATTGAAGGCAGAGAGAGGATAGGATCGACCGATGCCCAAGGGCGTCTTGAAGGTGATGCTCTTCCCTTCAGGATCCTCGATGCTCATCTCCGAGATGGGCACCCAGAGCATCAGCTTCCTGCTCCTCACCCCCGTCATCTTCTTCATCTTCTTCGTCTCCAAGTATGACGTCACCTCCGTAGAATACCTCACCAGCGTGTTCGTCCCCTTGAAGAAATGCTCGAACGGCTCCTTCTGCTTCATCCACACGAACCCAGTTTCTCTCACTAGCCCGCACTCCTCTAAATTTTTCATGGGCATCACTCCCCTGGGAAAACCCATCTCCTCCAGCAGCTTCACCGTGTGCTCGTAGCACTCCTCTGCTCCGTACACTATCTCCCCTCCTTCCTTTCTCTTGTCTTCCTCTACGACTGTCCCCATTCTTTCTCTATCTCTATAGCACGGCTCTCTCTCCAGCTTTCTCTTTATAATGGGGAAGCTCGGGGGAGCAGAGAAGGGGGGTTGACCTAATTACAGATGGAGCGGTGAATCGGTCGAGGTTGATCACCTAACCCGCCGGTATTGGCTGCCGGTCAGTCCGGTTGTTGGTCCTCCATCTGAAACATGAGGAAGAGAGAGAAAGAACAGGGTGAAACGACGGAGACAGAGAGAAAGAACAGAGTGACACAAGAGAGAGTGGAAGAGAGAGAAAGACAGGAGAGAGAATCGACGAGAGAAGAACAAGATAGAAGAGAGAGAAGAAAGATAAAGAAAGAAGGGAGAGGGTAGAAAGAGAAAGAAGAGAGAGAAACAAGAGAGACGGAAGAGAGAGAAGAAAGCGAGAGGAACGTCAAGATAAAGAAAGAAGGTGGAGAGAGAAAGAAGAGAGAAGGAAGATAGAGAAGGTAGATAGAGAAAGAAGAGAGAAGGTAGAGAGAGAGGAGAGAGAAAGAGAAAAGAGAGAAGGAAGAGAGATAAAGAAGAGAGGAAGAGAGAAGGTATAAAAGGAGCACGAGAGAGAGAGAAGAGAGAAGGTAGAGGGAGAAACAACCGACAGAAAGAAGAGAGAGAAACAAGATCAAGGATTACGTTCTCGGCGATTCTCGCGCAAGGATTACACGTATATAAATCTCGGAAGGGGTCGAGCAATCACTCGTTCATCCAGAGATTCAATCGAGAGAAAACCGGGAAGGGCTGGCGGAAGAAAGGGAGCATCGCCCTTATTTCTCTCTCTCTCTATCTCTCCGGCGATTGGGGATAAGAGAATTGAAAAGAACTTGAGCTACGCGTCATTCTTCTCGATGAATTCTTCCGATCGTTGAGTCTCCGCCACTGAAATTCTTACCGAATTTCCTACTTTTTAATCGATGCGGAAAGAACAGTATTGACTCGAATATTCTAGAGGGGAACAGCATAACCTCTCTATTTCTAGTTTTCTCCTGTATTTTCTCCCTCCACCACTTCGAATTTCGACAGCTTGAAAAAAAATTGCAGATAAAGTCTCTCTCTCTCTCTCTCTCTATCTTTGAATTCAAAGATAAATTATCCATTTAATTGTGGGCGTATTAAAAGTATTACTCGGTTAAAAAAATGAATAGAAAAACGCCAAATACCTCGATAATTTTAATGGAGTAAAACAGTTCAAATATTAAAAATTCAGCGGAATATTCAAAGTTCTGGTTCATGACAAAAATGATGGACCCTCTTTACCAAAAACCCTTTACACATCATTTTCTAGAGTGCAAGATTTCATCTTTATGAGCATGAAAATGGTCTCCAATTGCCCATATTGCCCTCTGAGATGTGAGGATCTCTTCTTGGGGATGAGTGTCAGCCACCTCAGCTGACTTTTGCAGCTTTGTCCCTTTCTTCTGGTAAGTGGGCCCACTTCCTATGTTTGTCCTCTTCTTGAGGTGAGTGGGCCCTAGTTGTACCCTAGTTGCCCTTTTTCTTTGTCCTAGTCTCCTCCTTGTGATGTGACAGCTGCAAGAAAATTCAGCTGTCTTTCTCTTTGTTAGTTAGAGCAATTTCAAGTTCATCCATTTCCCTTTAGCTCTCTCTCTCTCTCTACCTCTGTTGAAGCCTTAGAGAGAGTAGATCTCTCCATCTCTATCGCTGGTCATCTAAGTTTTTATAAGTTCCCTCAAATTTCTTATAAGTTTTTATACAAACTCGCTTTGCTGTTAGGAACTCTACAAGATCCCTCTCCCAATCAAGAAGGGATTCTTTGCGGTTGAGATTCTCATCTGAATGAAATCTCCAACTTTTGATGCTTTGCCTACCATTATTAAAAATTTTTCTTGGAACAATGAAATTGATCTGAACCAATTGTTTTTCTAGGATTTCTTGGTCGATTCGTTGGCACTAATAAACCTGATTGGTTTCTCTCGAATGTCCATCTGATCTTTGACTTCAATATCCCAAACTATTGAGGGGTCCAACATTTGATGCAATTAGATATGCAATTTTGCACTTGATGATTTGTGAGTGATTCTCAAGCTTTGATATCATTGCAGCATAGGCAGTTTTGAGTGTCCCCATTTGCACCTAACTCAATGATCTATGTGGTATTCTTACTTTCTTTATAATTTCCATGATGGTAGCATCCACAAAATAACAGGTCCACCCAAGAATTCTCTTCATTGGACTAGGTTAAGTGCCCTAGAATTTTCATGCTATTCTTGGCACTATTCTTACCTCTGAACATTATTAATTTATCAATATTAATAGATGACATCAACATCATTTTTTTGGTGTCACCTTTTTCACTAGGCCAAAGTCTTTCAAACAATTAAAACTATTGGCCAAGTTATCATTTGACCAAGGTCAATTGATTTCCTCTAAAGCAAGAACCCACACACCAAAACTCCATTCTTTGCTTACCTAGTGGCCTATCTCCATAGTTGTTTAGAACTCATTATATCTCTTTGACTTCATATCTTTGGACATATTTAACAGGAAATTGAACTAAAATTTTTATCATGTATAAATGTTTTTCTCCCATGATCTCTCTTTAATCATCCTAGCTCTCTCTAAAATTTGATCCCCGTTTTATTCTCCCTTGATCTACTTCCCTTTCTCTCTCTAATTGTCACTTTCAATGTATCTTTATCTGTATATATACCTCTCTCTCAATGTTTCATTCTTTCCCTATATTCTTCCTTGCTATCTCTCCCTCAATATCTCTCTAAGGCTCCCTCTTTACATATCCCAAATCTTTCTCAATACTCCACTTGTGCTTCCTCTCTCACTATATAATTCCCCATCCCTATATGTCTTCGTAAAAAATATACCTCTCTTGTTTATCTCTCGTACTTTCCTCTATCCCTTTCCCTCTAACCATCCCTCTAAAACAATATTACTATTTTACTCCTTCCACACCTATATAATTCTCTCTCACTCAATTTCTCACACTCTCTCTCCATCCATCCCTCCGTCCTTCTAGCTCTGTATATCACACTCTTTATTTTTATCTCCCCCTCAATATCTCTCTAATTCTTCCTCTTCCCTATTTTTTTCCTCCCCCTATACATTCCTCTCTTCTTTCTATATCCCTTTTCTCTTTAATCCTATATGCCCTTGAATTATTCACATCTTCTTATCTCCATCTCTATCATTACATGTCTCTCTCTCTCTCTCACAAACACACACACACACTTTCATTGCAAGTCTATATCTATCTCATGTTCCTTATTTCCTTTTAATCTATTGATAATATGCATATTTAACTTGAATTCTTATCATACTTAAATAATATTCATGCTTATCTTTTGTAATTATGATGCATGTTATCATAATTTTGTGGATTTTACCCATTGGCATGCCATTTTACTAAAGTCCACATTTTTACATTATTTAGGGTTAATTATGTGTTTTTACTGATGTTTGACCCATTTTAAGTTCAAAAAGTAGAAAATTAACCAATATTTACTGATTTTGACTTTATTGAAGATGAGTAAATGATGTGGATGACTCAATATTATTTTAAACTCAGAAAATTTTCTTCTTAAAATTTACATTTCAAGGGGCATGGATTAAAGAAGACTTGATTTGTGATCCAATGGAGAAAATTTGAAGCAAAAATGAGTTCTAGAAATGAAGTTATGAATTTCTAAAGTTTTCATATTTTTCTTGATTTTATTTTTTATTTTTCAGGTACTTTTTCAGATTTTAAAAGCTTAAAAAAATCACAAAAAGGGGTTTTTATATGCGATGACCCACACAGAGCTGATGTGGCACAATGCGGACACGTGGCGAGCCACGTGGGGTCAACACAGACCCACGTGGGTCCCTATGTGGCGCGAGGACGCTGACGAGGCTAAGTCAATTGGGCCCATGGGTATAGTGGGCCCAGGTAAGAGGATAGGGGGGGGGCGTACTAAGCCCGTTGGGGCGACACAAAGGCCTTAAGAGGGCTCCCCTTATATAGGCAATTTTTCCGCTTAATTTGCTCCATGTGGGACTAATGTTTTCTTTATGTATGCAGGCGACATGGCATCTCGAGAAGCTTTGGATTTAATCACGTTGATCGACGTGTGTTGATCTCGTGGACTTCGGTTCACCAGATCACTATCAAAGCACGTGCGTAATTCAGAGATGTTGATCGCTTAAGTGAAATCCGACGGTTATGATTTAACTTAACACTCGACGAATTATGGAGCTGATGGGATCTGATGTCGATAACTTTCTAAAATTTTGATCAAAACATCGAATGTAGCGGAAAACATTGAATCATATATTCAAAATTCCAAGCCACCAAGAACAGATGATCCTATCATGTAGTATGAATGAGAAAACATACTTACAAGGTTTCCTTGAAGGAGTTCTTGAAGCTATTCAAGTGTCTAGCCTCTAGCAGTATCCACACGGTCTCCAGATGGTTGGATCTCCTCTTCAAAGCTCTTCACCAAGAGAGAAAGAGAAGAAAGGAGAGAATTCCCTCAAGGCTTGCATGGGCACCTTGAGTTGTGGTCAATCTCTCCCTATTTATAGACATTTGGTATGAGGTTTTTTTCATAAAAACCCTCATAATTATGTCTATATCCACCAACATCCATAGACCTTATGTGTGTGACCCTCTAGGTCCATATATCTCACTAGTTAATAACTCTATAGACCAAATAACACCTTATTGGTCAACCTTAATTAATTATCTACATCCACATATAGATTAATTAATCAAGGATCGATTTAACCCAATGGGTGCCAAGCTACACCACGTACACTAGAAGATATGGAGTATGTAAGAACTCGCTTATGGAACCTTCCCGTCATTGATTACCATGTATGTATAATCCTTCATCCATATTAGACTCATGAATGACTTAGGGAATAGTCAATTGTCAAACCCTAATCGGTCACTCAAGTTAGTACTGATGCGTGTAGAAATCATCGGGAACTCCTTCTCTAATATTTCCACTTACCTTGGCCAAGGATTTTATCGCAACTTATTCCTTGAGTCAATCTCCTCAAATACCGAGGGTGGATGATCCCAAAATCATCTTCATGGACTTTATGTCGTATCCAATATATAATATTTTAGATATCCCGTGGCTAGGGATTCGTAAGTCATAATCAAAACACGATCATCCATCCACAAGATGTCTTTGGTGTCTCAAGTCAAAGGACTACATACCCAACCATGACATGAATCAACCTAATTGACAGTTAGGTATAGTATCATTCAAGGATTCATACAGATCAATTTAGTGAACTCTTTCTCCAAAGAGCACCCACTATCTATCCTTTGTGTCTCCACACTGATGGCTATAGGATCAACTGATCTTATATTATGATCTCATCATATGAGTTGGATTAGACAGTGTTATTCTTTCCAGATAATTCGATGTCCTTCTCGAATATCCCACGAATAGGAATGTTTAGAACATTTGTTTAAAGAATAATGATCACTATATTATGATCTCATCGTAATTCACTAAGTCATTGCATATGCTCATAGACTTCATTTCAAACATCACACAAGAATGACAATCAATTAATTACATTTCAATGAACATAAACAAGATACATGAAAAGTGTGATTGGCTTATAGGCCACATAACATCCATTAGAAGCGACATGTGGCCGCATAAGGACGCTCCGATGAAGATCAGATGATGTAAATCAAGGAGAAGGTGGGCCCGCATTGTGGGAACGTGTCCACTTATCGCGCCCGACGTGACAGCATCGTGATCGTCCAATCAGTCTTCAGCGAATCGGATGGTCCGAATATTTTGTGATGAAATTCTCTATAAAACAGTGTTATCTCTTTTTGTTCTCTCATAAAGAAATTAAGAATTTTTGGAGGAAAATCTTAAGTTCTTCGTGATTCTCTTGCGTTCTAGACTCAATTATGAACGGATCGAGGCAAGTTAATCACAAAATATTGCGAGAAAATCATTTGGATTCGCCCCTTGAACGCCAAACGCACCACGAAGAAGGAATCGGAGAAATACGTAGAAATCAAAAGCAATTTGAAGCTCAATCTTTGCGTCAATCAAGTTAGTAGTGTGATTCCTTTGTAATCCTTACAATTTCAGTAGTTTTTATTAGATTTAGATAGGTAATTAGAGTTTAGGAATCATAAATTTTGTCATTTCGCCCAAATTTGATTGCGGATTTTTGCTGATTTCTGAACAAGGATTTCTCCCTGATCTTAAGTCCAATTCATTCGATTTTGGTTTCATCGGATTCCTTGTTCAATCAGCTTTCCATGAGTATTTGATTCATCAATTTTCATTGAGTTTTGACTCTTCAATTTAATGTTTGACCAATTGCTATTCAAAATCAATTCAAATTTGGGCGTTGACTTTCAAGGTCAATTACTCCTAATATACAAGGTGAAATTTGATAATTTTGGTTTCTCTGGAATCCTTTGATTATAGGCTTTCTATTCAATGTGATTTTTTATATTAGGATATCATTTGGTAAGTTAATTTAACGATTTTGGCTGAGGTCTTAATTTCGGGAATTTTCTGTTGACTGATTTTGGAAAAATCATAATAAATCCAATTCTTTTCTAAAAATCACGAATTATATATTAAAATTCTGAATTTTTTCTTTAGTTTCTAAAAATATAATTTTCGTAATATTTTCTCAACTTTTTCCCCTCTGATTTTATAGAAACTCATAGTCTAGTCAAAGTCAATGCTTTGCCTTGAACTTTTGACTTTTCTTCTCAAAATATATTTTAAAATTCTTAAAATATTTTCTGTCATATATTCATATTATTTTATTTAATAACATTTCACATTCATTTCTTAAAAATCCTAATTAGACATAAGTTTGACCAAGTCAACTATTTGATAAAAGTCAACCGTGCTCTTTGTTGTTGGACCCGATCTCATCGCTATACTTGATTTCTGATTTTTAAATCATGAGGAGTTCGGAATTATAAATTTTGTTTGACCGAAAATCGTGTGTTTCAACGACTGCACTAAATCGTTCCATCATCTATATCCTCCCAGTTCCTCGCCCCTTTTCCATTTCTATCTTGTTCTCTCCTTCCCCTTCCCCCTCTATCCATCTAATTCTATCTCTCCCATTTATCTCTCTAATTTCTCTTTCCTCATTCCTTCACCTTTTTCACTGATTATATTTTCCTCATTTTACACCTTTATCTAGTTCTCACCACCACACCCATTGAAAATTCTCTCTTGACCTTTGTTCTCTCTCCCTTTTCACCAAAGCTGCAAAAATATCTTTTTCGTTTTCATCTTTGCTTTCTTTTGTGAAATTTTTTATGATGTTAAATAAAAAAATCTCGAATAGGAGTCCAAATAAACTGAAATGTCAACTAAGAACTGAGGAATAAGAGCAAATAAAACCTACAAACAGATTAGAGAAAATGATATTCTAAATTTGACAAAAAAGTTAACAAGAGAAGAGGTCATAACAATGAAAAATAGGAGAAATGAAA
>CM044103.1:19021343-19368252 GCA_024174645.1 Lemna minuta
CCGTGTGAAATTGACGACCTCGCGGTCTCGTCTCATCATATGGACCATCCAATTGTGAGTGTAGCTTCCTAGGAAAGAGCTTAAGGCGGGAATTGTAGAGCCAGACCTTATCATTGACTTGAAAGGATCTTCTTTTGATGTATGGGTCATGACAGGCCTTCGTATTTTCTTGGTAAGTCGTCCCATTCTCATACACATCGTGCCTTTTCTCATGTAACTTCTGGAGTTGGCGTAGTCACTGTTTCCCTACCTCGTCCAGAGATAAGTTGAGCTTTTTGATGGCCCAATAGGTTTGATGCGCAAGCTCAACTAGAGGGTGGCAAGTTTTCCTAAAGATGAGCCAGAAAGGAGACATCTTGATGGGTGTCTTGTAAGTTGTCCGGTATGCCCATAGTGCTTCGGGAATCTTGTGCGCCAAATCCTCTTCATCTGGTCGAATAATTTTCTCTATAATATTCTTGACTTCTATATTACTTACCTCTACTTGTCCATTCGCTTGGGGGTGGTATGGTGTGGTCACGCGATAGTGTACTTCATATTTCTTCAACAATGCCTTAAAGTGTGTGATGCAGGACGCGGTGGTGAAAACCCTCGCGCCTGATCAATGAACCTGAGGATGACTAAGGGTAGCCTATCAAACCTAACCTATGGATAAGCAAATCCTAGACCCTAAGTATGAGACCTAACCTAAACATAAGTACAGGCAGACGTGCCGATCAGCGGAGTCGACTCCGAGTGACCCGGGGAAACTCGCGATGATGGGTAGGGTGAGATCCTCTCGATCCACGTCCGGAGGCGTGGAAGTCGCTCGTCGGGGAGTAGCCAGGAGGCTGCAGCCCACGCTCGGTACCGGACCTGACGTACGCGTCAGAAATCTCGAACCTATAATCGTACTACCCTATCTACATCGTCCGACGGCGGTGGAGACGAGTAAAGGAAATGCTTCGAAAAGTAATTAACTTGAAAGAGGGGTTGAAGCTAACCTGCGGGGCGCGAGCCCGGTCGGTCAGGGCGAGGGAGGTCGTCGGGCGCGGCAGCGATGTCGGACACCGGGCGAGTCGGCGAGAGAACGCGGAGGGGCGATCGGCGCGGGGCGGGGCGATGTCGAGTCGCGACGAGCCGGACGGGTCGCGACGAACACGGTGAAGGCGGGAGGTGGCGTCCTGGGCCGGATCGGGGCGGTTCGGTCCGGGTCGGGGAGGTCTGGAACGGTCTGGACCGACCTGGGCTGCTCTGGACCGGTCTGGGCCGGCTTGGGCCGGTCTGGGCCGGTCTGGGCCGGTCTGAGCCGGTCTGGGCCGGCCTGGCCGTTCTGGGCCGGTTCGGACCGGTAGGGGTGGCCCTGGCTGTCTGGATCGGTCGGACCGGTCCGGTCTGGGGCGGCCTGGCGGTCTGGACCGGTCGGATCGGTCCGGTCCGGGCTGGTCTGGACCGGCTTGGACCTGGCCGGGCGTGGGTGCGAACTGGACCGACCTGATTAGGTCAGCCTGGGCGGCCTGGCCTGGACTGGGCGGTCCGGTCCGGCTCGGGCTGGTGCGGCCGGTTTGAGGGGGGGGAAGGGCGAACCGGGGGACCGATTCCCGCTGAGTCGGCTCAGCGGGAATCGTCCACTTTCTTCTTCGTGGATTAGGGTTCCGCTGCAGGGCAGAGCGGCGCGCGGCGAAGGGGGGGCTCGTGGCGGCAATTCCGGAGCGGCGGCGGGCTCGCCGGGCGGCGGACTAGGGGGAGAAGGCCGAGGCGACGACCCTCGTGGCGGGCTGGGATGCGGAGCTTGACGGGGGGAGCTGGGGGCGAGCGGACAGCGGCGGGGCTTGCGGTCGGGATGGCGGCGGCGTCTGCGGTCGGACGGGGCGTCGGCGGCAGCAGGTCGTGCAGGCGGCGGCGGCGTATCACGGCGGCGGCGCGAGGCGCGGCGGCGGCGTTCCTGACCTTGGGGGTCGACGGGGAGGGGCAGGAAGATGGCCGGGGTTGCAGGAGGGTGAGCGCGGGGTGGAGTTGCAGGGAGAGGAAATCCTGGAGGAGGTTTGGCAGCGGACGGAGGAGGACAGTGGAGGGGATGGCCGGAGAGGGAGGAGATCTCGCCGGAGGAGAAGCTGGGGATGGCCGGAGATGGGGGTGGAGGTGGAGATGATGGCGGTGCGGCGGTCCGGAGGCGGCGGCAGCGGCGGCGGCGGCGGCGGCTTGAGGACGGCGGCGTCGCGATGATGATGGTGAAGAATCCGTGGCCGGGGCAAGGAGTGGCGGCGGTCGTCGCGGCGGCGGCACGAAGGCGTGCGGCGGCGGCGGCGGCGGCGGTTGGACTCCTTCCCCGGCCTTCCTTGAGCAGCCACTTGAGAGGGAGATCACTCCTTTCTTTCTTCAAATGACGGCTAGGGTTTGTGGGGGGGTCCCTTCCCCTCTTATAGAGCCCTTGGTGGGCCAAGAGAGGAAAGGGCCCACTTGAGGCCCACAACCCACACCCATACTCATAGAAATAGAATAAAAGGTTCACAAAGAAGGATGGGCTTCACAAATGGGATCCCGAAAAGGGAAGAACCCACCCGGAAGCCTAAAGGGAGAGAAGAAATAAACGAGGACCCGCTTAAACACGTGCGGGTCAAAAGGTCCATAATAAAGAAATAAAGAAGTAAAGATAAGCGGATAGATCCGCGCGCGCAAAAGGGCTCCTCCGGCGCCGTGGTATCGTGTATTGGTGGCGACCGAGGTCGTACGCCACCAGTGTGCATTATTGAAGTGTGAGCCTCTATCGCTGATGATGGCCGTAGGACAACCGTATCGGACAAAGATGCATATTGTAACAAATTTGAGCACCTCTCGATGGTCGTTTGTCCAAATGAGGATCGCCTGGACCCACTTGGACACATAATCTACCGCCATCAAAATATATTCTTTCGCATTTGAAGGTGGGAAAGGTCCCATGAAGCCTATCTCAAGATTTTCACTTCAAGGATCGGCCTCATTGGCATCTCATCTCGCTTGGAGATGTTTAATGTCGCTTTACATTGTAGACATTCCGTATAGAAATGGTGGGTGTCCTTGAAGTTATTGGGCCGATAGAGGCCGCTCTATAGGATTTTGTCCCGCGTCGTGTCTGCCACGAAATGTCTTCTGCACGTCGATGAGTGACACATTGCTAAGATGTTCTTTGCTCCTCCTCTGGGATGCATTGCATGACGATCTTGTTGTATCCAAGATGGAATATAAGTGGTTCTTCCAAGAAGTAGTATTTGAGATCATGGAATAAGTTATCTCGTTAATGACAATTTCAGTGCTCCGGGATCGATTCAACCACGATGAACTTGACGATGTGAGGAAACCAGGGAGCGTGGCTTGCGGGTCAAGGAGATGCTCATAGGGAATGAGTCATTGATGTTTCCTACTCTTGGAATGTGGAGATGCGATAAGTGGTCTGCCACCAAGTTCTTGATGCCCTTCTTGTCTTTTATCTCTAAGTCGAATTCTTGAAGGAGCAGCACCCATCGTATGAGTCGTGGTTTGGCCTCCTTCTTGAAGAGCAAGTATTTTAGGCTCGCACGATCGGTGTAGATAATGATCTTGCTCCCCTAGATGTATGGCTAGAACTTCTCTAGTGTGTAGACCACTACCAAAAGCTTCTTATCTGTTGTCATGTAGTTCATCTGAACTTTGGCTAGGGTCTTGCTTGCATAACATATGGTCATTGGCTTCTTCTCTATTTATTGCCCCAAGACCGCTCCCACTGCGTAGTGTTGGGATCTGAGGCTTGTCAAGCTCTCTAAGTTTTCGACCAAAACAATGACGGCAGGGGAAGATGTTGAATCAAAACATTCAATAGAGTTGAAGTATCAATAATAGATGATCTCATCATCCATTCTAGGTGATCTTATCATCTAGTGTAGAATAAAATTTATATTTACATGGATCATTTGAAAGAATTCTTCAACTGTTCAAGTGTCCGGCCTCTAGCGGTATCCACACAGTCTTTGGATGATCAGATCTCCTCTTGAACACTCGTCACCATGAGAGGAAGAGAAGAGAGAGGAGAAGTTCCACTAGGCTTGCATGGGCACCACTATTATGGTCGTTCTCCTCCTATTTATAGACTTTTGGAATGTGAAATTTTCACAAAAACCCTTATTATTATGTCTATATCCACCGATGTCCATTAAGGTTATGTGTGTGACCCTCTAGGTCCATATATCTCTCCAGTTAATGACTGTATCAACCCAATAACACTTATTGGTCTTCCTTATCAATTAACTATATCAATATATAGATTAATTTACTAAGGATTGATTTAACCCAATCAACAAGTTGAGTCGTGACGAATTGAGACTGTGAGGTCGTTGAAAATATGCGATCAAGAGTCAAAAAAATTACCAAACTCACTAATTTTATCAAATAATCGCGAATTGAGGGGGTATAGTGGTGAATAAGGATCGAATCCACGGTGAATTAAGGTAATTTCAAGGGATCTTTTGAAATTCGATCAAATTAGATAATGAAATATGGATAGATGGGTTTCAATATTTTGGAAAGAAGACTCGAAGACAAATCCACAAAATCAAAAATCACTGAATTTGGATCAAGATTTGTGGAGAAATCATCAAATGAACAAAGAGAGAAATTTCAGAAAAATAACATCATAAAAACCGAAATTGAAATTGAAATCCACTTAAATTATGATTCAAAAATGAAATCTAAAGCTATATGAAGAATGCTTAGGATGAAACATGATTCCTAACTCAAGATTGCGCTCGAATTGATCCAATTAGTCGCCTGATCAAAGGCTTTTCATTCCAAATTCAAAAACACGATCGTTGATGTTTAAGCGTCGATTTCTTCCTACTCTCTCAACGAAATCTCACTCTCACGCACTCCGTGGATTCAGAAATGAGTCTAGAAGCAATTGGAAGCAAGAGATTCAAGGGATTTGGTGTCTTAACAGTTCGATTACTCGAATTACCTTGGAATGCTTTACAATGTCGAAGAACATAACAGTTTATAGGGTGAATTGGGCGTAACCGTCCGATCGTCATTTAATCTTTGATCAACGGCTTTGATGAAATGCACGATTGCAAATTATTACGATTAAGTCGTGGCCGTTGAACCTCCGATGGACCGCCAAGATGATGCCACGTCGCGCGGGTTATAAGTAAAGCATTGAACCACCGCCGTTTGATCTTGATCTTATGCTCTAGATTCATTTCGTCGGTTTTAATCTCATCCACTATAACCCTTCAGATCAACGTCTGAGATTAAATGGTTTTAAAATGTTCGACGGTAAATCAGATTGCACCACGTACCCCTACCTTTAAGTGACGATCAATGGTCTCGATTAAACGCATGATCAGATGCTCTAGATTGTGTCATGTGACCTGCACACTTATAAAATCAATTTTCAATTAAATAAATTGAATTTAAATTCAAAAAAATTCAAAAAAATCCTAAAAATTTTGTAAAAGTCCTAAAAATTAGAAAATTCATAACTTTCAAAATATAACTCCAAATTAATCCAAATTTATTTCATTGGATCATAAATTAAATTATCTATCATTCTAAAAAGACAAATTAAATAAATAATGAGAGATTAAAATTCTATTTAAAAAATATACTCATTTGTTTTAGATTTTAAAACTTAGAAAAATATATGAGTGTATATAAAATGATTTCTCTTATTATTTAACCTTAAAAACTAATTATAATCTCAAGTAAAGAAGGGTTATGAAAACATTTATCCTTAATTTATCCCTAAATTAATGCATTTTGAGATTCTAAGGACTTTTTCATAGAAAGATAGATAAACACTAAAAAATATGATAACATGCATTATGTTGTAATTTGCATTAATAATCATGTATTTTCATGTTTAATTAGCATGTTATCAAGTTGCCAGCCCGGTCAGGTGCCAAGCTACACCACCTGCTCTGGGAGATATGGAGTATTTTAGAACTCTTTCACGGAACCATGTCGTCATTTGTTACCGTTGACAAAGCGTTTTGTGCGGTCGTTAAAACACACAAACGTCGTTCAAACAAAATTTAAAAATCCGAACTCACAAAGAAAAAGATATAAAATCAAGTAAAGTGTAAGTATCGGGTCGATCCACAGAGAACAAGGTTAACTTTTATTGCAGAGTTGACTTGGTCAAACTTAGGTTTAAAAGAGGTTTTAAAGAAGTAGAAATAAGATGTTATGAATAGAAATGATATAAATATAGTAAATAAGAAATTTTAAGATTTAAGATCTTGGACTTGACAGAGAAAAGTCAAAAGTCAAAGTCAAAGTATTGACTTTGACCAACTATCAAAGTTCTATAAAATCAGAAAACCAAAAGATGTCACAAGATTATGAAAATTATATATTTGGAAACTAGAGAGAAAATATAATTTATTGATATAAAATTCATGATTTTTCGATAAGAAATGGATTTACTATGAATTATTGAAAATAAAAGATAAAAAAATTCCCGAAATGAACACTTCACAGAAAATCTTCAAATTGACTACTCAAATGATATTCAAATCTTGTAATTTATATATCAATAGAAATCAAAGAACCAGAAAATTCTAAAGAGACCAAAATTATCGAATTCCGATTTATATTTTGAAAGTAATTGACCCCGAAAGTCAACGCACAAATTCGGATTAAAAATAAATAGCTCTTGATCAAACATTAAATTGAGGGGTCAAATGATCTTAGAATTCAACGAATTTACTATCCACAGAAAGCTGATGAAATAAGGAATCCAATGAAACCAAAAGCAGGTGATTCAACGTTATAATCAAAGAGATATCCTTTTTTCAAAATCAGCAAAAATTTGGACAAAAATTAGGCAAAATTGAAGAACACTATGAACTAAAACCCAAAGTTAAGATCTATAACTAATCAAAACTCAGATTACCACTAGATAATTGATCGAATCTCATTACTAACCTGATTTTTGCAAAGATTGGGATTCAATTCCCTCGGATTGAAGCGGATTTTGCTTGATTTCTTCCTCGCGGATGTTCGGCGTTGAAGAGAAAAATTTGATGAAATCCGATTGAAATTCGTGATCAATCCCGCTCCGATTTGATCGAATTCGAGTCTAAACGCGGCGGGGGGGGGATCACGAAGAACTCAAGATTTTCCTCCAAATTTTCTTAATTGCTTCATGAATCAATCAAGATTTAAACTAAACAAGAGGGAATACATAAGTTTTTAAAGGGGATTTTCGCCCGAAAAATTCGGGCCGTTTTATCTGGGAATAGATGCCGATTGGTGGCCGATTGCACGAAAATGGTGGGCCACCAATGTGAGGTGATGTGTGCCACGATCGCGGTTCAATCGAGCCACGATCGCATGGCGAGTGAGCCGCGATCGCGTGGTGATCGAGCCGTGATCGCGTGGAACTCTTTGGCGAAACACTCCAGCCGTCCGATCTGATCGTCGCGTTGAGATGCATCACGAGGTGTCCACATGTCTTCCCCTCGATGTGGTGAAGTCACGGTGCATCACGACCATCCGATGAAGCTCATGATCATCTCCGATGAAGATCGCGTGGTTCGAATTGCATTTTCACAATCACGTTCCAATGAAGATCAGACCTTCCAAAGCGTCCACGTGTTGTCCGGTAGGTCCTTGATCATATCTACTTACTCTTTCTTTTACGAACGTGCTTGTGATGGAGATCGAGTGGACTCCGGTCTACTCGATCGACACACCTCATGTGATATGATTGATATCCAACGCGTGCAACGCATCCACATCACCTGCAAGAGAAAACTTCAGAGGGAACATAGTCCCACATGGAAGAATTAGAGGAGAAAATCGACTATATAAGCTGGAGCACGGTAACGCATTTGCGTTATCGCCCCAATACTTTAACCAGGGCCCACTAACCCATGGGCCCTTCACTCGCTAGCCCCCCTCGCCATGTGGCGCCCCTCACGGGCGTCCGTGTGGACCTGCGTGGCCTCCTGCCACGTGTCCGCACCACCCGCACTGCCTGCGCCTCGCGTGGGCCATGCGCGGCCTTGCCATGTGGCCTCAGTGCCACGTCACATCCACGCTGGTCCCGCGCGCCACGTGTCATCTGCTGATTCTGTGGAAAATCAGCCCCACTTTTTCTTGATTTTAATTAAGAAAAATCATTAAAACTTTCAATAAAAATCCAAAAAAGGGCAGAAACTTCAGAAATTCATAACTTTAAACATACAACTCCTTTTTAACCCAAATTTTCTCCATTAGATCTCAATTTCTTTTCTTTTTAATATCATGCCATAAAAAAAAATTAAAATAAGAAAATAGGATGAATTAAAAATAACATAAAGGTATTCATTAAGATCCCTATCTTTCAATCATCCAATAATTTTCTTCTTATAGTTAATCCTTTAAATCATCTATTAAAGTCAAAATAAGTCAAGGAAAATACTTAATTCCTATTAATTTAGCCCTGTAAAAAGATTAATAATCAAGGAAGCACATAATTATCCCTAATTTACGCATAAATATGAACCTTAGTAGAATAGCATATCCATGGAGAAAATTCATAAAAACTATAATAACATGCATCCTATTGACGAGACGAGACCGCGAGGTCTTCGATTTCACGCGGTATCGCGTCAAAAATAATTCCAAACTTACCAATTTTAAGAAATTCACTCGAATTGAGGGGTATAATGGTAAATATGGGTTGAATCCACAGGGAATTAAGGAATTTCTTGACGTAATCTTCAAATTTGATCAAATCGGACGACAAATTGATGATAAAAATTGGGGAAAATGGTATCTTAAGAAAGTAGACTTCAAATTGATTCCACGGAATCAAAAATCGTCAAATTTGGACTTGATTTCGCAGAGAAATCAAGATTTGAAGTGGAGAGAAATTTCCGGCGGTCGAAATCGTGAGTTTGGATGAATTTTAACGAAATTAAAGTGTAAATCCTAATCTAAACAGAAATTAAATGTGATAGGAGGATTAGGAAGCAAAAACCGCTCCCACTAATCCCCGATTGCGATCAAATCGCGCCGATTAAGCCTCTTAATCACAAAGAACACGAAGAACGCAATCGGTGGATTCAAGCTGCGATTTCTCCTTCGATACTCCACCAAATCTCGACTTCTACCCCTCCGTGGATGCGGAAATGAAAGAGGAAGAGGAAGAACTTGAGAGAAACAAGAGAGAGGGTGTCTAGACAGCTCAATTTTCTTGAAATCTCAACTCGGATGCCTAGAACGATGAAGAACATAGAGTTTTATAGGGTATTTGATCGTAACCGTCCGATCGAAACGATCGACGGTTACGATAAACGGTCCACAATGAACCGTTTTCGGAAATGTCGCGTCCATCCGATCTTCGATGAAGGGCTCCGATCACTCCTCAGATAAGCGTTTTAAAAACGCTCTTGATTGCATCCTTTAGATCTTGATCCGACAGTCTGGATGAGTCTTGATGAAAAGCGTTATAAAAACGCATTATTTTTGCGCCGTTGGATCGCAATCCGACGATCGCGATGCTCCCCGCCAAACTCAATCATGGCCATTATAACTTCTTTAATTAAAGCACGTGCGATTGATCTTCCGGTGGACCGCGGGCGCACGCGATCGACGCGCGTTGATTGATTGCCTGCTTGATCCGACGCTCTGCGTACGTCCACATCACCTGCATAGTAAAATAACGCATATTTTAGTCCCACACGGAATGTATTTAGGAAACTGTCGGGTTTATAAGACCTGACGGTTTATAGGGTTAATAACTCTCCCCATATAGGGCAGGCTGAAGACCTCTTTTATACTATAGTAAATAATAATATATATGTATAACACGCCACGTAGGCGCTGCGCGGGTCCGCATGGCGCTGCCACGTGGCCTTGCGTGCCACGTCGCATCCACGCGGGGCCCGCGCGAAAAACCAAAAACTTTTTTTATTTTTTATTTATTAAAAAGGGGTTTAAAAATCGAAAATAAAATAAGAAAAACGGTTTAAAAATCCGGAAAAATTCCCTAAATTGTAAAAATCATATCTTTTAATATATAACTCCAAATTAATCCAAATTTCTTTCATTTGATCTAAAATTTAATTATCTATTATTCTAAAAAGTCAGATTTAATAAATAATAAGAGTTAAAATTATTATTTCAAAAATACACTCATTTATTAAGATTTTAAACTTTAGAAAATGAAATGAATGTTTATAAAAATTGTTTCTCTTATTATTTTAACTTTTAAAACAGTTATAATCTCAAGAAAATATGGGTTATCAAATTATTAAACTCTAATTTATCAAAATTAACCCTAAATTAAAGTATTTTGAGATTATAATGACTTTTTAAGAGAATAATAGAAAAATACATATAAGTATGATAACATGCATATAAATGAAATCATTTATACTTAAATATGCATCAAAAATCATGTTTTATGATGTAAATATCGCATGTTATCACCTATTCACATAAAATAAGCATGAATATGAGTTAATTAGGATAAGAATTTAAGTTATAAATGCATGTTATCAACTGTGTACGTATAATCCTTCATCCGCACGACACTCATGAATGACTTAGGGTATGGTTAATTGTCAAATCCTAATCGGTCACTCAATTTAGTACTAATGCGAGTAAGAAATCATTGAGAACAACTTATTTGATATTTCCACTACCTTGGCCAAGGATTTAACTGCATCTCATTCCTTGAGTCGATCTCCTCATATACCGAGGGCGGATGATCCCATCTTATCCACTTAATCACCTTTGAGGACTTCAGATGTTGTATCCAATCTATTATGTTTTAGAGATTATGTGGCTGGGGATTCGTAAGTCATAGTCAAAACACGATCATCCATCCACGAGATGTTTTTGGTGTCTCAGGTTAAAGGACCACGTACACAACCATGACATGAATCAACCTGATTGACAATTTAACATAATACCATTCAAGGATTCATACGGATCAATTCAGTAAACTTTTTTTCCAAAGAGCACTGATAAAACGATTTATGCGGTCATTGAAAAGACACGATCGTCGGTCAAACAAAATTTATAAATCCAAACTCACAATGACTAAAAATATGAAATCAAGTATAGTGTAAGGATCAGGTCGAACCACAAAGAACACGGTTGACTTTTATTGAAGAGTTGACTTGGTCAAACTTAGGTCTAATTAAGGTTTCTTAAGAAATGAATGTAATCTAATATTAATGGAAATAATATGAATATATAAGAGAAAAAATTTTAGGAATTTTAGAAAATATTTGAAGAAGAAAACTCGAAGGTCAAGGTCAAAGTGTTGACTTTGACCAGATGTTGACTTTATGTAAAATCAGAGAGGAAAAAGATGAGAAAATATTATAATTTGAGAAACTAGAGAGAAAATGGAAAATTTTTATATAAAGTATGTGACTTTTCGAGAAGAATTGGATTACTATGATTTATTGAAAATCAATGATAAAACAAATCCCGAAACAAAGATCTTAGTCAAAATCTTGAAATTGACTAACCAAATGATATCCAAATCTAGAAATTCACATATGAATAGAAAGCTTACAATCAGAGGATTCCAGAGAGACCAAAATGAACAGTCATTGATCAAACATCAAATTGAAGGGTCAAATGTTGATGAAAGTTTACGAATCAGATATCGACAAAAAGCTGGTGAAACAAGGAATCCAATGAAACTAAAATCAAATAATTTGGACTTAAGATCAGGGAGAAATCCTTGTTCGAAAATTAGAAAAATTTTGTGATCAAATTTGGGCGAAAAGATGAAAATTCTGATTTCTTATCTCTAGTTACCAATCTAAATCTAATCTACACTACCTAAATTTCAAGAATTACGAAGGAATCACACTACTAACCCAATTGGCACGACGATTGAAGAGTATTTCTTTGGTTTCTTCTTCCACGCAAGTTCGGCGTTCAAGGGACAATTCTGATCGATTCTCGCAACGATTCGTGATCAATCCCACCTCAATATGATTGCAATTGAGTCTAGAACGCATGGGGATCACGATGAACTTTGAGATTTTGCTCTAAAAATGCCTAATTTCTTCACGTTTCAATCAAAAGTTAAGTTACAAAGATAGAGAACATGAATTTATAAAGATTTTAACGCGAAAAATGATGTTCGTCCGATTCATTAAAGGAGCTTTGGAGGGCTTAGATGATGCGAAATTGGTGGGCCACGATCCCATGGCGCGGATTCCACTCCTCCTTGATTATCGCCGTCCAGTCTTCATCGGAGTCTCCATATTAAGCCACGTGTTGATTCACGATTCGCCGAGTGTGCGATTATATCGCGACGGTCGGATTTCATTAATGAGATCGACGGTGGCGAATTACGCATGTGCTTTGATGACGATCAAATGGACAGAAGTCCACAAAATTGACGTGTGTCGATCCGTGTGATTTGATCCAGCTCATCACATGCCGCGACGTCGCCTACGAAATCTGAGAGAGCGGTTAGTCTCACACGGAGGTAATTAAATGAAAGTGATGGGTATAAAAGGTAGAAGGGCGGTAGCCCTTTGTGTCGCCCAATGGGCCCAGTATGCCCCCTCAGCCTCTCGAGTGGGCTGACTATACCCATGTGCCCACATGGTTAGCTTGATAAGGTCAACGAGCCACGAGGCGCCCACGTGGCTCGCAGTGGGTCCATCCCAATTAGCCCTTTTGGCTCTGTCACATGGCAGCATTGTGCCACATCAGTGCGCGTGGTTCCAACGCAATTAATCCCCTTTTTTTATGATTTTTTAATTAAATTAATCTGAAAAATACCTGAAAATTAAAAATAAAATCCACAAAAATGTTTACAATTCAGAAATTCATAACTTCATTTCTAGAACTCCTTTTTGATTTAAAATTTCTCCATTGGATCACCATTTCTTCATTTTTAATACAGTGCCACCTGAAATATAAATTTAAGGAAGAATAAATGATGAATTAAAAAATTCTATTAAGTGAACCCTATCATTCACTCATTTTCTTTGATTCCTCCATCTTCTTCTTCTCCTTTCTTCTTTTACTCATCTTCACTAAAGATAAAATACAAATTACTAAAAAGTGGTTAATTTTGATTTGTTTGACCTTGTAAAAGGTCAGAAATCACTAAAGCACACAATTAACCTTCAATAATGCAAAAATATAGAGAATGAATAAAAGTTCATTTCAATGAATATAAAAAAAAAGATGAAAATGTGATTGGCTTGCACGCCACATAATATCCATCACGTAGTTCGAAGTGTGACACATCATCTCAAATGGTAAGTCCCAATTAGGACTTTGAAGAATTGGTGACTCGATCAATGCTTGCTTCAGCATGACAAATGCTCGCTTCCCTTCTTCGTCGATGATGAAGTCTTTTTGTTTACAAAGAAGGGTGGCGAGTGGCTTGGAGACTTTTGAAAATTCTTGTATGAATATTTGGTAGAAGCCGATCTGCTTGAGAAAGCGCTGCAAGTCTCGTATGATATCCAGGAGAGGGAGGTTTTGGATGAGCTCTATCTTGGCTTTATCCACCTCTAGTCCTTTGCTCGAGACGATATGCCCGAGCACTACTCCCTCTCGTACCATGAAATGAGATTTTTCGTAGCTTAGCACTAGTCGTTTCCTGACACAAACCTCAAGGATCTTAGTCAAGTGAGCTAGACAGCTATCGAAGTCATTTCCAAAGACGGAGAAATTGTCCATGAAAACTTCTAAGTTGTCGCCAAGAAAATCAGGGAAGATTACTGTAATGCATCATTGAAAGGTTGCGAGGGCGTTATATAGTACAAATGGCATGCGTCTCAAGGCAAATGTGCCAAAAGGATATGCGAATGTTGTCTTCTCTTGATCATTGGGATGGATCACAATCTGATTGTAGCCTAAATATCCCTCCAAGAAGCAAAAATAACTTGATCTTGCTAGTCGGTCTAGGATCTAGTCGATGAACAATTGAGGGAAGTGGTCCTTCTTTGTTACGGAGTTCAGCTTTTGATAGTCGATGCAGACTCTCTAATTTGTCAAAAGGCATGTCTGGATCTCCTCGCCTTTATTGTTCATTGTGACTGTTACTCTAGCTTTCTTTGGAACAATAAGCACCAGACTCGCCCATTGGCTATTAGATATAGGATAGATGATTTCTGCATTTAGCCATTTAAGAATTTCTTCTTTCACGGCCTCCCATACCTTTGAGTTGAGTCTTCTCTGGGCCTCCTTGATGAATCTTGACTCATCCTCTAAGAAGATGCGATGAGTGCATAGTGAGGGGTCCAACCCCTTTAGGTCCGTCAGGATCCAACCAATTGCGTCTTCATTCCATTGTAATACTTCAAGTAATCGTTCCTCTTGCTCCTTATCAAGCTAGGACGAAATGATTACCGACTTTGCTTGCTCTATATCAAGGAAGACATACTTGAGTGTCGATGGGAGAGCCTTGAGCTCCAAGGTAGGTGATAACATGCAATTTATACATGAATTTACATGATTATTAATACAAATAAAGGCATTAATTGTTCTATTTGTATGCATGTTATCATATTTTAAGTACATTTCTATCATTTTATGTAATTTCATGTTATGATATAAAAATACATCATTTTATGGATAATTATGCATAATTAAGAAAATATAATTCTAATCCTATTTATATTTGAGATCATAATTCTATTTTCATGATTAAATGATAAGAGAAAAGATTTTTATGTATACTCATGCATTTTTCTAAATTTATTTTCTAAGAATAATGAGTGTATTTATTGAGTTAAAATTAATTCTCTTGTTATTTTAATATTTTAACTTTTTATAATGATAGATAATTCAATTTCTGATCCAACAAAATAAATTTGAATTAATCTGGAGTTGTATTTTGAAAGTTATGAATTTTCTAATTTTTAGGAATTTTCTAGAATTTATTTAACTCTATTTTCGATTTTTAAATAATTATAATAATAAAAATGTTTTTAGATATCGTGCGCTGACATGGCACGACAAAGCCACGTGGCGACGCATGGACGTGTGTCCGCGTGACACGTGTCCACGTGTGTGACGTGTGTGCATGACATGTGTGTGACACGCGTGTGTGTGCGTGACACGTGTGCGCGTGTGATTAATTAATGGGTTAGAGCATCCTTAACGGATTTAGGCTAACCCACTAATGACGCGTATATTATATACGCGATAAAACACTATATTTTATTCCGTGTGGGACTATTTCTATTTCATTATTTTTATTTCAGGTGACGTGGCGTAGTGTGAGACGTCCGATCGCGTGATTGAATCACATGCGTCACATGTCACTTACTCACAAGGGGTACGTGGCGACATTCGATTAGACGCCGATTTAATGAAATCAGTGTTTAATCTCAACCATCCATCTTGGAGTTATAACGATCGAGATTGAATACGCCCGATGGACAGATGGATTCATCACGATCGTCCAATCAAGATCAAATGGACGAAATGAAGCAACCCCTCTCTTCACGTGTGACGTGGCGGAATCTGGACGCTTCATCTGTGATCGAACAAACACGACTTAATGACGTCGATTTGATCAAATGGCATTTAATCTTTGCCGTTGATTGCATCAAATCGATGCATCCGACGATTACGCCCGAATTCGCCTTTAAATTGAAATGTTCTTCGCGACGGAAAACCATTCTTGTTCTTTGCCCGATTGCAAATTGATCCGTCTAGACACCACAATCTGAGAATCTTTTGATTTCCGCATCTTCTAGACTCATTTCAGCATCCAAGGAGTGCAAGAAATCAGAAATTGATTGAAGGAATCAGAAGAAATCACATCTTGAATGCCAAACTTCATTTTCAAAATTGTGGAATGAAAAGCCTTAAATCTGGCGATTAACTGGATCATTTCGAACACGACTTTGGGTTAGATTGCGTGTTTTCATTCTAATCTTTCATCATTTAACACTAGATTTACATTTTGAATCGTACATTAAGTTTAATTTTATTTAATTTCAGTTTTTCAATCATTTTTTGCCATCGAATTCTATCTCAATTTCAAATCTCGATTTTTCCACAAATTCTAATTCAAATTCAGTGATTTTTGATTCTGTGGATTCGTACTAGAGTTATCTTTCTTAAAATACTAAATTCCTTAAATTTTTACCTCAATTCATCGTCTGATTTGACGAATTTCAAAGAAATCTTGAAAATTTCCCTTATTTCTCTACGGATTTGACCCTTATTCACCACTATACTCCTTAATTAGTGATTTGATTCTTTAATTGGTGAGTTTGAAACTTTTTTTGACACGAAATCGTGCGTATTCAATGACCGCATTAAAACGTTTCGTTAGTAGGCTGGTTCAATGGTTGCTCGTCAAAATTTGCTTCCTCATCGATCGTCATCACTTCTTCTATGCATGCGTTGATATCTTGAATTCTTATATTAATTAACTCATATTCATGCTTATTTTATGTGAATATGATGCATGTTATCATACTTTTTAGGAATTTTCTCCATTGGCATGTTATTTCACTAAAGTTGATATTTATGCATAAATTAGGGATAATTTCATGTTTAATAGATGATTAATCTTTTGTTTAAAATTAATAGAAGTTAATCTCTATTATTGAATGAGTTTTGACTTTACTAAATGTTTGGAAGAATGATTTTAGGATGAATTTATGATTTAGAATGTTTAATGAGAAATGATTTAAGTAAATTATAAGTCATCCTAATTTCTTCTTTTTAAATATATTTTAAATGACATGATATTAAAAAGAAAAGAATTTGTGATCCAATGGAGAAAATTTGGATTAAAAAAGAGTTGTATATTTTAAGATATGATTTTCTGAAGTTTTAACCCTTTTTTCTGATTTTTATTTGAATTTTAAAGTAATTTTTTGATTAATTTACTTGTTAAAATCGCGAAAAAGGGGGGGGGGGTATTTTGGTCCACAGGCCCGTAAGCTGATGTGGCGAGGCGGTGACGTGGCACGCGGGACCACTGGCGGATGCGACATGGCACTGAGGCCACGTGGCAGGGCCGCAAGTGGCCCACGTGTGGCGCATGAAGGACATGTGTACACGTGTCACGATTATAGTACATATAATATAAGCCTATTCTTAGAGCTGGCTAACGATACAATGCGCTTCCCTATTTAAGCACAAGGTTTCCTGTCATTTCCTCCGTGTGGGACTATGTACCCACACGGTTTCTGTTTTGCAGGACGCGTGGCGACACGATAGGCGTCGGATCCAGCCGGCTCAGATCGCAGGGCGTCGATCGCGTGGACCCGAGTCCACGCGATCGTCAGATCAAGCACGTGCTGAAAAGAAATAGTAAGTGAAATGATCTCAGGGCTTACCTTTCGCCACGTGGACGCGTCGAGAGCGTCCGATCTTCGTCGAGACGAGGACCACGCGATCTCCATCAGACGGCCTCGTTGATCGCGCGATCAAGGCCGTCCAACCTACCCGACTTCATCGATCCGATGGCCACGCGAGGCGCGATCCGCCTCTCTTCGTGAAGATCGCGAGAGCGTCAGATTCTGATCTGACGGCCAGGTGAACCCCGATCTGCCCCTATTCGTGAAGATCGTTGGAGCGTCGGATTCCAATCCGACAACGTCGGCAGCTTGTGGAAGAACTCCACGATCGCGGCCCGATTGAACCGCGATCGCGGCGCGATCGAGGAGATTTCGCTGTGGAATCGTCGCCGGTCGAACGGACGGTGATCGACGGATCACTAAAACCACGATCGACGCCCAGTCGCGCCTGATCGTGGCGCGATCGTGGCAAATGTTGAAGCGAAATTGAAGCTAAACTCAAGACGATTCGTCACGGAATTGAAGGCACGACCCATGCCCAAGGAATCGCTCCCACGAAGCCATGAATCAACCCCCACGACCGCTTCAATTGGCCACGATCTGCGGGCCAATTTCCCTCTTTAAAAGCATGTATTTCCCTTTTGTTCTGCAAGTTTTGATCGACTCGTGAAGAAATTAAGCGAGTTTGGAGGAAGATCTCTAGTTCATCGTGTTCCCCCCGCGTTCAGACTCGATTGCGAAGCAATTGGAGCGGGATTAATCACGAATTTCTCCTTGATTTCATCGAATTTTCCCTTGAATTCCGAATGTCCACGAGGAAGAATCCGAGCAAATTCGCTTCAATCCACAAGAAATGGAGCCCCATACTTACGGAAATCAGGTTAGTAGTGAGATTCGATCGATTATCAGGAGGTAATTTGAGTTTTTATTAGATTTAGAAGTTTAATTTTGCAAATTAGTTCATAGTGTTCTTCATTTTCCCCAATTTAAGGTCCGAAAAGTCGCTGATTTTGAAAATAGGATATCTCTCTGATTATAATTCTAAATCACTTGATTTTAGTTTCATTGGATTCCTCTTTTCATCAGCTTTCCATGGAATTCATCAAATTTCGAGTTTATTTGACCCTCCAATTTAACGTTTGACCAAGGACTGTTCATCTTTCATCATAAGTCAAATGTTGACTTTCGGGGTCAATTACTTTTGATTTACAAATCAGAATTTGATAATTTTGGTCTTGTTGGATTCCTCTGGTTCTTAGCTTTCCATTGACATAGAAATTGCAAGATTTGGATTTCATTTGGGCATTCAATTTGAAGATTTCCTCTGAGGTGTCAATTTCGGGGATTTTCTGATCATTGATTTTCAATAATTCATAATAAATCCATTTATTATCCAAAAATTACGAAATATATATCAATAAATTCCATTTTCTCTCTAGTTTCCAAATATCTACTTGTCGTAATCTTATGACTCTGTTTGATTCTCTGATTTTGCAGAACACCTAGTGTTGGTCAAAGTCAACGCTTTGACTTTGACTTTTGACTTTTCTCTATCAAATCCGAGATTTATATCCTTAAGACTTCTTATTTACCTTATTTATATCATTTCCATATCTTACATCTTATTTTCTCTTATTTAAAACTTCTTTTAAACCTAAGTTTGACCAAGTCAACTCTGCGATTAAAGTCAACCCTGCTCTCTGTGGATCTACCCGATACTTACCCAATACTTGATTATTATATCTTGTCTTTGTGAGTTCGGTTTTATGGATTTTGTTTGACCATCGTCTTTGTGTTTTAACGACGCACGAAAACGACACGTCACCTAACCCGTCATAAAATATTTACGTTAATTCATGGTTAGATACTCCATGATGAGGACACTCCCTTGTGAGGGCTCTAAGTTGCTCCCAGGCTTCATGAAAGGTTTTATTCATGCCTTGGGTAAACTCGCAGATTGCTTGCCACACGGAGGTGGTTTTTCCTACAGAATAATACTTTCTAAGAAATTATTCCTCCATTTTAGTCTAACTACTAAATTCTTTCCCTAATTTTAAGAAACAATCCTTGGCTCGGTCTCTAAGTGTAGCAGAAAAGAAATTCATCTTCATTATGTCGGCATGGACATTCTGAATATGATTGATTTCACACACTTGGCTAAGTTCATCTACGTGTCTATACGGGTCATCGGAAGGTTTACCATGAAAGATAGGAAACATACTCATGACATGAGAATCTATTCTAAAGTTTGCACCTCTATTAAGGGGTGCGTGCATTCGGGTGACAGGTTGACGAGATGAGACTGCAAGGTCATCGATTTCACGCGGTATCGCGTCAAAATTATTCTGAACTTACCAATTTTAGGAAATTAACTCGAATTGAGTGGCATAATGGTAAATAAGGGTCGAATTCACAGGGAATTAACAAATTTCTTGATGTAATCTTCGAATTTGATCAAACCGGACAAGAAATTGATGGTAGAAGTTGGGGAAAATGGTATTTTATGAAAGAAGACTTCAAATCAATTCCATGGAATCAAGAATCATCGAATTTGGACTTGATTTCGCGGAGAAATCGAAATTTGAAGTGAAGAGAAAATTTTAGACGAAAAATTTAGCGATTTTAGGTGAAATTGGATAAAATTAACTTCTAAATCCTAATCTAAACAGAAATTAAACATGATAGGAAGATAATCTAGCTGCGATTTCTCCCTCGATTCTCCACCAAATCTTGATTTCAACCCCTCCGTGGATGCGGAAATGAAAGAGGAAGAGGATGGAATCAAGAGAAACGAGAAGATTGGTGTCTAGACAGCTCAATTAGCTTCAGATTCAACTCAGATGCTTAGAATCGTCGAAATACATCTCATTTTATAGTGTTTTTGGGCGTAACCGTTTGATCAAAACGATCGACGGTTACGATAAACGGTCCACAATGGACCGTTTTCGAATAAGTCGTGAGCGTCCAATCGTGGATGGAGGGTCCAGATGCGTCGCTTTGAGATGCGTTATAAAACGCACGCCATTTCGCTCCTTGGATCGCGATCCAACGGCTGAGATGCAATCCGCGCCGATTAATCGCAGCCGTTATAACGCTCCAATTGAAGCACGTGTCTTGATCAACGCGCCATCTTCCGCGCCTCGCTCGATCCGGCGCTCCTCATCGCGCCACGTCACCTGCATATTATGGACGTGTGTGGATTAGTCCCACACGGAATTAATTAACGCGTTTCATCGGGTTTATAATACCCGACGATTTATATGATCAATAATCCTTCCCATATAGGCAATGCTGAAGAACTTTATACTATAGTAATAATATATATATATATATATATATAAAATATATACGCCACATGGGCCCGCGTGGCGCTGCCACGTGGCCCGGAGTGCCATGTCGCATCCACGTGGCCCCGCGCGGATATAAACCGCTTTTTGCCTTTTTTAAAATTCATTTTAATCAATTTAATTAGAAAATAAATTCATAAAAATCCAAAAACAATCCCTAAAAATACAAAATTCATAACTTTTAATATATAACTCCGAATTAATCCAAATTTCTTTCATTTGATCCGAAATTTAATTATCTATTATTATAAAAGTCAAATTTAATAAATAATAAGAGTTAAAATTATCATTCCAAAAATACGTTCATTTATTAAGATTTTAAACTTTAGAAAATGAAATAAATGTTTAAAAATGATTTCTCTTTTTATTTTAACTTTAAAAACATTTATAATCTCAAGAAAAAGATGGGTTATCAATTTATTAAACTCTAATCTATCAAAATTAACCCTAAATTAGAGTATTTTGAGATTATAATGACTTTTTCATAGAATAATAGAAAAAGACATATAAGTATGATAACATGCATGGAAATGAAATCATTTATACTTTAATATGCATCAAAAATCATGTTTTATGATGTAAATATAACATGTTATCAGAGGTCTCTCAAGGATGGGCCTCGCATAGTCACTAAGGCCCGTCCTCCAGAGACTTGTCACCCAAATTTACGCACCCGTTAATAGAGGTGTGAATTTTAGGATAGATTCGCATGTTATGGGTATGCTTCCTATCTTTCATGGCTAAGAACACGTAGATGGACTTAGCCAAGTATATGAAATCAATCATATTCAAAATGTCCCTGCTGGCATAATGAAATTAAAATGCTCTCAAATTTTATCCCGCACTCGCACACGTGTGAGACACGTGGCGGTCTCATATGTCGCCACGTGGCATGCTTTCTGTTTTTTCCCTGCTCGCACCACATCAGCATGCAAAAATTAAAAATATCATTTTGAAGAATTTTAATCAAATAAATTCAAAAAAATTTAGAAAAAATCTAGAACATTCTTAAAAATTAGAAAAATTTATATCTTTTAAAATACAACTCCAAATTAATCTAAATTTGTTTCATTGTATCAGAAATTAAATTATCTATCATTATAAAAGTGAAATTTAATAAATAACAAGAGAATACATTTTTATTTAAAAATTATACTAATTTTTTTAAGAATTCAAACGTAGAAAATATATGACTGTATATAAAATGATTTCTCTTGTTAATTAATCTTAAAAAATAATTATAATATAAAGTAAAGGTGGGTTATAAAAATATTATTCTAAATTTATCATAATCAACCCTAAATTAATATATCTTGAGATTATAATAACTTTTTCATAGAATGATAGATTAAAACTCAAAAAAATATGATAACATGCATTAGAATGAAATGTTTTATGCCTTAATTTGCATTAATAATAATATATTTTCATGTTTAATTTGGATGTTATCACACATCACCTGCACAAAAGAAAAAAGAAAACATAATCTCACATGACAAAAATAAGAGGAAATGCGCGAGTATATAAGTCTTGTGTACATAATGAGATAGTGCAATATTGTAAAGGGTGATATCTCATTATTCATACACACACACGCACACACCCGCACATACGCGCGCACACACGCTTATGTACACTGTGTGACATGTGGCATTCTCATATGCCGCCATGTGGCGTTGCTATTGGTCTGCGCCACATCAGCATGTGATAAAAATAATATTTATTATTCATTTTAATTCTAAATAATTTGAATTAAATTCATAAAAAAATCAAAAAAATTCTAGAAAAATACCTAAAAATTAGAAAATTCATCACTTTTAAAATAAAACTCTAAATTAATCCAATTTTTGTTTTTTGGATCAGAAATTAAATTATCTATCATTATAAAAAGTCAAATTCAATAAATAACAAATAAAATTTCTATTTCAAAAATACACTCATTTCTTTTACAATTTAAAACTTAAAAAAAAGTAAATGAGTGTATAAAAAGTATTTTCTCTTATAATGTAACATTAAAACCTAATTATAATCTTAAATAAAAATGGGGATAATCTAATGTAAAATTTTTTGTCTTAATTTTTCATAATTATCCCTAAATTAATGCATTTTGAGATTATAACTTAAGTTCATAGAATGGTAGATAAATACTAAAAAATATGATAACATGCATTAGAATGTAATATTTTGTGTTAATTTGCATACATTTTTCATGCATCATTTATATGTTATCACTCACCCCATGAGTTGGGAATATCAATTCTCACCTTGAAGAGTTTTTACCTTGACCTCTCATATAAGAGTTGAAGTGAGCTCAAGATTTATTTCAATGGATACTTAAAAATAGACTTTGTCTAATCAAGATCCTAAAAAATTTGTATCATAGATACTGTACATATATTTTTGAGGTATTCCTAAGCGCACAACATGTGTACCAAGTTTGACATTGAGAAGTTTGATAAGCACACAACCTTTAGCCTTTGGAAAATTAAGTGAAAGCTATATTTACTCATCACGGCCTTCATAAGGCACTTTTGGGGGATTAAGAATAGGCCCAAAACATTGTCATTAGCACAAAAAATTGGCCTAGATAAAAAAGCACTTTTGAACATTTAATCATGCATATCCAAGAGGGTGTTAAGAAAGGTCAACTGATGAGAAAACAACATCAGGTCATGAAGTTTCTTCTTGCATATGCAACGACAATGGAATCTCGATGTCTTCAAACTCTTCCTTTGATTCGTTTTCCTAAATACATGTTACTTCACTAATCATCTTACCTTTGATGCAACAAAGAAGATTCATTAAAAGTGACATTGCTCTCGCTCAAAAGCTTAAGAGAATGTGGATTAAGAAACCACAATCAATATTCCTTAACTCCCAAAGCATAACTAAGGAAGATGCAATACTAACATATGCAAGACATCCAAATACTATTAAGAACGAGTGGATTGAAGGATTTCTTGACCTTTGAAGTTGTGAAGTCAATATCAGATGTCATTGATCGATTCACATAGTATAAGTAGTTGGGTCAAATTTAGCCCAAAAGTTTGTATTCGTAAGTGTGCATTTGACAACAAGCAACATGCTCTCGTTAGTAAGATTTGCTTTCTTCTTTCGGTCACATCATTTTATTGTGGTGCATGTCATACTATTTGATGCCTTGAATGCCTTTGTTTCATCCAAATTCATTCAAATAGAAAGAGACAAATTTCATATCATTATTTATACACGAATTATTTATATTCTTGCTTGTTTGATTTTCAATGAGAGCCTTCTATTGCTTGAAGGCCTAGAAGACCTCTGTTTTTAATTTAGCATTAAATGCTAGCCCTTTTCAAGAGAAATCATCAATATAAGATACAAAATACTTGAGAAGGATCCACACGCCAGAAGTTGTGTAACTAAGTTCTATTCAGTGTTGCAATGAAGACAATCCATTGTTCTTCCGTAACAAGCAATGTTCACAAAACTCCCCCTTGAAAATGTGACGTACATGTAGTTAATGGAGGAATTTCACCAATGCTTGCAATGCCCATGGGATTATATAAATCACGAGATAATTGGTCTTCTAATATCACAAGCATGCTTTCGAGACGTTGAAGACTACTTATTCATTTGTTTACTAATAGCCTTTTGATCTTTGTTTTTCAAGGAAATGATGCTTTTCACGTAGCCAGGAATGTGTGTAAACTTTGCCAAGGTTCTCACAACACAATTCCTTGTGATGATCTTGACAAACACAATCCAAATAATCTTGCAGAGATCATCAAGAAAACTCATACATCAAAAGCTTCATAACTGGAGCAAGAATCTCTATTAGGTTTCATGCGATGCTTTCTATAGTCTTCAAGGGGCTAACTCAAACAAGTTCATTCACCTCCTCTTCCTCGGCCACATTTTCCTCTACCATACTTTAAAGCCTCCAAGAATTTTTTTTTTCTGTGCTTCATTACTTCTTTTAAAGTTTCTGCCCATTGACCTACATGTGTCCTTGCTCACAGCAAAAATCTTACGATTGTTGCTCACAACAGAAATTGCAGCAACGCTTTCTATCGAGTCCACTATTTCTTTAAAAAGGTGACATCTAAAATTCAAATGTTTCAAAATCTTACCCTTCTCCACTCCACCATGTTAGCCCTCCATCTAAAATGTCCTTGGTAACAAGGTGCTTTCGCATCATTGAGAGTGATCGACTCCCTGCCATAAATCAGAGTCTTACAAAAATGCTGATAAGAAGGTGGAAATGCAAACTCAATTTGAAGGGTTCAATTTTTCTTTTAAATCCTGTCATTAACATTCTCTAAGAATGTGACAATGATGGTGATTCCCACAATGTGAGCTTCAATATGAGCTCTGCCATCCTCAACATGATAAAGTTTTGCTTTAAATAAAACTTTTTGGGGGAGAGTTTTGCTCTAATCTTTCTCTTGAAGACAATGTTTTGGACATATTCGCAACCCTTGAAGTTCCTTGTGAAGGCCTTGATGAGTTAGTATACCCTTCTAAAACCTCTCATAAAACCTACAAGGAACTTAAATTCCCATAAAACCTCTCAGTGACAAACTTGATAGACATCTTGTACTCCAAGGAACATCTCAATAGTAGACTCCAAGTAGCTTTAGTACCAACTTGCTGTTATCAACCGGGCAAGTATTCATAGAGATGTGAAACGGCAAAAGCAAATTAAGGCGCTCACTTATAACTTCGAAACTGGAGATGTCGGAAGAGGCATTGCGTGGTGTTCGACTTGGAGTTTTAGGAATATCTCCAAATTGGATTCCTTGTTGCTTTGATACCAACTTGTTATGAACCTGGCAAGTATTCATAGAGGTGTTGAGAGGCAAAAGAAGTTACAGAGCTTGCTGAGAGCTTGGAAACTGGACACATAAATAGATGGCAAGTGGCGATGACTTGGACTTAGAGTAATATCTGAAAAATAGACTCCAAGTAGCTTTGATACCAACTTATTGTTACCAACCTTGCATGCATTTTCTGGAACATGGTCTATATTCTCTCCATGATATGATTATCCTGTCTGCTAGAGAACCAGCTTGTTGCAAATGATAAAAAAATGAGGGAGAATATCCATGATTTCTTAGTTGAAGCAAAGAGCTCAATAAAGTGTCATCACCCATCTCTCTCAAACCTATGAGATCCACCATTGACTATAAACCCTATGACTTAAAGAACCAAAATAATGAAGAACTTCAACACCATCCAACCTGATCAATTTTTGGAGTTGATCTTCTTCACATCCCAATTCCGTGGATGCCCAAAATCAAAGGAGCCTAGTAACATCAGACAAGGGAACAGGGGTGATACCCTGAATCCAGACATGGAGAAAAGAAGGTTAGTTTCTTCAATGTTTCAACCAGGAAACAAGTGATGCATCATACATCCAGCCTTTACCCATGTCTTAATTCTCCTCTAGAGAAATGTCATCTGAAAACTTGAAGATTAGACCGTCAACAGCCATAGGAAGCAGAAGTTTACGGAATACACAGCCTGTTGAGATTGGAACTGAGATGGGCACTATGGTAACATAACCTTCATTGACTCTGTTGACCATGCCCATCACAGTCAACTGGGTCCCCTCTTTGACATACCTGTTGACTTTCAGAAAAAGAGTAAAACGTTTGGAAATAAAAACATTTATACTTCGAAGTTATTTCTTAGTGCTCACCCCTCTTCCAGACGAAGAGCCTGCTCTTCTGTTGACAGTTGTCTTTCTTTGAGCCATTTGACCAGGGTCAATGACAAGCTCCCACTCTTTGTTTCAGTGTTGACCAGGACGCTCTCATTGACCAAAGGAATCAGCTTTGAACCATGACCCGCTCTGACAGTAGCTCTTGTACCTGATCTACTGTCTACGATATGGAAATCTGTAGCAAATCTCTGTTTAAAGTAATCCAGTAAGAAGACATGAGAGAGGGAGAGATAGAGGAGAAAAGGAGATGGTGAAAGATACAAAGATTCATAAGTCGATAAAGACCAAGTGCGAGAAAGAGTATCTCTCTCTCTACAAAATGAGGAAAGGGGACAGGACTGGAGGAAGAGAGAGAAAACCTCTATGTTTCTCTCTCAAGGAATGGAGAGATAGCCCATTTAAGAGGGAAATAGGCAGAGAGAGAGAGAGAGAAGAAAGTCTCAATGTTTCCCAATTAAGAGAGAGAGAGAGAGATAGACAGACAGAGAAGAAAGCCTCCACGTATGGAACGGAGATATTGCCCAATTAAGTTAGAAAGGGGGAAGGGAATAGAGGTGGAGCTAGGGAATGGCGATCAAAGATTGGGTTGCCATGATCGATCGTTTGCCATGATAGATCATTTGCCATGATCGATGCAAACAATCCAATCAGCATCATTGAACCTCCAGTCAATTTGACCATAAATTGAGGTTCTATGATCGATCACCACCTCCAATTGGCGACAAGATTGATGTTTTAATAGTACTCTCTCCCACTGATCGTCAGTTATCAACCTTCTGCGATACGATCATTATCCTCATTGGTTGATCGATCAACCAAATATTGATCTGATCAGGTCAATCTGATTGGATCACCATTCTCTCTCTGAATTGGACAATCTCTCCACTCTCAAAACATAGAGAGAGAGAGACTCCCTCTGTTTCTCTCTCTAGGAGAGGAATAGATAACCCAATTACCAGGAGAGATAACGCCACCCAATTTCAACGCATTCATGAAAAGCTAAATAATGGTTCTAGAAAACAACCTCAGAGTAGATCAATTTCCAGCGGAAGAACCCACTCCACAATTGACGCCGGTACAGCAGAGTAGAAGTGTAAACGCATCTTGAAGCCTTCTCGTATGACGACTCCAGGGCCAGATTCCCGCACTCCACCCGCTGTAGAGAGAAACCCATCAAATAAAATTCAATCTCTACCCCCAAGATTGGACAGAGGAACCCACTAATCAAAAAAATCTTTCTCTCTACCCCAAGATTGGACAGAGAAACCCATTATTCAAAGTTCATTCTTTATCTCTCTACCCCAAGATTGGAGAGGCCCATTAATCAAAATTTGATTTTTCTCACTGTACCCCCAAGAGTGGAGAGAGAGAGGGCCATTAAGCGAGATTCAAGCTTTCTCTCTCAACCCCCAAGATGGGAGAGAAGAGTCCACTGGAGAGAGAGAAGCCGTAAATCAAAATTTAATCTTTCTCTCTCACCCCGATAGTTTCGCACTTAACCCTATGAAGAGAGAAACCCAATTATCAAACTTCAATCTTTCTCTCTCTACCTATCTTTCTCGATAAAACCTCACCCCAGAGATCTTGACGAGATCACCATCCATAGCAGAACGAAGGTCAGTTAAAGGGAATCTGCGGAGGAAGAAGAGAAGAGCCTCGTCTTTTCCAGCAGCAATCAGATTCCAAGAGAGGAAGAGGCAGATGAAGAGGAGGAGACAGAGGAGGAGGATGAGAAGGACGGCGTTGTGGATGACGGCGAGGACGAAGAAGGAGAAAGAGAGGCCGAGAAGAAGGCAAGGGACGACGACCCAGATGGCTGATTGGGGCAAGGGAAGGATGCAGCGGCGGGTCTCGGTGGAAGAACTGGAGAGATCGTTCATCTCTGAAGAAGAGTTGGTGACAGTGGGAAGAGGAAGGATGGGACGTGGTGAGGATTTAAGAAGATGGTGGGGTTTAGAGTGAAGCCCTGGCGGGCCGGCCCACTCTTGGAAAAAGAGATCCTAGCGGCTGTCTTTTGTAGATTTGACTTGTGAGGAGAGAGAAGAGAAGAAAGCCTCTCTCTCTCTAGAAAAGAAAAACTGAGTCAAGAAAGTTTACAAAAAACCCTAAATTAGTAAATATTTTTGCTAATATGGAAGAAAAAATGGGCCTAGAGTTGGTCGTTGAGATCCTTGTCTCCCTCCTTAGTGGTCCGCCCATTCATATGAAAACTCTATTCATCTAGATGATGTTTTGTAAATTTGAAATGCGGAGAGAGAGATGAAAAGAGAAGGGGAGAAAGCCTCTCTCACTCCATTCATCTAGAAGTGAAGCCTTGTGCACTATCCATTTGTAGAAAAACCTTCATTGGCTTGGCATCATTTTCTAAATTATACAAATACGGGGAACTGGTTGTAATTGAAAGTGCAATCAATTTTTAGATACATAAGCTGCCTAATTATGATTTTCCAATATGAGCCTCTCTCTCTATGTGTATATATAAATATTGTTCATCTTTAGATAGTAATCTACATAGTTTTGATCTCATGATCCAACATCTATGGGTGATCCTAGGGCTCCCTAGTCAATGAGGAGGAGCTATTGACAATTATGTCCATAGCTAGACATAGAGCAAGGATGGTCTCTTTTAGGATAGATTGGTCTTGATTGATCTAGAAATGTAATAAATTAGCATGAAAAATTCCAACATCATAATGGTTTTATGAGAGGAGAGAGAATGATGGAAATGAGGATCCAACTCCTCTAGTGAAGAGAGAATCCTATACATGAAGCACTAGGTGGCTAAGCCCACTCAGAGTATAAGATCAAGGTTTAACAAGCAAAATAAAAGAGATAAATAGAAAAAATTTATCGCTTCACAATTACTTTGTCTCATTTTCAATGTATGTGTCAATAAGCATCATATCTAGAAGTACCATCAGCTTAAAATTGTGAGAATCACAAAAATGAGTGGAAGCTTCAAGAATCTGTTTTATTTCCTAGGCTTCAAGATGATGATGGATGATAATCTTCCATTTATCTCTCTACCTCATTATATTATCTCCTCTTCCATTGATGCTTATTTTTATTAATGATATTTTTGCAACAATGTGTTTCTCTTTTTATCCTCTCTACCTGATAGTGGTATTGGGCTCCTTGCCCATTAGAGCCCATTATCTCTATCTCCTATTCTCCTTATTCTCTTTCTATATAAGAATATATGTACTCTTATAGAGAGGAGAATATATGCACATATGTTGGAGGGTCATGCCCTGCTCTAGTGCAAAGTCTGAGTATTGAGCTATAGCTAACACCACACTGCGTAGGAAATGATATGACTTCGACTACTTCTCGAAGATCTTGGGATATCTTCTCCTTCTCCAATTCCATGAATTGCGATAATCAAGCTGACATCTATATCTCTCGTAGTCCCACTTTTCATGAGCATATGAAACCTATTGAGATTGATTACCACTACATCTAAGACAAGGTTATGTCCAGAATCATCTCTACTCCTCATGTAGCATCATCTCATTAGTTTATAAAGATTTTGGTCAAGATCTTCTATGATGACAAGTGTACCAAGCTGGGCAAGTTTGACTTATTTGCTCCAACTAGAGGGGGAGTGTTCGATAGTGGTATTGAGCTCTTAGCGCATTAGGGCCCATTATCTTTATCTCCTATTCTACTCATTCTCTTTCTTTATAAGAATATTTGCACTCTCCTTCTCCCTCAAGAATTCTAGGTTTTCTTTCTTGTCAACACTCTTGTATTCAATTATCCCTTTACTAACGATAACTTCTGCCATTGCACGATGTGAATTCTTTATGTTTTCTCTCTCTCTCTCTCTCTCTCTCTCTCTCATTTGTAGCCTTTTGTTCAAGGGGCCTGTTGAGGTCTAGTGGGATAAAGTTTCTACCCTCTCTTACTCTTGATTTGTTTCCTCCACAATCTACTTCCATGTTGTCTTATGTTGTAGCTCCTCTAGATCATCCTTATGATCTCCACTAGACCCCATGGTGTCTAGGGCAATATGTGGCTCATAGTCTAGTATATTGATTATTGTTGTTAATGTGGACAGAATGATGAGTCTATGTTGTGCTCCATGTTGACATCTTGGCATTGGATCTTAAACTCCAAATGATTTAGGCAGATTTTTAGATGTTCAAAATCTCCAACACAGACATGTCAATAATTTCTACCAAACACTACATAAATTTTATGCTTTTTGCACATACTCATGAGACCCCTATCGATTGCACATAATCAAGGACTTTGTATTTGAAGTACATTATTCTTAACATAGTTTCCATGGGTGGCTGATAACATGCATCTTGCACATGCACTTACATGACGATCGAGTGCATTTAATCATATTAGAAAAGATTTTAGTGCACAAATCATGAAGTTTGTCAATTTTAGGGAATATCATGTCATATGCCCAAGTGTAGATAGCTAATGTTTATCTTAAAAGATGCATACCATTTTCAAGGTCAAACATCTTTCATCTAATAATATTTTTGAGTTTTAATACATGTAGATGGCCATAAGAAAAAGAATTGAAGTCAACTTTTAGACTGACCTTGTTTGAATTTTCAATTCAAACCAAGTCAATAAAATTAATCATTCTCTTTTCAATAAAATTTAATAAAAAATCACTCAATTTGGATTAATATTTGTAGAGAAATTAAGGAGAGAAATCATGAGAGAAATTTGATGGCAAAGAGAGAGAGAAAATGACTAAGTTTCATAAAATTAAAACTCATCTATGCATCAAACTTAAAATTTAATATTATATGATGAAATATTAGGAGGAAAACATGTAATCTAATTGACTTCTTAACGAGTTGTATGGAGGTGCTTGATTCATCACATTGACCTCTTTATAGTTCCCTACACATTCTCCACTGCCATGATTTTTGCTAAAGCATGAAGAACAAGGAATTTGTTGCACTTGGGCAACGTTAGAGTTTGTCATGAGTTTTTGCATCATTTCAGCCATTTTCCTTAGTGTTTCCTCTACACTCCCCAACCTCTTACTTGTAAAATCCTTTTCTATTTCAGATTCTACACCCTTGACATTTAAGACTTCTCTTCTTTTAGGTTCTAGATTCCTCCTGTGATGATTTAAGCTAAGTCTATGACTATCATTTTCAGCTAACCTCTCAATCAATTTCTCTACTTCATCATCATACTTATCCATGATTGAACCACCATAAATTGAATCAATTATATTCCTACAATTTTTCAGTTAATCCATCATAAAAGATATTAATCAATTGCCAATTTTCAAAACCTTGCTGAGGGCATTGCCTATTTAAGTCTTTAAATCTTTCCCATGCTTCACTAAATGCCTCATCACCTTGCCTAAAGCCTTGTATAGCTTTTCTAAACATCTTAGTCTTTCCGAATGAGTAAAATTTCTTTAGAAAGAAATTCTCTATTGCATCCCACCTTTCAAAATTTAATCCTAAATTCCTGAACCAATCCTTAGCTCTATCCTTCAAGGTTTGGCGAAAACTTTAATTTAAGTACTTCATTGGACTCTCTAGGAATATGATATAGGTAACACTTTCCTGCCAACTCTTCTAAATATATATAAGGATTTTTTTATGGTAGACCATGAAAATTAGGTAAAAAGCTAATGAAGGTGGTGTCTATCTTGAAGTTTACATCTTCTCCTGATGGGAAGGACTATCTCTTTGAAAAGCTTACTCCTAATTGTGGAATAATGGTCTCCCATCCTTGTTCTACCCACTCCTAGATTTGGATCTTGACCAAAATTTCAATTCCTTCTAGGAAAAATTTCACCCATTCCTTCAACTATTTCTTCCCTCTCACTATTGGTCCCTTCTTCAAACTTAGAAGATCCTCTCACCAACTCTAAATCAACTAAGTTAGTGTGTTTAGATCTATGCTCGTTCATGAACTAAAAAGTGGAATGGTGATGAGATAAATGCACTAATGAAAATGAAATATTAGTGATAATTTCTCTTTCTAATGTAAAATCAAAAGGCAAAAATATTTAAAAGAAAAAGAATTAACTAACCTCAATGACACCAAGCTTCTCGGCAATGACACCAATTGATGAACTCCATCGTGTGTATTTTTTATCGTTGTTGTGCACTGATTTCATGCAATAAAATATAATTTATTACATAGTATAGTTTTAGCAAGGTTCAAATCCACAAGGAGCTGAAGTAATGAGGTTAGGTGTTCTAAAGAAATATAAGGGCGGGAGAATATGCGTGAGTGAAAATGAAGCACGTGGAGATGAGTGTGAGAGATAATGTTGAGTTTATATTAGAGGAAAGATAGAAATTATAAAAGAGATGAGAGAATTAGATTAAAAGAGATGAGAGAAATATATTAAAAGAGATGAAAAAGGAGATGATATGATGTCAAAATGAGAAGGATGGATGGCGATAACAATGGATTGATGCACGGTGATGGCAAGAGTGAGAAATGCAAAAATAGAAAATGTCAAAGCTATAATAATAGAATAAAAATGAAAGAAAAAAAACACATGTCTAATGCATATGGAGATTTTCACAAGCCAAAATCTAATTTAGCTCTTTCCTCAAACCCTGTTGGTGTGCCCGTCCTAGGCTAGGTGATGCTCGATCCACTCCGATCACGATCTTTACTAGCTCCCTTCTCCACAACAAGATTGATCATAAAAAAATGTTCCTCCTTGGGCCTTGACCTCCTCTCCCTTTCCTTATGGTAGACTCATGCTAAGAGAGAGCCAAAAAATGTGAGGAGAGAGAAAATAAACGCTTTTATTGGTGAGTTCTTAGGGTTTGAGTGTAAAGAGGGGGTAAAAGAGTCCAATCATTAAAATTAGTTTTTCCAACTCGATTATTTAGTATAAGGGTATGAATGGATACAGGGTTAAAAGATGAATCTAGGCATAAAACTTCAACTCAAAAATCCATCTAGATCATGAGATATCATACTTTTAATTTAGAAAAATCTTAATCGTTGATTAAGATCATGCAATAAGAGCGCACCACATGTCACCCTCTTATTGCACACAAAAATGGTGTGTTAGCCTTTATAATTGTTGAGGGGCTTTTTGAAAAATTTTACTTAAAAATTTTGAGAGGATTTTTTTTTATAAAAATGCTTTTTAAAAATCAGAAAAAAAATACTTAGACAATTCCTAAAAATTCTAGTATAATTCCTAAACTTAGAAATTCAATATCACATCAAAAAATCTTCAATTTCTATGGAAATTTCTTCATTGGATCAAAAATTGAATCCTCTATCTTTTAATTCATAAATTTCAAGAATCATGAAAGAAAATTAAGGGATCACTTAATAAAAACTAAGTTTGGTCCAACCTCCTTAAAGAGAGGAAGATGGGAGGAAAACCTTATATAGTAAAACAAAAAATTTTGGTTCAGGGAAGATGTATAAAAAACTTTTCAAGCTAGAGAAGTACATGGAAGAAGATTAATCATGTGGCCATTGAAACTTAATCGTCCTATTAGTAATGAGGAATCTTCACCTCAATTAAAAAATTATACATAAAATTACAAATGCTTTGATCCTTTCCTTTAGAGATATTACTATTATTTGAAATACATGGATAAGAATATTTGATGTGTTAGATTATGGCCCAGTTAAGTTTTCCCATTAGGGCCTTAGTTCATTAGGATCCTAATTCCATATAAGATATATCTCTTTCAAATTCATCATCTCCTTTATATATATAGGCTTGTACTCTCTTGGTTAATTTAATCCATTATCAAATACTTTATTGATTCTCCCAATGAATGATATTGAATGATGCAGACCATGTTTGAATTTATTTATGTGTGAACTCTCATGAATTTGGATACGAAAGACTTTAGGCATGACCAAGTATTGAGTAAAAATTTCTTAGATAAAAATATGCAGAATGACTTGGATGAGTATTTGAGTAAATCAACCAAATATACTAAAAAAACTTCATAAAATTTGAAAAAGAATGAAAGACATGGGTTTGGGTGGGACTACATACGTTAGAATGGTTTTAAAATCTGAAGACTAGCTAATGAGTAACATTATGATGCTTACCTAAACAGCAAGCCTAGCTATGAATAAGGAAACGAGACATCTATGGAAGTGCTCGTTTGAAGTTTGGACATTCAATTAAAAAGAAAATAGAATGTGAAATTCAAATTAAGAAACTAAAGATGAAAGTTACTTTTGTAAAATCAGGAACATTTCTTAGACATTTCTGATTGCCAAAAACAATTTTTTTTCATCTTCATGCCCTAAAATTCATGATAAAACTGAACTGGTACCAAAAAAATAAACTTTCTAAATCATGGAATTGATAATAAAAGGTCAAAAAGAAAATGAATTATGATCGTTGTTAAGTTCTAAGTTGACGTCAATAGTCAAAGAAAATCCTTAGCAAAATGTTAGAGAAGAATGCCCATTGACTACAGATACATATGAAAATTCAAAAATATTGGATTATTAAAAATAAGGGTCTATTAGTTAAGATGTAGACGAGGCTTTAGACTCATTGTTCCTAGAATTTACTCATGAGGAAACTTAAGTGTAGCCACTCGTAGAGGAGTATATGGGTGGAAGTGGACGAAATATCAACCTGATTAAACTTGATATATTTGTTTTGAGAAATGTTAACACCCATTTAAGATGGAGTTTCGAGGTCAAGAGATGGGCACGATGTTGAAGAAACAAAATTAGAATTAGGAGTCACAAAATACTTGTGCTTATGTAGTTTTCCCTTATTTTATAGAATATTGATGCAGATAATGATTGGCATTACCATAATTCTCATTGGGGGATTTTCCCCAAAGGTCATTAAAGCCATCACTTGTATTACCTTGTCTACTATGACTTTTATATTACCTATACATAACTAAAGATGATGTTTTTCCTTGATCAGCAAAAGATGCCATAGCATAAGGTTCATATGACAAAATGATAAGGGATAGTGGTAGACACACATAATATTATATAACATACACTAGAAAGTAGGAAGAATGTCCATAGCTTCATACACCACTATCGGTGATGGATAGGCTTATTATGCAAAAAAATCAGTTTGTCTCAATTTCATTTGGAAGTGAAAATATCAATTCATTTGGTTGATAGGTTGGTACATCCATATCATCCATTTTAAACATAAATAATCCCATGACAACAATATATTTTCTTGTGCCCATAAAATTGCTTTAACAGGGTCTCTTTTATCTCCTTTTCTAGAAAAATGTGTAAGATAATGAAGAATGGCGATAACCATCCGTTTGATCACAAGTAATATCTTAGGATGTCCATTCTTCATATGTGGGACATTTGGCATCAAACACATCATGAATGACATGAGATGTATTCCCTTGAGAGAAGATAAGATTCTCAAACCACAAGGCCAATGAAAAAAGCTATGCATACTCTCCAAAATATTTGACAAGCATATCAATTTTTTTCCAATTTTTTTTCAAAATTTCATGGGCCTTGAATAATCTTAAATGAAATCTCATGATTTTTAAGATTTTCTTAGATTTACTTTACCACTATGAGAGGTGAAATAAGAGAGCATGTACAAAATAAAAATTGAGAATTGAGGAGTAATTGTTGACAGTCTATCCTTTTCCTTGGACCCAGTAAGCCGGGTATCTCATTAAATGCCATTTTGGTTCTGAGAAAATCCAATAACCTAGACTTATATTCAAAAATAATTTTAGGAAAAATCATGAAAACACAACAATCAAGATGATATGACAATATATGGTCTCATAATACCAATAAACAACAACATTGCTCCTAGATAGACCAATTAGAGTTTGGGTATCTATAGATCTTATGCATCACCAAGAAATGATGGCAAAATTAGAAAGCTATCATAGGAGAACCATATATTTCCTACAAGAAAAAAAAAAGAAAACTAGTGAGTGATAGTTCTCAACATTGGGCAATTTGCCAAAAATTTAGAAATGCTGGAATTTATTTGAATAACGTGCATTGATGTCATGTTTTAATAGAAATAAATACTAGTCATGAGGGTCTATCTCATCTTGGAGAGGGAAGCCTTTGTAATAAGTGCTATCAAATATACTTGCATCATTCCAAATGAGTAAGATATCAAATACATATCAAACCACAAAAGTGTTCGCGTACCTAGTGATATTCTTATAGATATAAGGTTCATCTTCATTATTAATGGAGTCATAAGATTTGATTGTCTCTTCAAACTATAAGATGTGATAAGATCTCAAGTTTCAGCTCTAAGATGCTCACTTTAGTGCATAAGTGAACCTTTGCAACCAAAACGTGTAGTCTGGAAACTCTTTAGGTATGTATTGTATACATACCTCTTCCTCAAGGTTTTCATTGAGGAAGGAAATTTATACATTCATTTCCAATTCTCGTAATCATAGTGTGCTATTATGGTGAGAAGAATCCTAATTGACTCAAATCATATGAATGAGAGAGAAATTTTCACTATAGTCAACTTATTGCCTTTGATTATAACCTTTTTTTTACCAACCTTGCCCTAGAGGACTCCATTGATCTCTTTGAAAATAGGAGTTTTGAGGCTCCAACTGATAACATGCAATTTATACATGAATTTACATGTTTATTAAAACAAATAAAGGTATTAATTGTTCCATTTGTATGAATGTTATCATATTTTAAGTACATTTCTATCATTTTATGAAATTTCATGTTATGATCTAAAAATGTATCATTTTATGGATAATTATGCATAATTAAACAATGTGATTCTAATCCTATTTATATTTGAGATCATAATTATATTTTCATGATTAAATGATTAGAGAAAAGATGTTTATTTACACTTTTCTAAGAAAAGTGTATTTTCTAAATTTATTTTCTAAGAAAAATGAGTGTATTTATTAAGTTAAAATTTATTCTCTTATTATTTTAATATTTTGAATTTTTATAATGATAGATAATTCAATTTATGATCCAACAAAATAAATTTGAATTAATTTAGAATTGTATTTTGAAAGTTATGAATTTTTCTGGAATTTTTATGAATTTATTTAACTCTATTTTTGATTTTTAAATAATTAAAAATTGAATAAAAAAATGTTTTTATACTGCTCGCTGATGTGACAGGGCGTCACCACGTAGCGACGTGTGGACGTGTGTCTGTGTGACACGTGTACATGTGTGCATGACGCGTGTGTGTGTGCGTGACACGTGTATGTGCGATCTTAATTAGTTGTTAGAGCATCCATTAAGGATTTAAGCTAATCGTATGATGTCTTGTATCCTATATAGTTGATTAAATGCAATAATTTATTCCATGTAGGACTATGTTTCTTTATTTATGTTTCAGGTGACGTGGCGCTGTGTAAGACGTCTGACTATGTGATTGAATCACGTGCGTCTGATGTCACTTACTCAGTTGTTCATCCTCAAGGTATAACAGTTGAGATTTAACTTGCCCGATGGACACATCACTCATCGCGATCGTCTGATTAAGATCGAACAGATGAAATCAAAGCGACACCTTCTCTTTACACGCGACGTGACATAATCTGGATGCTTCATCTGCGATCGGATGGACGTGACTTAATCACGTCGATTCATCAATCGGCATTTGATCTCAGCCATTGATCGCATCAAATCGATGCATCCGACGGTTACGCTCATTTTCGCTTATAAATTGAAATGTTCTTCACGACGAAAAACCATTCTTAGGGTTTGGAGCAAATCAAATTTTCTAGACACCACAATCTGAGAATCTTTTGATTTTTACATCTTCTTGACTCATTTCCGGGTCCGAAGAGTGCAAGAAATAAGAAATTGATCGAGAGAATCGGAAGAAATCACATCTTGAACGCCAAACTTTGTTTTCAAAATCGCAGAATGAAAAGCCTTGAATCCGGCGACTAATTGGATCATTTCGAGCGCGACTTTGGGTTAGATTGTGTTTTTTCATCCTAATCTTTCATCATTTAGCATTATATTTACATTTTGAATCGTAGATTAAGTTTAATTTCGTTTTAATTTCAGTTTTTCAATCATTTTCGTGATCAAATTTTATCTCAATTTGAAATCTTAATTTATCCGTGAATTCTAATCCAAATTCAATGATTTTTGATTCTGTGGATTCGTATTGGAGTTATCATTCTTAATATACTAAATCCCCTAATTTCTCACCTCAATTCATTGTCTGATTTGATCGAAATTCAAAGATATCTCAAAAATTTCCCTTATTTCTCCATGGACTCGACCCTTATTCACCACTATACTCCTTAATTAGTGATGTAATCCTTTAATTGGTGAGTTTAGAACTTGGTTTGACACGAGATTGTGTGTATTCAATGACCACACGAGACCGTTTCGTTACCAAAAATTACCAATTCGATTCCACTAGAATAAAAAAGGAAGATTTTATGATGTATCGATGATTGTTTGTCCATGAGAGACAATCAAGCTAGAAATCTTTGGTGTCTCATGACAAGAACCCTTGTAATGATGATGGAGATTTTGGGGCCCAACCTTGGCATGATACTACGCAAAGAATGAGAAAATGAGGGTATCTCTCACTTAGGAGAGGGAAGCCTTTGTAATGAGTGTTAAATATGCTTGCTAAGGTTAATCAAGTTAAATAAAAAAATACTCATAAAAATACATAGACACACTTCCACCTAAAGTAATGTTTACAAATCGATAACTCATGCTAGAGCATTTTGTTTGCCTTAAATATCATTAACCTTATATTCTAAAATTATAGACAAAGGATATTGAAAAAAAATTTATACCTACTTTTCATTATCCTCCCACATTTTCTCCCCACTCTTCATTATTTATGGACAAAAAACCCATTTACCTTCTTTATTTTTCTAGGATCAATCTTTGACTATTTAACAAGACTCATATATGAAGAACACATTTAAGTGCAAATGAGGGAGATGATATTGCTCGATGATTAATCAAAGAACCTTGGTGAGGCCAATAGGTGAACCTTCTTTCTTTTTAAGATTCTAAAATTTATACTTTAGATCAAAACCACATGCCTAGGAAATGACAATTTGATCAGATAGCCAAATCTTGATAAAAAATTGGTTGATTGGCCAATATGAGATAGATGGTTGCTGACCATTTAAATGGTTAGAGAGAGAGAGGAAAGAGATATCCTTTATGAAAAATGATTGATCATATAACCTTGATTGATGATCGAATCAAACAGAAGTTCTATGATTGATGATGGTGTCCAATTAGTTACTGTCCATTAATGCCCATCATGACTGTTCCATATTTGTACCCATAAAATCTGATTTAAAAAATTGGTGCAATCTTTTCATAAACAATCTAAGTGCAAGTTTGCATAGAGAGAGAAAATTTAAAATTTTGAGAGGGCAGAAAAGGCCCACAAGTCAGTTTTAACGTTTATAAATGATATCTCAAAATCTAGCCCAAATATCATGAGAAAATGCAGTTTTCCAGGAGTTTTAACGTTTATAAATGTCTAAGGTAAGAGCTAGGGACTGACCATCAGATCATGATCGCCATTGTCTTGATTGTTCCTTGGTTTGATCAATTGATTCGATCAACCAACCGAGGATGATCAAATCAATCATCAACTAATCAATTAGCATTGATAGCTTTGATGGCTGATTGACGTATGGATCCATGTCCATGAACCAGATCAGTTATCTGATCTCTGATTGATCCAATGCGATCAATCTGTTTATCAAAAGTCTGACCAAATTTAAAATAAATGTAAGAAAGATTGAAGATTTAAAAGTTGACAAATAGAATATCAGATCCCATGATCAGATTGGTGGTCAGATAGAAGATCAGATCGTGCTGGGATTGACCGAAAGCAGAATCGATCACCACAATCGGATCCGATCCCTGATCGCCATTCCAGAGAAAGAGTCTAGGTCAATGGTGAGAGTGTGCTAACGAGAAGAGAGAAATTCAGTAGTTGTTTCCTGTACATTTTTTATTATCCATGTTTGTGTATGTGGTCAATGAGGGCGACCGCGGCGTTGAATGAAGAGTCTGGTCGCCAACCCAGATCGTTTACGTCGGATCCCTGACTCTGTCTTCTCGATTGATGCCCGGATCATTCTCGATTGATGCTCAGCGCGTTCTTTGACCGCCAGAAGTCCACTCTCCAAAGCCCCCCCTCTATGTCAAAGAATCACCCGCTCTGGGGGGTTTCCCTCTCGGCCAGGGTATCGTTTCCGTTGAAGGCCAACAAAGTAGGCGGCGAACTTCGCCCGATTCAGTGTCGTTTTTCGCGTGACTTTGTCGCCCCTGCCGCTCTTTCCGTTTTATATCCTCTCTCTCCTTCATCGCCAAGCCCCCGGGAAGATAGAGAAAGAAAGAGAGGAATGGGGAAGGCCACCAAGGTAGGTGGCGAACTTCGCCCGATTTACTGTTGTTTATCGCGTGACTTCTGGCCACTCCCGCTCTTTCCCCTTTATATCCTTTCTCTATTTCATCACCGAGGACCCGGGCAGATAGGCAGAGCAAGAGAGCAATGGGGAAGGAGGCTGAGATGGACATGAGAAAGGAAGGAGGGGATGTCGTGTTCGGGGCGGAGGAGTGCTACAAGCACACCGTGGAGCTGCTGGAAGAGATGGGTTTTCCCAAGGGGGTAATGCCCATGAAGAATTTAGAGGAGTGCGGGATAGTGAAAGAAACTGGGTTCGTTTGGATGAAGCAGAAGGAGCCCTTCGAGCACTTCTTCGAGAGAACGGACTCGCTGGTGAGGTACTCGAGGGAGGTAACCGCGTACGTGGAGAAGAAGAAGATGAAGAAGATGAGCGGAGTGAAGAGCAGGGAGCTGCTGCTCTGGGTCCCACTCTCGGAGATGAGCATCGACGATCCAGAAGGCCTGCAAATCACGTTCAAGACTTCCTTGGGCATCGGTCGATCCTTTCCCTGCTCTGCTTTCAACGAAGAAGATGAAAATCTCAAGCAAGCTGTGATGCAGATGTGAGCAAGAAGGAGAGAGAGAGAGAGAGAGAGAGAGAGAGAATTTATAGTCGTGGGCATGAATAAAAGCAATAAAATTGTATTCAGGCTGTTGCCATCTGAACATGCTCATGAACATGTACACATATTCATGGTGGAGAAACGGGAGAGAGAAGAAGAGGGCTGAGACACTCAATCAACACCATAGAAACACTCTATTTCATTATCCTCTACATTTTTCATCTATACCTGCTATATTTAAAGGCTCTCATTTTCACAAGTTGGCCCAATAGAAAAGGTTTGCTTGTTCATCAAGAAAACTAAGCTGGTAATAGAAAGTCGATTAAAGTAAAGTCAATAAGATCAGTGGCAAGATAATCTTTGTCCACGTCTTTTTATGCATCAACCACATCAGCTTCAATACTCCCCTCGAAGCAAAAATTGCTTACACCATGATCTTATAGAAACTTGATAAAAGTGTATGATTCAAAGCTTTTGAAAATCCATCATCAATTTGATCAGTTTTTAACATTGACCCTTAATTTGATTTTACATCAATAATACTCTAATAGAATTTTAATCGAGTTCAATATTCTTTTTTCACTTGTGAAACTCTGATGTCATAGATATGATTGACTTGTTATTACAATTCAATGCCACTGTGATTTATGGTACAAACTTCAATTCTTTTGTAGTTCTTGTCATCCAGATAGCTTGATTGGAAGTTGATTGTGTAGTCAAGATGAGATCATCCATCCTCGATATTTGAAAAGATTGACTCAAGGAATGAGATGCGATAAAATTCTTGGCCAAGGTAGTAGAAATATTAGAGAAGGAATTCTCGATGATTTCCTACACCCATTAGTACTAACTTGAGTGACCGATTAAGGTTTGACAATTGATCATACCCTAACTTAGTAAACTCTTTGGATATTTTGTGCGGTTTAATTGTGACACTAAAATTGAGAAAATTGAGATTTTTACCTCATATTCTAAGAGACACAATACACAATGAGATAATAAACATATGATTTTCATGCCATTCTAAATAATAAGATTAATATATTTTTATTCAATGATAAACATACCTTTGGTATTTAGATGAAATTTGGGTGGTAAAATTTTAAATTATGTAAATTAGGAAATTCACCATGAAAACAAAAACAACGACAAGTGGAACTATAGAAAACTATTGTGTATCTATTTTGAAATTAGAAACCCACGAGACAATGCATTTCAAATTCTTATCATTTGAGCAAAACAAGTAGCGATGACTTAATTTTTTTATTAATGTTAGTGGACATATACTTGACAACTCTTTAGACAATGGATGGAAAACCCTTTTTCCTTTATATAAAAACTAAAACACTTATTTTTTTCAATGAAGTACATGAGTAAAAATTCATGAAATAATGAGGTATCAATATAAAATAACATATTTGGGTGCATGAGTCATATTGAAAGTCTTAATATCATATGTTGGCATATACTTCAACTTTTTTACTAAAATAAATTTTATCATGCATTTCATATAATACTTACTAGTAAGAATAAATTAAAAATAAAAAAATCATTAAAGTAGTGAAACAACTGAAATAATGAAACATCTAAAATTTTCATATCTGTATCCATAAATAAGTACCATAACCTCAAGTCAAATATTTTAACTGAAACAACTATCAGTATCAATTCCTATTGTCAACCTTTGCATGCCATCCAACCATAAGAGGTGATGTATGGATTTTGTCATTTTTCATATATCTATTTGTTTCAACGCTCATAATGCTCCAGTGTATGAATCATAAAAAACCCTAAACACTAAACCCTAAACCAAATCATCATACTCAAGAACCATTTCTAGTTATATTGACATGTATGGTTGGTTCACCTGCAATTGTTTGAGTTTATTTGAATGATAAATGATTTTTAAATGGGGAAAAAATTATAAAGCATTATTTCTATTGCTTCTCATGTCTCATAATGAGAGGTGAGTTAAGAGAGGGGAGCAAAGAAGGGAGGGGGAAGCAAGATATATGAAGAGGGTGTTTGTAGTAGGTGGCATGCAAGCCAATCAAACTATGTACATCTTGTTCACTTTATTATAAATATTATATCCATTATTGTAAGTGTGTCATGTTTAGAATAATGTCCAATAATATGTACAAGAATAAGTAAATTTTGATGAGATTATTTGGCAATTATTTGTGTAATTTTTTTCATTATAAATATTCTTATGATAACATAACAGAAAAGGACATCAAACATCTAGATATAATAGGACTACTTGATCCTTCCCATATGATAAGGATCACTGATCTTGTGATCATTCTTTTTTTTTTGAAAACACAGAGGAGAGCATGGTGTGATCTTCGGAGGAAAGGTTTTACTAAATTTATTCAAATGAATGCTTGTCCATGGAGACACAAAAGAGGGGTATTGTGCTACTTCACCAAATTGTCAACTAAGTTGATCCATGTCAAAGTTGTATACGAGGTAAATAGACTTACGAAACCAAAGAGATTTTTTGAATGGGTTATTTATTTTAACCTTAACCTACATATCTATAATCATGAGACTTCAATTATCCAAGCTTTGATCCAATAAGATATCCATGGAGATGATTGTGTGATCAAGACTAGATTGTGCTACCTCGATACTAAGAAGAGACAAACTTCTAAATATGGTGCATGCATGTCCTTGGCCAAGGCAACTGGAAATATAAGAAAACTTTTTATGATTTCCATGTGCAGAGGAGGTACATATATATTATAACACTAATAGTCAAGTTCAATGTGCAGGTAGCATTACCCAATTACCTTCAAGGACAGAAGGGTGAGCTTGGTACCCAACATGTTGATGACTTGAGCTATCAATTGGTTTAATTGATCAAAGCTTTACTAATTCATATTGGATGTTAAATTAACTATCTGGACATGCTAATAAAAAGCTATTGGGTCAATAGAATCATTCAGTGGATGCATACTTTAGACTAGCGTGTCAACACAAGGTTTTTGAGCCATGAGGTGAATACATAAATGTCTTGGGATTCCATGAAAATGTTCACTAACTACATCATTACCTTAAGGGGTAGAGCTTTAGGAAACCATTCAACTCTCTCTCCTAAAGCCACCATTATCGTCTCCTCTCTAAGTCAAATCAATTTTATGGGTAATGATGCACATACTGATTCAAATCAAGGCTATGTAGAGTCACAAAAAGGAGATCCATCGAGACAAGGACAACATCAATGCCACCAGAGGTTAGAAACATGTGTATCTTGTAGTGTTGTATTCAAGGAACCAAAGGTTGTGGATCTAATTAAGTACAAGATGATATGATGATCTTTTTCCTTTAATTTATCATGTTCATATTGTTTTCACTCTCTTCATGTGATCATGATGATATTTTATTTATTTTTACCATAAAAATGGAATATCTTTGGATGCCCACATCCCAATTGAGTTTGATAGGAATATTAGAGAAAAATAAGTGAGGGAGAGGAGGGAAATTAGAGAATTAGATATATAACTTGGAGATAGAGATATTGGATATAAAGATAGGCAAAAATGTGGATATACATAGATAGAAAAAGACATTGGAAATATAGAGGAGGGAGAGGGATGATGAAAATTGGAGAATTAAAGATAAAACTTAGAGGTAGATAAATTGGATAAAAAGAGAGGCAACAATGAATATATAAATAGATAGAACGAGACATTGGAAAGATAGAGAGGGAGAGAGATGATGAAAATTGGAAAACAAAGAGAGAGAGAGAGAGAGAGAGAGAGAGAGAGGTTGACAACATTAAAGCCTTTGTTTGGCTAGGAATAGCCCCAAAACTGTCATTTTTCTAGATATATAAAGATTTTCTATTATTATAATTATCATCATCAATGATCAAAACTTAATTTTATGAGTCATTGATCAACATTTTCACATATGTGATAAAGTTCAGCCTAAATGGAAAAAAAATATACATATGCATATTTGGGAAAGGTTTTCGTAACCAGATCAAATGTCTTTGAACCGTCAACCATTCTAGAGTAGCATCGGCCCTATCTCAAATATCATTCACAGTCTCACTCCATAGTCATGGAATGGAGTAGCACGGTGAGCACTTTGGGTTGTCATTCCAATAATAAAACATTCAAAGTACCACCCTTTTTTATTTGTCACTAATTATTTGCGTTGACCCCTACAAAATTTTTCGGAGAATTGAGGCACTTCAAGATAATAGATTTTGCATCAAAGGGTGAAATTTTCAACTACAATATTCATTTAAGCTTGATCAAAATGGCCATAGCTTGATTATTATTGCACACAAATGAATTAAAAAAATCCAAGTATCTTTTCTCCCATTTATTGATGGATATTATGTGGCCTATAAGCCAATCACACTTTCATCAATCTTGTTTATGTTCGTTGAAATGAAATTTATTCATTGTCATTCTTGTGTGATGTTTGCAATGAAGTCCATGAGCATGTGCAATGACTAAGTGAATTATGATGAGATCATAATATAGTGATCGCTAGTCTTTAAACATATGTTCTAAACATTCCTATTTGTGGGATATTTGAGAAGGACATCGAATTATCTGGAAGGAATAACACTATCTGATCCATCTCATATGATGAGTATGGCCGATCCTATAGCCATCGGTGTGGAGACACTAAGGATAGATAGTGGGTGCTCTTTGGAGAAAGAGTTCACTGAATTGATCCGTATGAATCCCTGAATGGTAATATACCTAATTGTCAATCAGGTTGATTCATGTCATGATTGTGTATGTGGTCCTTTGACTTGAGACACCAAAGACATCTTGTGGATGGATGATCGTGTTTTGATTATGACTTACGAATCCCTATTCACGGGATATCTAAAACGTCATATATTGGATACGACATGAAGTCTACGAAGATGATTGTGTGGTCAAGATGGGATCATCCACCCTCGGTATATGAGGAGATCGACTCAAGGAATGAGATGCGGTTAAATCCTTGGCCAAGGTAGCGGAAATATTAGAGAAGTTGTTCTCAATGATTTCCTACTCGCATCAGTACTAAATTGAGTGACGGATTAGGATTTGACAATTAACCATACCCTAAGTCATTCATGAGTCTCATGTGGATGAAGGATTATACGTACACGGTAACCAATGACGGCAGGGTTCCATGAAAGAGTTCTAATATACTCCATATCTCGTAGAGCACGTGGTGTAGCTTGGCACCCACCGGCTGGCGACTCAACCTGTCGATTGCTAAATCGATCCTTATTCAATTAATTATATGTTGATATAGTTAATTGATAAGAAGGACCAATAAGTGTTATTGGGTTGATAGAGTCATTAACTCGGCGAGATATATGGACCTAGAGGGTCACACACATAAGGTCAATGGACGTCGGTGGATATAGACATAACAATAAGGGTTTTTTTGTGAAAAGTTCACATTCCCAAAGTCTATAAATAGGGGAGAACGACCATACAGAGGTGCCCATGCAAGCTTAGTGGAACTTCTCCTCCCTCTTCTCTTCCTCTCGTGGTGACGAGTGTTCAAGAGGAGATCCGATCGTCTGGAGACTGTGTGGATACCGCTAGAGGCCGGACGCTTGAACGGTTGAAGAACTCTTTCAAATGATCGAAGTAAGTATGAATTTTATTCTATACTAGATGATAGGATCACCTATAATGGATGATGAGATCATCTATTCTTGGTGCTTCCACGATGTTGAATGTTTTGATTCAACACCTTCTGCTGCAATCATTATTTTGGACAAAGATTTGGAGAGCTTTTAGAGCCTCAGATCCCAGCATTTATTGCAGACCATGGTTTCATGGTACCACTCGTTGACCAAAAATCGCCCTCCACTTCAAAGAAGAACAATCAAAAAGTGTAGTGCAGAAGCAAGAAGACAAAAAAATAGCCCTCCACTAGATAGAAGAACAACCAAAAGGGTAGCGGAGAAGCAAGAAAGAGAAAATATCAGCCCTCCACTAGAAAGAAGAGCAATTAAAAGGGTGAGAACCCCCTCCGCCTCCTCTTAGAAGAGAAAGAAGAAGAAGAAGCTCTAGACACCAAGAAGCCCACCCCCAAGCAAACGGCCCAAATACCTAAATCCATAGCCCAAGTCATCACCTCACGCTCCCCTTCCAATACTTTCTCACCCCATACATCATCATCTTCATCATCATCCTTCAAATAACCCACCATCTGCCATCCATCATCATCCTCACCCTCGTCCTCCCTGCAACATTCACACTGAAACTCTTCCCCTTCCTCTGGAATACGCTCAAGATTGGTGCAAAATCTCTTCTTCTTCTTCTCAACCATCTCCACTCTCTCCATTATCGCAATATTATCCTCCATAGCCACGTAGACGTCAGCCCTATCGATCCCCGCCACGCCGGCACCTCGCCAGCACTCCATCTTCCACTCCATGCCACGTCGCAAGAATCTCCCCTTCACCGCCGCCACCTCCCCAATGTGGACTTCGAACACCGCTCCCTCCCCGGCCGTGACCTTATCCGCGCTCCCGTACACCGCGTCTCCCCCCGACTCCGCCTTTATCTCTCTAAAAAGCTTGGCGATGGCAAGATCTCCGGGGAGAACCCACTCGTCGTTCAACTCTAGAGGCGATCCGCTGGTGCTCGGGAGGTAGACGAGCTTCATCCTGTCCGTTTCTGGCGGTGATATTTTCTCTCTGAGAGCCAGGCGGATGTAGAAGGCCTGGATTCTGAGAGGCTCTCTCATATCGCCATGCAAGCGGCACATCGTGCTCTCTCCTTCTGGTCTTTCTCTCTAGAATTCAGCGGGCGAAGCTCCGGTCATGATATTTTGTATTTATTATCGGGGGAGAGAGGTAGCCAGAATTCTAGAATCCGACGGTGGCGAGCACGCGGTTTTGACTGCTGACGAGGTCATGTGAACCCGTAGAATGCTGCCAGTGGGAGATAATCTAGTCTTGCCACGCGGTAGGGTTGCTGGACAGTTGCGTCTTTATCCGGAGGCGACTCATATGGCCTTTGATCGGACGGCTAAGATGCTCCGCCGTAGAACATCTGTCTGAAAAGGAAATGTGAACTTCAGACTAGAGAGAGAAGGAAGGAGCATCTTTCCATTGCACGAGCATTAGAAGAATGGGCACACGCTTGTTTTATTTCATTAAAAAAATGCTTGTTTGAATTGCTTACTCTGCATTTGGGGGATAATTCATCAGGGCCAGATGAGTTAGCCATCTCTCTCTCCCCCTCTCAGATGATCTTCCATAGGGATTGACTGTTGTCATCTGTCACACTACTTGATATCGTCATTGTTGACAAGGTGATTAAGAAACTGTTGAGTGCTTAAGGAAGAAAGGGGAGTACATGGGTTCTATTAGAGAGGAGAATCGAAGTTGATAACCGTCTTGCATGGATTGACTTAGAACATTACAGTGTTCATGATATCAAGACGAGTGACGGTGAGATTTATCAGCTTGCCCTCCAATCATCGATAGCGATTAGCATCCTCATGGAGTAGAGATGAAGTGTCTCAAAACTATGGGTAAGCATTCATAGGTGAGATCTCTAGCTTGCACCAAAGTGATATCTCCTTAAACATATCACAAGCATACTTTATGTGTCGTCACGAGTCTCCTTACCTAATACACAAACTCAATCCCAATAAAGTACCTTGTAACCCCCAAGTCATGGATGGTGAGGTGCTTAATACAAATATGTTATGGTAGTATGAAGACTATCATCATCACTCCTTTTTAGAAGGATGTCATCTACGTGAACTACAAAAATGATATGATCGACCTCAATCTTCTTTAGGAGCATGGTAGGATCAACAGTGCATGACAAGAAGCTGAATGTGATGAGAAGGCCATTATACTTGGCAAACTAGGCATGTGGACTCTGATTGAGCCCCTAAATTGCATGCCACAATAAACATACTTGGGATGACTCCCCTAATCAACATAACTTGGAGGTGGCTCTATAAAAATATGCTCTTGAAGATCACCATAGAGAAAGGCGTTAGAACATCTAACTAGTAGAGAGACTAGGCATGATTGGTAGTGAGAGAGAGGAGCATGTGAATGGAGTTGAGTTAGACAACGAGAGAAACTTCTTGGTGTAATTGATACCATATGCCTGGATGAAACTACGAGTAAGCAGATAAGCCTTCTTATGCGCAATGGTACCATCAAGATGATATTTGAGTGTGAACACCCATTTGCACATGACAATGTTGGCATCCGCTAGACGAGGTACTAGGATCCAAGTCCCATAATAGTCCATTGTTGCCTTCAAAGCAAGCACTTGTGCCGCCTGATAACATGAAATCTTAACATGATAAAACATGATTATTAATACAAATTAAGGTATAAATAATTCCATTTGTATGCATGTTATCATACTTTGAGTGCATTTCTATCATTTCATGCAATTTTAAGTTATAATCTCAAAATGCTTTAATTTAGGGTTAATTATGATGAATTAAAGATAAATGATTCTATAATCTATATTTACGTGAGATTATAAGTGGTTTTTAAAGTTAAATAATGAGAGAAATCACTTTTATGAACATTCATTTAATTTTCTTAAGTTAAAATATTTAAGAAATGAATGTATTTTGAAATAAAAATTAAATCTCTTGTTATTTAAATAATTTGACTTTTTAGAATGATAGATAATTAAATTTCAGATCAAATCAAAGAAATTTGGATTAATTTGGAGTTATATTTTGAAATTTATGAATTTTCTAATTTTTAGGGATTTTTCCGGATTTTTTTGAATTTATTTTTGATTTTAAATTGTTTAAAATAATTAAAATAAAAATAAAAAGGGGGTTTATTTTTGCACGGGACCCACATGGGTGCCACGTTGCACGCAAGGCCACCGTGGCGAGCCACGCGGGCCCACGCGAGCGCCTGCATGGCGCGGAGGTGACACGTGGGCAATATTTCTATTTACTCGTATTATATAGGGTTATATTACATATAAGCATCCGATAGTTCGGATTTAAGCTAACCCTCATATTTGTCACGTATTATAAACCCAACCTATTCCATTAATTTTTTTTGTGTGGGACTAAGTTCCACACGGTATTTTAAAATGCAGACGACGTGGCTAACAGAGAAGCGTTGGATCATAAACGCAATGAAGACCGCGCGTGGATCGCGTGGACTTAGAGTCCACCCGATCATCAATCAAGCACGTGGTTTAAATAAAAGAATTATAACAGTCCAGATTTCATGCGATCAAAACGCATCCGAAGCGTCAGATTGCGATCCAACAGATGTGTTCATATGCGTTTTATAACGCATACACATCAAGCTTCATCGGGAGTGTACATCCGTGATCCAACAGCCAAGATCTATTGATAACATGCAATCTTAACATGATAAAACATGATTATTAATGCAATTTAAGGCATAAAACATTACATTTATGTGCATGTTATCATACTTTGAGTGCATTTCTATCATTCTATGCATATTTATGTCATAATCTCAAAATGCACTAAATTAGGGTTAATTATGATAAATTAGGGATAAATGATTTTATAACCCATCTTTACTTGAGATTATGAATGGTTTTTAAAGTTAAATAATGAGAGAAATCATATTTATGAACATTCATTTAATTTTCTAAAGTTAAAATCTTAAAGAAATGAATGTATTTTTGAAATATAAATTAAATATCTTGTTATTTAAATATTTTGAATTTTTAGAATGATAGATAATTAAATTTCAGATCCAATGAAAGAAATTTGGATTAATTTGGAGTTGTATTTTAAAAGATATGATTTTTACAATTTTTAGGGATTTTTCTGTATTTTTCCGGATTTTTTATGATTTTCTTTTCTATTTAAAACATTAAAAAATAATAAAAAAATAGCAAAAAGCGCGCGGGTCCCACGCGGGTGCGACGTGGCATGCAAGGCCACGTGGCAGAGCCACGCGGACCCGCGCAGCGCGCCTACGTGGCGCGATATATATCTTATATCTATTTACTATATATTATAAAAATGGGTCCTTGTCCTCCCCTATATGGGCAGGGTCATACCCTTATGGATCGTCGGGTCTTATAAACCCGACGATCTCCTTTTTATTTCTCCATGTGGGACTAATCCACACTCTTTTTATATTTCAGGTGACGTGGCGCGAGGAGGATCGTCGGATCGACGGCGCGCGTCGATCCCACGCGTTGATCCCGTGAGCGTGGTCCACGGATCAAGATCAACACACGTGCGCGATAAGAAGAGTCATAACGGCTAGATTAGAGCCACGTGGCGGCATCTCATGCGCCGATCGCGTGGACGCGTGGCGCACCGGAGATCAATCAACACGTGCGTCAATTTGGAGCGTTATAACGGCTGAGATCAATCGGCGCGGATCGAATCTCAGCCGTTGGATCGAGATCGAAAGGGCGAAATTTGAAGCGTTTTTATAACGCTTATCTCCGGATTAAATCGTGGCCATCCATCACGATCCGACGGCCACGACTTAATCGAAACGGTCCATCGTGGACCGTTTCATCGTAACCGTCGATCAAACCGATCGGACGGTTACGCCCAAATTTCGCATAAATAGCCTTGTTCTTCGTCGTTCTATGTATTCGAGTGAGAATTCAATAAAATTGACTGTCTAGACACCTCTCTCACTCGTTTCTCTCGAGTTCTTCCTCCTCCTCTCTCAATTCCGCATCCATGGAGGGGTAGAAGTCGAGATTTGGTGGAAAATCGAGGGAGAAATCGACGCTTGAAGCTCGGCGTGACGATCTTGACGTTTTTGGTGATTAATCGGCTTAATCACCTCGTTTTGATCACTAAACGGGTTTAGTGGAAGCGGTTTTACCTCAATTATCCTCCTATTATCTTTAATTTTCGTTTAGATTAGGATTTAGCTTTCAATTTCATAGAATTTCATCTAAAATTACGATTTCAACGTCCGAAAATTTCTCTCCACTTCAAATTTCGATTTCTCCGCGAAATCAAGTTCAAATTCAACGATTCTTGATTCTGTGGATTCGTTTTGAAGTCTTCTTTCCAAAAACACCATTTTCCCTAATTTCTCACCTCAATTCATCGTCCAATTTGACCAAATTCTAAAAGATATCTCGAAAATATCTAAATTCCCTGTGGATTCGACCTGTATTTACTATTATACCCCTCAATTCTCTCTTAATTCCCCAAATTGGTAAGTTCGGTATTATTATTGACACGAGACCGTGTGAAATCGACGACCTCGCGGTCTCGTCTCGTCATCTATTCATAACGGTTCTTCTTGATGTGTTTAATCTGAACCGTTAATGAAGATTAAACGCATCCATCGGATCGTTACACCCAATTCACCTAGAAATTGACGCGTTCGTCGATTTTGTAAGACATTCTCGAATGTATTCATCAAATTGATCTATGTACAACCCTCCATCCTTGAATCTCTCGCTTCTAATCTCTTCTAGACTCGATTCCGCGTCCACGGAGTGATTAAAAGTGAGATTTTGTCGATCGATTAAGGAGAATTCGTCTCTTGAACACCGATGCTCGTGTTCGAAATCGGGGAATGAATAGCCTTCGATCTAGCAATTAATCGGATCATTTCGATCGCTATCTCGTGTTAGAAATCGTGTTTTCCCTCTAATATATCATCATGTATCATCAATTTGTTATTTAGGATCGTCATTTAGTTTAATTTCATCGATAATTTTGGTTTTAATGTTCTTCGAGTTTCAGAAATTTCATCCCACTTCGCTCTTTGATTTCTCCGTGATTACTAATCCAAATTGAGTGATTTTTGATTCCGTGGATACGTCTTTGAGTTATCTTTCTAAATCTACCATTTTCCCTGATTTCTCACCTCAATTCATCGTCCAATTTGATCAAATTCCAAAAGATCTCTCGAAAATACCTTATTTCCCTATGGATTCGACCCTTATTTACCTTTATACCTCTCAATTCGTTATTAAATCATCAAATTGGTAAATTCGGTATTATTTTTGACACGAGACTATGTGAAATTAACGACCTCGCAGTTTCTTCTCGTCACCGCCTAACCATGAAATCATAGAATTTACTTGGAGGCCACCGAAAGAGCAAAGGCATGAAAGGTAAGAGAAAGGTGATCATAGGAAACAAAGTGAGAAATAAGATGTGCTTTATGAAGGTGAACGGTACATGCATGTGTACATTTGTGAAGGGTGATATGAAGGTGATGGAGGGGTGATAGTGGGAAATGCCAGACGCTTTGTGGAGGAGACGGACAACATATTCTTATTGGGAGAAAAGTAGAAGGAAGGAGCTAAGAGAACATGAGGAGGAGGAGGTGACAACAAAGAGGTCAAAGGGGAGAATTGAAGAGGGGGGATCCACAATAACCATCAAAGGAGGAAATCCAAGTAGAGGAGAGGCAACTATGGGAGTATGCAGAGTCAAGGTAGAGGAGAAGAAGGGAGACTCTTCATGGACGGTGACATCAGTTGAAGTCAAACTCCAATGGCTGTTAGGAAACTCCACTTGGTAGCCCTTCTACTTCATAGAGTAGCTATCAAAAACACCTTTTAGGGCACAAGGGGAAAGTTTGGAGAGAGGAGAGTGATATATAAAGCCAATACATCCAAAGCTTCGAGGAGGGAGGTGGAAGAGGGGCAAGTTAGGAAAGAGATGGTTAAGGAGAATGGCCCCACATATGGTAGAAGAGGGGAGTTGATTTTGGAGGTAAGTGGTCATCATGAGGGCATTGGAACATAGGTAGGGTGGAATATTCATCTCAATGAGTATTGTGCAAGGGATGTCAAGGAGCTAATGGTGTTTCCACTCAGTGACACCATTCTGTTTCCAAGTGTGACATCTAGTGGCTTGGTGGAGAAGCCACAATCAACACAAAAGGAGCATATAGAAGCTTGGACAAACTTGAGAGCATTAATAGTATAGAGTATCTTACGCATAGAGGATACTAACAAAATGATTTGGTCTGGTCATTGAAAACACACTTCCTCGTGTCAAAATAATGTTCAAACTCATTGATTTTATGATTAATTACATAATAATTAGCATAATGGTGAGTAAGGGTTGAATTCAAGGAGAATTCTTTTTTTAAGATGTATTCATAATTTGATCAAATTGCACGATGAATTGAGGAGTGAGAGATTAGATAAATTAGTATTTTTCAAAAGAAAACTCAAAGATAAATTCACAAAATCTAAAATCACTCTATTTGCATCAATATTCATGGAAAAATAAAGGAGCTAAGTCAAGAGAGAAAATTCAAGTTGAAAGAGGGAGAAAATAACTAAATTTCATAAAATTAAACTAATCTATGCATTTAAATTAGAATCTAATGTTATAGGACAAAAGATTAGGAAGAAAATATGTAATCTAACCTAAAATCATGCTTCAAATGATCCAACTAATCACCAGATCAAGGCTTTTCATTTTGTATTTCGAAAAATAAAAATTCAGAGTTCAAGTGGTGAATTCTTCCTTCTCCTCAAACAAAATTTTGATTTCTAACACTCCCTCGACATAGAAATGAGTTTGGATAAGGAAGAAAATAAGAGATTCAAGGATTGAAATGTCCACAATGCTTGATTCATCAAAACATCTAATAATGCTTTACACCATCCAAGAAGGAGAGGATAGATAGATCAACATTGGGTGTGGCCTTTTGATCTGCCTCTTCATCTTCAATCAATGGCTTAGATGTAATGTTTGGAGTCAAATCGATGTCGTTAAGTCGTGTCCATCGAATTCTTGATAGATCAACCAGATTTCTTTGCATCATCGTGTGTATACAAATCGCAGTTAAATGATTGTCGTTTGATCTTCAACAAATGCCCATGAAGCTAACATGAGTCAGTTGGGCAAGTTTGTTGAGCATCCTCTTGAGTAAGTGAAGATCAACTGTGCTGATTAAATCCACAAACTTCAGGTCTCATATCACGCCACATCACTTGCAAAAAAAATAAAAACACAAATAACAGGGTGCTAAACCACTAACTGAGAGCGCTAATGACGCGCACACATGTGGCCCACATGGTGCCCAAAGACGTTGCCATGTATTTGATGGACATTATGTGGTCTATGAGCCAGTCATACTTCCATGTATCTTCTTTAAGTTCATTCAAATGAAATTTATTCATTGTCATTCTCGTGTGATTTTTGTAATAAAGTCCATGAGCATATGCAATGACTAAGTGAATTATGATGACATCATAATACAGTGATCACTAGTATTTAAATATATGTTCTAAATATTCCTATTCATGGGATATTCGAGAGGGATATCAAACTATCTGGAAATAATAACACTATCTGATCCAACTCAAATGATGAGTATGGCTGATCCTATGGCCATTGGTGTGGAGACACTAAGGATAGATATTGGGTACTCTTTGGAGAAAGAGTTCACGGAATTGATTCATATGAATCCCTGAATGTTAATTATACTTAACTATCAATCAGGTTGATTCATGTCATGGGTGTGTACGTGGTCCTTTGACTTGAGACACTAAAGACATCTTGTGGATGGATGATCGTGTTTTGATTATGACTTACTAATCCCTAGCCACGAGATCTCTAAAATGGCATATATTGGATACGGCATGAAGTCCACAGTGATGATTGTGTGATCAAGATGGGATCATCTGCCCTTCATATTTGAGGAGATTGACTCAATGAATGAGATGCAATGAAATCCTTGGCCAAGGTAGTGAAAATATCGGAGGAGTTCCCGATGATTTCCTACACACATTAGTACTAACTTGAGTGACCGATTAGGTTTTGACAGTTGACCATGCCCTAAGTCATTCATGAGTCTCGTGCCGATGAAGGATTATACATACATGTTAATCGATAATGGAACGGTTACATAAGAGAGTTCTTACATACTCTATATCTCATAGAATACATGGTGTAGCTTGGCACCCAACGAGCAGGAAACTCAACTTATTGATTAATTTAAATCGATCTTTGATTAATTAATCTATATGTTAAAGTGGAAAATTAATTAAGGTTGACCAATATTGTATTATTTGGTCAATACAGTTATTAACTAGAGAGAGATATGGACCTAGAGGGTCACACACATAAGGTATATAGATGTTGGTGGATATAGACATAATTATGAGGGTTTTTATGAAAAATTAACATACCAAATGTCTATAAATAGGGTGCCTATACAAGCCTTGTAAAAATTCTCTCCTTTCTTATCTTTTTCTCTTGGTGAAGAGCTTTGAAGAGGAGATCCAACCATCTGGAGATCATGTGGATACTGCTAGAGGTTAGACAGTTGAATAGCTTAAAGAACCCCTTCAAGAGAACCCTGTAAGTATATTTTATCATACATACTAGATTATAGGATCAGTTGTTCATGGTGGCTTTGTGTTTTGAATATCCGATTCAATCTATTCTGCTGCATGATAATATGCTAACTAAATATGAAAATATTATTAATGCAAATTAAGGCATCAATATTCCATTCTAATACATGTTATCATATTTTTTTAGTGTTATCTATCATTCTATGAAAAAGTCGTTATAATCTCAAAATACATTAATTTAGGGTTAATTATGATGAATCAAAATGCATGTGTGACAGAAGAAAATTCTATTGTGCCTTCCCCTTCCTCATCAGATTTCTCTTCTCCTCCTCCTTAGCTCGCCTGCCGCATTGTCCCTTTCTCTCTCTCTCTTGTGAATGGGGAAAAATTCTCCTGCATATGGTGAGAAAATCCCTTCACATGTTAGCAGCAAGAGAATTATCTCAAACTCTCTTTATTCCTCTCTTTACAATGCACATCATTCTCTCTCTCTAAACACTGCTACATCTTTCTCGTCTATTCTTCCCACTTCTCTCTCTTCAGCTACCCCTTCTCTCACTTTCATCGCACTCTTTCTTCTCCTTCTTCATTTCCTCTTTCATTTTCAATTCATCGCTAAAGAAAGCACTTCCTCTTCCCTCTTGTATGCACATGCACCTTTCTCTTTCATGCACTCCATGCTCTTCTCCACTCCTCTCTTTCTTCACATCCTCTTGCTCCTCTCCTACACTTCTCTCCTATCATTGTTTCTCCCTTGCTCCCTTCTCTCACGCTCTCTTTTTTTCTATCTCATGTGCCACCATCAAAAGAGGAAAGAGGAGAGAATAGGAGAGAAGAGAAAATAGAGAGGAGAGTGAATAAAAGAGAACATTTCAAGTTTTTTTAGCTTGACCCTGCGAGAGTTTGATTGTTACATGAAAGTTTATGAGATAGTGCAGAATCGAGGAAGCTAATGCGAAGAGAGAAAGCTAATCTTGTTGGGATTTGAGGTCAATAAGCCTTGAAAATTGTAATCAAAAAATCAAATGTGGCGGAATACATTGAATTCAATATTCAAAATATCAAGGCACCAAGAACCGATGATCCCATCATAGTCGACTTGAAGGAGTTCTAGAAGCCATTGAAGTGTCTAGCCTTTAGTGGTATTCACACGATCTTCAGATGGCTAGATCTCTTATTACAAGCTCTTCACCAGGAGAGAAAGAAAAGAAAGGAGAGAATTTTCACAAGGCTTGCAGGAGAACCTTAAGTGGTGATCATTCTCCCCCTATTTATAGACATTTGGTATGTAGATTTTTTTCATAAAAACCCTCATAATTATGTTTACATCTACCTACATCTATAGATCATTTGTGTGTGACCCTCTAGATTAATATATTTCATGATTTAATAACTCTATAGACCAATAACAACTTATTAGTAAACCTTTAGTAATTATCTACATCAAGATATAGATTAATTAATTAAGGATCGATTTAACCCAATCAATAAGTCGAGTTAGGTGCCAAGGTATACCGTGTACTCTAGGAGATATGGATTGTACAAGAACTCTTGTATGAAACCTTGTCATCATCAGTTACCATGTATATATAATCCTTCTTTCACACGAGACTCAGGAATGACTTAAGCTATAGTCAACTATCAAACCCTAATCGATCACTAATAGTTAGTAATGATGCATGGAGGAATCTATCAAGACCTCCTTCTCGAATATTTTCACTACTTGGCCAAGGCTACATGCCTAGATTCAAGCTCCTTGAATACCAAGAGCAAATGATCCTATCTTTACTATAAAATTATCTTTGACGACTTCATGTTGTATCCAATATATGATGTTTTGGAAATCCTATGGTAGGGATTTGTAATTTATAATCAAAACACAATCACACATCCATGAGATGTCTTTAGTATCTTAAGTCAAATGACCACATACACAATCATGACATAAATCAACTTTATTGACAATTACATATGATACCATTTAATGATTTATTCGAATCAATTCCCTAAGATCTTCTCAAAAGAGCAATAGCTATTTATCATTGGCGTCTTAACACCCATGGCTATAGGATCAGTCATATTCATCATATGAGTCGAATCATTTATTGATATTCTTTTCGGATATTTAATGTCCTTCTCAAATATCCCACTAATATGAATATTTAGAACATATTTTTAAGACTAGTGATCCTTGCATTATGATCTCATCATAATTCAATAATTTATAGCATATGTTCATGGACTTCATTACAAATATCAAACAAGAATGACAAAGAAATTTTTTTATTTCAATTAATATAAACGATTTACATGGAAATGTGATTGGCTTATAGCTCACCTAATATCCATCAAATCCAAAGTCCATATTTGATCTCCAATGATCCTAATGGAGTTTGGAACTGAAATTTTGTGGGCATGACAATTATTTTATCCTCCACATCCTCATGTTTTGATTATAATCTGAGGTGAAAAAATTAGGTTTTTTAATATTTTGATGAGTGCTTCTAGCCAAGAAAAAGAGGTCACTGATTGATCATTCATCGCGTATCAAACATCATTATTAGTGATTTTCTTCTTGTGTCTACTCATTCCTAGTGTTGGATGCAACTCTCTAGGTTTGAGCGTGATTATTGTGCTCTCGAAGGAGTGTTTGATCAGAGAGCATTGCTAGAGTGAGTTTTAGTTACAAACCTTTAGATTAAGGTTTACTCTTTTTATCTTTTTTATTTTTTCAATATTTTCATCCATATTTTAAAATATTTTCAAACCACAAATCACATTTTTATCATCTAATCAATGTTTATTTTATTTTCAAAAGGAGTTTGGAAACATTTGATCAGTTCATCACATTTTCCACATACATCACTCTCTTTTCATTGTTCATTTATGCTTTCTTAATCCAAAAAAATACCTAAAATATTCCTTTATTTCAATCTTTTAACCTTCCTACCTATGAATTGAATGTCAACTTGCCACTATTATAAATTTTAAGACCAAATTCAAATAATTGGGTTCAATTTTTGGTACATGAACTTGCACTTTCAACAATCGTGACTTTACACATATTATATAGCAACCTTATTAAGGTAACTGTGGAGAAGATGAGGAATCCTAGTCTTAGTTTCAAGTTCTTCATCTTTCTTATGGAATGAGAACTTTTCTACAAAATTCTTCTCAAGCTGAAAGCAAGTGATATGCATGCTTTTCCTCCTCTACCTACATCCCTACCCTCTTTTCTAGAACTGCCACTCTCAAACTCATGGCGTGACACATGCCAGGGCTAGATGCAGCATCCACCCTCCTTGACCAATTTGACTTCCCATTACCTATTAGACATCAAGATGTTGACTTATGAACACTCAAAAACCAAGTCTCTAAGGACTATGAAGTCATTGATGAACTAATGTACCTTTTCTTTTACTTGTGTTTTATATTAATTATCCTCAGGATTTCAATGCAAGCCTATAGGATCTAAAAAGTGGTATAATAGAGATTGTTCAAGAGAATTCAAAACCTAGAAGTATTTTTTTTCTCTTATGCCAATTTATTTAGATCTTTAATTGCCTACATGTCAACCATACTCTACCTACTTTCCTTGAGAGAAATCTGATCACTCCAAAGAGTGAGAACCAATCTAAGTTCCAAGATCAAAAGTTGGACCAAAAGTCAAGGTCATTCTTACCAACAAAAATAACAGCATAATAGATTAAAGTCAGAACCACATGAAAGTAAAATTTTCAATACCCATGAGGTTGATGTGAAACAACAACTATAACATATGTATGCCGTATGATGCAACTCATCGTGAGAATATAGAAAATTGTAGGTATATATTGGCATTTATATAAGAAAATGCAGAACTTCACACTGATGCAAGCTTATTAGGTCAACTTAGTGGAGACATGTGTTGAAATCTTCAAGGAGGGCTTGGAAATATCTCAATTCATGAAATCTATTTTGAAATCTTAGAAAGATTACAAAGTCATTTAGTTTCACTCGAGGGGGAGGGTTAGAAGTCATTTAGTTTGTTGTATTTTTATTTTGCACCTTTATTTTTCCCTTCTAATTAGAAATCCAATAGAATGGAGATATATCATTGTAATCATATGAGTCCAACATTACTCAAATCAAATCATGGAATTTTATTATGAAGTGTAAAAGTACTTGTATTCATCTTTTGAGTTTCATGCACAATACATATTCCATTTCATAAAAGCCTAGGTTCAAATCGATAAAGAATTCAAAGGAGGAAGAGGAAGGCAATCTAAATCAGGCAAGGTGAGCTTAAAGCTAAGAGAAAGTGACATCAAGAGTCTCAATCAGAAATAACTTATTCCAATTAATTTGAAGAAATTCAACGGTACCAAGAATGTAGAAAATTCTCTTTCTCTCTCATATTGATCTTTCATTTTACATGCTATATAACATATTTCTTCTTCTATACATCCTCTCATCATGGCCATTGATCAACAGCACATGCTTTCTCGCCTCTCCTCTCCCCACTTCTTTCTACTACCACATCAAAAGGGGAATATGTGACCACACTCATTATTCTAGGATAAGCATTACATAAGTCAACATCCGTTGAAAAGGCTAATGGGATGCCTAGCAATAATTCACTCTCATGGACAAGAGAGCTTGACAGGAGCAGAATCGCCACACTGGCCGAGAAAGGAAGCGATCTCTTGCGCGGATGGGGTCCCCGCAGTGATGATGGCTCGAATAGCGACACAAAGGCACAGCGCTGCGTTTTCTCTCGGAAGAGTATTAATGGCGCTGCAACATGCTCCATTTACCATCAGCTGGAGGCGGAAGTTCCGCGAAATGTAGAGCTCTGGAAGGCACTCTGCGATCGCCCGATACTCGGGTAAGCACGATTGAGAGGACACAGGAGAAGGCGGAGGAGGTTGAGGAGATATTGGTGGTGCCGGAGGAAGAGGAAATGTTGGAATAAAAGGCTGAAAAGGCGGAGGCGGAGGAGGCGGAGTAGGTGGAGGAGATATTGGTAGTGCGGGAGGAAGAGGAAATGTTGGAATAAAAGGCTGAAAAGGCGGAGGCGGAGGAGGAGGAAATTCAACTGGTAAGATAGCAGCAGCAGCAGGAGGAGGAGGAGATATTGGTGGTGCAGGAGGGAGAGGAGACGTTGGAGTAAAAGGCTGAATAGGCGGAGGAGGAGGAAGTTCAACGGGTAAGACAGCAACAGCAGCAGGAGGAGGAGGAGGAGATGATGGAAGAAATACTGGAGGTGCAGGAGGGAGAGGAGACGTTGGAGTAAAAGGCTGAATAGGCGGAGGAGGAGGAAGTTCAACGGGTAATATAGCAACAGCAGCAGGAGGAGGAGGAGGAGATAATGGTAGAAATACTGGAGGTGCAGGAGGGAGAGGAAACACTGGAATAAAAGCCTGAGCAGGCGGAGGAGGAGGAGGAGATAATGGTAGAAATACTGGAGGTGCAGGAGGGAGAGGAAACACTGGAATAAAAGCCTGAGCAGGCGGAGGAGGAAGTCCAAAGGGTAAGACAGGAGGAGAACCAGAGAATTGGCCGGAAACCAACATGAAAAGTAGATAATTTGCTATAAGGAGAGCGCCAGTGATCTGAGAGAACGAATACATGTTGAGCTAAGCAGCTGAGAGACAAGGAAAGGATTAGGAAATATGAGAGTCATTTATAGAACTCCGGGGTTTCGTGCCATCACGAGGAGATTCTATTGTTCTTGCTATCCTCCATTTTTTGGCTTTCCTTGAGCTTCAACTACTGAGTAAGGTCCATTAATGGGGTGCTTTTAAGGTCGCCAGACCAATCATGGCCAGTAGATAATGAGTAATAAAAGCACGTCTTCGAAAGGAAAAAACAAATAATTTGCCTCTTTTTTTCCCATTTTCGGATCTAGAGCTCCAGTACTTCAATTCAAGAAAAAAAAGATTTACATGCTCTTTTTTTCTACACATGATGAGCTTTGGGCATGGGTTTATCTCTATCTAGTTCTGAATGGATGTTGGTAACTTCTTGTTCATCTGCCTGAGATTCAGCTTCATTACTAGAAGTGAAATTCTTAGCAAGGCAAAAATTTGTCTTCAATGATAGAAATGTTGGTACCTGACTTTTTGGGAGTTTCCGCATTCATCTGACTATTTATTCATAAGTTTGACTTCATCTGCGTTATCATATGATCGACAAATATTGAAACTCCAAGAAAATAATTCATCTGAACTATTTTAAATATTGAAACTCCAAGAAATTCATCTGAACTATTTCAAAAGAAAAAAAATTGAAATTTTTTTTATGATTATTTAAAATTTTAGAAAAAATTTAAAGTGATCTAAATCATTTTTAATCTGTAATATTTCAGATATCACAACAAATACTATAAGAGATAATTAATTTGACTAAGTATGTTTAAGTTCACGGATCATCAAACTCAACAGAGATGTATTGCCTAAAACTAGTTGGAAATTCAAATAATACATGACTTGGTGTTCTCTTTCGTAAAAACATTCAATTTTCTGATTTTTACGAAAATTTTATTTCATTATATTTTTTTATCAAAATAGTTATTTCTGAAAAAGTTGATTCTAAAGATTTGCACTTACTTTCCAATGATGATAGAACATGGCAAGGAAGGTCAAGATAGTCACGAGACGAGAAGATAGAAAAATAGACGCTCATCCTATTTGACAATTCTTTGAGCGGTATTTGGCAATCAACTATGGCAGTAGCTCATTATGATCATCTCATATGGTCTTCAAGTAGACACAAGAAGATGGTTTATGATACACTAACAAAATCCCACAAATAGGGGCAGCCACAATTGTACCTTACCAATTAGACTCAAAATCTCATGCAAGATGGCAAATGAAAGATGATGCAAATACCTTTGAATGATATTGGCGGAGAGTTCTATGTTGTGAGTTCACAAGAACCCTCGGACACAACCTTCTTGAAGAAGAAAATTCTCAAGAAATGATGCACTAAGTTTACACGGAGAACTCCTAGTCCAACTTGTAGGTCTTGGGAGGAGAGAGAAAATTACATAAAAAAATTGCTTAATAGACAAGAAAATCTAAAAATAAGATAAATTTAACTCTACGTAAGGGCCTAGTGAAGGCCATGAGGTGTGGCCAATGTCATGGGCGCATGTTTTGTAAGTGGAGTCATTAATGGATTACTGATATACGTAAAATCAGAATCCTTCAAAGCGCAAGTTCACGTATCACAAATTATATAACTGTTTAAATTCAATTTAAAATTTTGGAATAGTGGTGAGTCAAGGTCAAACATAATAGGAGGAAGTTTAAAATACTAAGATAAGAAATAATTTTGGTGTTTTAGGATTAAGAAAACAAAAATGATCAATGCAAAGAGAGATGAACATAGAAAATACAATAAACCAATCAAACGCTTCCAACTCTTCTCAAAGATAAAAAACCCTTGTTTTAAGAAAAAATGTGATTTAAGTTCTAAAAATATGAAAATATGAATGTAAAGATTGAGAAAATGGAAAAAATTGATAAAAATGATTCTTATATAATGATTCATAATGAAAACATACTCTAGTGATACTTGATGGAATGAGTTCATGCGAGCGTTGAAAACACACAAATGCATAACAAAAAAATTATCAAACTCACTAATTTTAAGTTTTAATGAACAATTAATTAGTATAATGGATAAGGGTCTTCATATCCGTAGAGAAATAGGAAAATTTTTAAGGTGTCTTCAAATTCAATCAAATCGGATCACAAATTAAGGTGAGAAATTAGGGATTTTTAGTAAATTTGGAAAGAAGACTTCAAGAGAAATCCATGGAATCAAAAATCACTTGATTTCAATCAGTATTCGTTGAGTAATCATGGAGTGAAATCTAGGTAGAAAATTTGATCGTGAAGAGAGAGAAAATAGTGAAATTTAATAAATTTGACTAATATACTATTCAAAATTGAAATCTCATGCTATAAGAAGAAAGATTAGGGAAAAACATAAAATCAAACCCAAAATCATGTCAAAATGATCCAATTCATCACCGGATCAAGGCTTTTTATTTCACGTTTTGAAAAAAATCTAGTGTTCAAGAGGCAAAGTCTCATGATTCTCTCAACAAAATTTTGTCACGCATCTCTTAAAGTCCATTGAGTGCACTTAATCTCAGCCATTATAACTCCGCATATGAACAATTGAGATCAAATGGGTATAAATAAAACAATTCACCACAACGTACCCCTCCATTTAAGTGAAAATGGAGGGTCACGATTTAAACCGCTTGATCGCTCGTTCTAGAACGCGTCACGTCACTTGCGTACAAACATAAAAACATAGTCCCACATGGCAAAAATCAGAGTGAAAAGCATGTATCAATTATAAGGCAGTTTTAGTGGGTTAGCATATATCCTTGAAAGGATGCTTAACCCACAAATCACACATGTGTGCGCACACCCGTGCACTATGTGACTCGTGCATACGTTGCCATCTGGCGACACACAAGCAATTTTATCGCGTCAACTTTTAAGTCAACAGGTGAAAATAAAAATAATTTTGTATCATTTAAATCAAAATAAAAATGAAAATAAATATAAATAAATGATGAAAAATTCTAAAAATTATTAAAAGATCCCTAAAAAATAGAAAATTCATAATTTATCCAAATTAATCCAAATTTATTTATTTGATCAGAATTAAATAATCTATCATTGTAAAAAGTCAAATTTAATGAATAACAAGAGAATAAAATTTTCTTTCAAAAATACACTTATGTCTTTTAGAAACTAAAACTAATAAATAAATAAGTGTCTTTAGAATCCATATGATTATGTTAGTTATAATCATATGTCATCTAGATTTGTCTTTAGCTTAGTTAATATTTATGCTAGACATGTACATTTATAATTTAATATACTTGTTGCATATCCAAATATCTATAGTAGAAATGCCTTAAGAGAGAAAGGGTTTTTTCAAGGGTCTTTTCTATCAATTTAAGTCTCTCCAGGGGGGTTAGGATATAAAGAGAAAAAATTCACGAGTTTGCTTTTACCGTTCTTTCTCTAACACGTGAAATAGGGTTTGGTCCGATTGAGTTGAAAGCCGCCAAGGTCTTCAAAGGCTTCAGGCTCTCTCACAATCTCTGCTTACATCTAAAACAGCCTTCAATCAATGATCAATCTCTATAAAGCTTCAGTCACAGGTCACAATCAAGCTCACGACGTCTTTTAAGTCATTTCTGTAATTCTTATCTCTTTAGCCGATGCATTTCTTGACCATACAAGTTTCTCCATTTTTTGTTTTTTTTCTTTTGATCTCTAACACAAATCTCATCATTGTCCAGTTTTCTATTTCATTCGTTGGTTGACATTTTAACCTCTATCAACATTACTATTCTCTAGCATTTTTATCATTTCATCCTCACGTCACTGTAGATCTTATTTCTTTCATATACAAGTCAAGTAACCTCATTCCGAATATCATTATTTGATTATGCTCTACCGTGGTTAAATACTACCTTGATTTGTTATCTTCCTCTACTATTCCTTGTTAAATATATACAGTAATTATTTTCTGAGTTCTTCAATGATTAAAATAATTTTTGTTTGCTAATTTATATTAGAATTTTAAAAGTAACCATTCTCGTTCTTCAGTGTTTAACTAATTTATGTCTATTGTTCTCTGTTAGAATTTCAACAGTAATCATTCTCGTAATGATTAGATAATTTCTATTTGCTATTTTATGTTAGAATTTTCTTTTACGGTAAGCATTGTGTAGTTAAGTGATTAGATAATTTATGTTCTTTGTTTTGTGTTAGAACCTCCACAGTGATCAATATCCTTCTTGAGTGATTAAATATATTATTTCATGTATTCCCTCTTAGAAGTTCTACTGTAATAATTTTTATTTAGTTATTTCTATAGTGAATAGACACTATTGTAATAAGGTAATCTTCTCAAATTTTCTGTATCACTCTACTACAATTAATCTTGAATTTACCGTGAGTAGATACCAATCCAGGTACTCATATTATTTGTTGTACTCCATATTGATTACAGTGTTAATATTACTGTGAGTAGGTAATCTCTCTCATCATAATTTCTACTATATTCTACAGTGATAACAGTCTATTAGACACTATTGTGATCGGATATGTTATTGTCATATTTAGTGCTAAATATTTAATTATTGTCCAGCATAGCAGAAACTGAAATACAATACAGTTCACTCTATCAATTATCGATCAGGTAAAGTCAAAAGTCAACCCTTGTAGTAGATGTCAACCCTTTCTAGTCAAAAGTCAAATCTTTTAGTCAGAAGTCAACCATAAGTCAAAGTCAACCATAGGTCAAAGTCAACCATAGGTCAAAGTCAACTATTAGTCACAGTCAACAATACTAAATTAGAGGCAACCCTATTCTAGCTAACCTATTAATTCAAGGATTACCTAAAAGGGAATTGGGCGAGTCTCATCAGTTGAGGCGAGGAGGAGAAGAGTCTCTGGAGCAAAAAGACCAAGAGGTATAGAAGGGCACAAATCTCACCTTGCTTGAAGTTGGCGGCACAATCGGAGGAGACGTCACACGAGTTGCAGAGACGCGCAATCTCAGGAGGAGGTCAACTCAAGGGAGAAGGGGTGTTCATATACTAAGGAGGTCAAGACTAGGAGGATAGTACCGCAAGATAAGGTAAAGGTGAGAGTTGGGGTCGCTGTTGGGGGGTGAATCCCAAATTTGTATAAACATTGTCCTTCACTCATCTTTGGGGTGAGAGGATTAAGTTTACTTTTTGGTAAGATTGGAGGCTCCGAGGCAACAGTATTCAGGGATTGGATTAAGGGACATTAGGTCCCCCAACCAATATAAAATCAGTTGTGCATCGTGAGGAGGAGTGAGAGCAATAAAACACAAATATTTTAATAAGGACATTAAAAATACATAGACTTACCACTAACTAATTGATGCATCCTTAGCATAGGAACAATGAAGAGCAGCGGCTTGAATCCACAATGACGTAGCCTTAGGGCAGGAATAATGAAGAATAGTGGCTTGAATCCACGAACCTTGCTCTTCAAGAAGGGTTAGAATTTGAATCCACGGGACTGACCTCTTCAACCCTTGAATCCACAAGGGGGGTGTGCTTAAATCCACAAATACTTAAGCACTCTCAGCCGAGAGAACACTCAGAAAGAAGAAAGCAGAGCTCTCAAAATGGGATAACTTCAAATTGTATTCAAGTGTTACAACTAGGGGCCTTATATAGGCCTCAAAAAGTGAAGGGTCATCCGAGTGACAAGATGACGAGACGAGACCGTGAGGTCGTCGATTTCACACGGTCTCGTGTCAAAAATAAAGTCCGAACTTACCACTTTGGGGAATTAAGAGAGAATTGAGGGGTATAATGGTAAATAAGGGTCGAAACCACAGGGAATTTAGGTATTTTCGAGATATCTTTTAGAATTTGGTCAAATTGGACGATGAATTGAGGTGAGAAATTAGGGAAAATGGTGTTTTTAGAAAGATAACTCAAAGATCTATCCGTGGAATCAAAAATCGCTCGATTTGGATTTGTAATCACGGAGAAATCAAAGATGGAAGTGGGAAGAAATTTTCGGAATCGCGATGAACATAAACAGAAATTAAACTCTAAATTAAGCTAAATTAAGATCCTAAATTACAAATTAAAGTTACATGACGATAGATTAGAGAGAAAACATGATTTCTAACCCGAAATAACGATTGAATCGATCCAATTGGTCGCCGGATCGGTGGCTATTCATTCCGCGATTTCAAACGTGATAATCGGAATTCAAGAGACAAATTCTCCTCGCACGATCGTCGAAATCTCTCTTATAAACACTCCGTGGACGCGGAATCTTGTCTAGAAGCGATTACAAGAGAGAGATTGAAGAGAAGATGCATATAGATAGGTCAATTAGATTAAATCTCTCAAGAATACATAAAAACGACGAAGAACTCGTCAATTTATAGGGTGAATTGGGAAAAACCGTCCGATTGATGCGTTTAATCCGCATCAACGGCCGAGATTAAACGCATCAATTTGAAACGGTAAGAATAAGTCATGGCCATCAGATCTTCTTTGGACGCTCCAGATTGATTGGATGATATGCGTTTAAAACGCATCAAAAACGGCTCGTCAGATCGCGATCCGACGGTCACGATGCGTTTCGGCGCGTTAAATCGTGACCGTCATAACTCCTTATTAATGCGCACGTGTCTTTGATCGTGATCGGTGGTCCACGCACCACGTGATCGACGCGTCCGCGAGATCCAGCGCTCCTCGTCGCGCCACGTCACCTGCAGTTAAAACAGTGTGGGACTTTAGTCCCACACGGAAAAGATAAGTGAAATCCGTTGGGTTTATAAAGCCCAACGGATATAGAGGTTCGAATACCTCTTCCGTTTAGGAAGGGCTAAAAACCTCTTATATATACGATAAATAAATAAATATATATATATATATATATATATATATATATATATATGGATATATCGCGCCACGTAGGCGCTGCGCGGGTCCGCGTGGCTCTGCCACGTGGCCTTGCGTGCCAGGTCGCACCCGCGTGGGACCCGCGCGCTTTTTATATTTTTTTATATTTATTTAAACGTTTTTTTAAAATAGAAAAATAAAAATCAGAAAAATTTAGAAAAAATCCCTAAAAAAATTGTAAAAAAATCATATCTTTTAAAAATACAACTCCAAATTAATCCAAATTTCTTTCATTTGATCTGAAATTTAATTATCTATCATTCTAAAAAAATTCAAAAATATTTAAATAAAAAAAGAGATTTAATTTATATTTCAAAAATACATTCATTTTTTTAAAGATTTTAACTTTAGAAAATTAAATGAATGTTCATAAAAAATGATTTCTCTTATTATTTAACTTTAAAGACCACTTATAATCTCAAATAAAGATAGGTTATAAAATCATTTATCCTTAATTTATCATAATTAACCCTAATTTAGTGCATTTTGAGATTATAACATTAAATATGCATAGAATGATAGAAATGCACTCAAAGTATGATAACATGCACATAAATGTAATGTTTTATGCCTTAAATTGCATTAATAATCATGTTTTATCATGTTAAGATTGCGTGTTATCACAAGACCCATGAAAAGACAACACAAAAGTCTTAAAAATACAACTCTGAAAACATCCATCTGTTAGAGACAAGACTGAAAAAACAAAAAGTAAATCTTCTAGGCCTTGTCAGACCTCAGCAGAAAGATATTTGAATATTCCAAGACCTCTCATAAATATTTATGGTCTCTAGGTGATCTTCAATAGAATATGTTAGGTCCTGAGGATGCTCCCTTGGCCCAATAAGCTTTTAATGGGCCTCCAATATAAATAGGCCCAGAATAATACAAAGAGATTTCTAGGCTACATCACTAATTCACCCCCCTCCTTTTTAGTTAGTTTCACCACCATATCGGGAACTTTATTATGTTTTAATTTGTATTAATAATCATATAATTACATGTATCAATTGAATGTTATTAATGCTCTCCAATCAAACACACCTTTCGAGAGGTTGTAGATTTTGCTCGAACTAGGTGTCATGAATCTAACACAAGAAATGAATAGAAAAGAGAAGAAAGCCCACTATAAATGATGTTCCATACCCGAAGAACGATCAATAAGTGCTAGTCAATATTAGGATTACACAATACAATGTTAAAAATCCTAACTTTTTGTCTTATATTTATTATCAGCTACTATGAGGACATAGAGCACAAAATGATGGTCATGCCTACGAAATTTCCACTCCAAACCCTATCAGAATCAAGAGATATCGTGCTTTGAATGTAGAGCATTATGAACCATCGATCAATTTTTCTCTCCTCATCATTATTGTCAAATATGCATTAATTTCCATGTTGTCACCTCCACAAACTCCATGGTAAATTTTTCCTTGAAAAGATCAAAAGGAATAGATAAAAATCAAATGCACTCACTCTCTCATGTCTCATCTCTCCTCCCTCCTCTCCCCTTTATGAAAAATATGAAAAGGAACAAACGGCAAAGAGTATGAAAATTTTTGTGTCACATCATATTTTGAGGCCCCATACGGTCACAAATAGAGAGAGAGAAAGAAAAAGAAAAGGATAGGAAGAGAGAGAAATAAGTAGAAAAGAGAAAAAAAAGAGGCAGAGGGAGAGATGTTACTTGCGTCTCTCATGACTATAGCACCTCTCATGTATCTCATGACTAGATATATGAATATGTTAGAGACCTATGAATAGATTAGTAAAGTTGCCTCTCTCTCCAAGAAATATATATATATATATATATATATATTATCAAATTTGATCCATGAATCTAGCAATAGTGAGAATTCTTGATCTCTCTCAATTTCTCTCTGAATTCGAAGATCCAAGATTTGAATTCATGTCAAATCATTGATTCCTCCTAAAGATTTTATTTCAATTGGACTTTGGTTATAGGTGTGTGCGTGTGTGTGTTATGTATGTATGTGTTTATATATGAAGAGAGAGAGAGAGAGAGAGAGAGAGAGCTTAAATTATGGATGAGCTCTTGCATAATTCCAATTATGCATGAGCAAGAATATAGATAGATAGATAGATAGATAGATAGATAGAGAGAGAGAGAGAGAGTTGAAATTATGCATGAGCAAGAATATATATAGGTGTATATATAGGTGTACGAAATAATGGTCTCATGTGTTCCATTATCTCTCCTCAAAGCCTTTAGAAACCCCCACCGAGGCCCCGCCCCAAGGAAAAGAAGAAAATGAACGGGCCCATCTTGAACCATACTTCGGCTTCCTCTCCGGTCCATTTCTAAGCAGGAGAAAAGATATGGACTGCGAGGTAGAGAGGGGCATCCACACGTGAAGTTGCAATGAAGAAAATCTTCCGACGAACAAGAAAGTGAGTTATCTATTACTTCATCGCTTTCTCTTTTCTCTCTCTAGTCTCTGCGAATCACGGGTGCTTCCTTTCATGGAGGTATCGTCGCGGAAAATCTCTAGTCTCGACTTAGGAAGTCAACGTGGGTCCTGGGTTGTTTACTTTTTTATCAGCAAGTCGAAATCTCGTGCTGTTCTCTATGAGAAAATTTCTCAAAATCTTCCGAACAAAATTTGATGTTATTGTTTTGTTCCTCGATTTCTCTTTTCTCTCTCTATTATCTGAGAATCCTCACTTGTAGCTTCCAGTATATACAAATCTGAAGTTTCGCGCTACCCGGCTTTATCTCTCCACTCTCGGTCACCACGAGCACTCAATTTTGAAAATTTCTCCTCTCTTTCAACTTCGTAGGCAGCCGTTAAAGGATAGATTTTATTATTCAAGCTAAAAAGTCAACGTACTGCCCGGCTTCTATTTCGCCAGTCTCACCCCCTGCAAACCGTCTACTAGCAGATACCTCCAAATCCTCGGGTCAACCTTATAGGCACTAAAGAATTGAGCTTTTAAGTTAGAAAGTCAACTTAGAAGCTTGAGTTTGACTTCTTATTCCCCAGTCAAATCTCATACGTCCGGTCGTGAATCTCTCCAAATTCCCCCCCCCCCCCTCCCCCAAAAAAAATCAGGAACCGTCAAGATCCAGTCAATTTTCTAGTGATTGAAGGACGCAAAAAATCCCGGAGTCAAATGTCTAAATTCTGGCTTCCGGCAGATAGAATCTCACTACCATTAGCCATTAATGCTCATATTACTCTACATTTCTTGGATATAACAGCTCTCAAGTCAAACTTCAACTTAGATTCTCGGGTCTAACTTTTTTTTATCCTCGAGTTAACTTAGAATTTTGTTTATGATGATTTCCTGATGCTGCCCTCGCCAGGCACATTTGAGTTCTAATGGGATGCACTTGCGAAACTTGGTAGAAAATGAAGGTGCTAAATTATGTGAAGATAGAAAAGACAACCCATTACTCAGGGCTCCTTATGCCCAGATCAAAATCTCACAGGGAGAAAATTGTGTCTCTGTAAGCTCACCCGACCGGAGTCATCAATGTGCAAATCTACCGTCTGATAGGGAATGGGCGGCATGGGACTTTGCCCCCCAGGCAGCTTCTCTCTCTCTCTCACCAGGCAGCCTTCGGGACATTGCCCACCAGGCAGCCATCTGATTCGCTACTTTTTCTGCCTTCTCTCCAAATTTGAGCTAGGATTCTTTAAAGTTCAGGTCTCATATAATTTTCTAACCCCAGATACAACCTATATAGAGAGAGAAAGCCTGACTTGAACAGATGCCAAGAGAGAAGAACCGCCTAAAAATTCTTCATATTCCTCATATGTTCCATATTAGATATTCTTTATCTAGAATCATATGTTTTCGTGCCTCATTTTTCATTTCTCTCACCAGTTTTCATGGCTATGAATCCAAAGACCAATCTTCAGAAGGGACGACTCAAGTTCAATGACAAGTCAACAAGTGATGTCATCCTAAGGTTGACTTCTGATGAAGGCCGCAATGACTTATTTCACTGCCACGTCAGCATCCTCACCCAAAAGAGCCATTACTTTGCCTCCCTCCTCTCCAACAACCTCTCTTGTCTCAAAGTCCACTGCCTCGAGCCAGAAGTCAATGCCCATGTCAGCACCCTTCGCCTGCTCTACTCCCCTGAGCTCGATACATGGCACAGCATCAGCCACACACTTGGCATTCTCCTGGCTGCCGATCGGCTGGGCTGCCATGAGATCACCGGAGCCTGTATCTCCCACTTGGAAGCATCCCCTTGGGATGAATCTGAAGAAGACGAGATCTTAAGATCAGTATCCGTGTTGGGCTCCGGGTACTATCAGATCCTCTCTCGGATATTTCCAGTGGACCCCATTTTTGTTTCTGAAGTCTGCGTCTCGGCATTCTCCTTTGCCACTTCACCTCAGTCAACGGTTCTTGAAGGGGTCAAATGCTCCGTGCGAGAGCAGCTTGAGTACTTGTTGACCGAAGATGATGACTCTCCCATTGTACCAATCAAAGTTGGAGTCAATGACTTGGCTAGTGGGCTATTTGCTCAGTTTGACTTGGCATTGACTGTGGGTCAACCCCCAGGTATCATGTCTCTCATCTCAGATGTTTGTTGGGTCAGTAAGATGATGAGTGGAACGGAGATGATGAGGGAGGTTGTTGGCTACTGGGTTGACCGGGCTGAGGTTGTTGTGGCAGCTGCAGAAAGGATGCCTAATGGGCCAGAGCAGTTGGAAGCCCGGATGAAAGTGGTTGAGGCAGTTACCAGTGTTTTGGAGGCAATAGGGTCTGGTAGTGCAATATTGCCAGCAAAAAGACGGCTTCGGGTAGTCAATGCCTGGCTTCCTTTTGCACAAAGGACGAGATGTTTGTTTGACTTTTGTAGTAGTGATGACTTGGTGACGGTTGACTTTGAGATGTGGGAGAGCTTGGAGTCAGCATTTGTATCGACTTTGTTGACTTTGCCATCAGGAGATCTGGCTGAGGTGTTGACAGGGTGGTTGAGAGGAGAGAAAGTGCAGTACCCTGATCTGACTGAGGCGTTTGAGGTGTGGTGTTATAGAACAAAGGTTGCTAAGAAGAGATTTGGGATCGATGGAGGCCCATTCAGAGGTTCTATATGAGAGAAAGAGAGCCAAGTCCAGGTTTTGTAAGATATAGGAAGGAAGTTCCTTTAGAGCTCTGCATGAGAGGAAGATTCCATTTGTTGTGCTATTGTGCGTAGAGAGAGAGAGAGAGAGAGAGAGAGAGTTCACTTTGTGTAATTGTCTGTCTGTAGCCATTGGTGATCTGATTCTTTTACTGTGATCCTCATGAGTTTTATACTGATTTTTGTACGATGGATCCATGAGCTAGTAAGTGAGAGAGAGAAATGGGGAGGGAGGGAGGGAGGGAGATGGAGAATTGGAGACAGAGACTTGGAGAGCTGGGTTAGAGAGAGGGAGGAAGGAGAGAGAAGAGAGAGTTTCAGGACTTCTGTGGTTCCTCGTGAAGCTGTTAAGTGTGATTATATGCTCTTCTGAATATTAGAGGGGACATTGGAGTTCGAATGGTTAGATTGTGATTTCGTCTTTCTCTCTCTAAAATCTAGAAAAGAGTCATGGGGGATCCTAAGAACTCTGAAAATCTATTCATTCCTTCCTCACTCTAAAAATCTAATCTTTGTCTGGGTTCTTCCAAATTTCATCTCTCTCTCTCTCAAAATATCTAATTACCACAGACACAAGCCGATGATAGAAACCCCTCCAATCTGCACGCCCCTCCGATGATAGGTACACAGTCGGCCTGTCCTCTCCCTCTAGACTAGAGAGAGAAAACGACATCATGGAGAAAAAATTGAAGCCCCGCCCTTCAACTCCGGCCACGAATCCCGATTCTTGTGGACCCCACACCCCAGTCCACCGATCTTCTTCTGTCCAATCGGAACTCTCGCAACTTCCTAGTAAGAGATTATTGCCTGATTCCTCCATATCCGAGAGTTCTGAAGAAACGCCTGCAGAGAAGAAAGATGCTGTCTTCGGCTGCAACTTCGGCGTTCACGAAGACGAGCGCTCAATCATCGTTGGGATATCTTCCTCGTCGATCGCCCTCTTCGTCTTCGCTATCTCGCTCATCGCAGAGCTTCGGCGTTCATGGGCAAGGTAGATGGAGAGTCAGATGCGCCGCCACGAAGCAGCCTAAGACCCCAGGTGGGTTTCTCGTTTTCATGTCATCTCTCTCTCTCTCTCCCCCTCTCTGTTCAAGATTCAAAGCGAACAATCAGAGCCAAAACTCTCTCTCTCTCTACTCCCTCTAAGGCTCTACGCGAACAATCAGACACAAACTCTGTCTCTCTACGTCCTCTAAGGCTCTAAGCAAACAATCAGACCCAAAACTATCGCTCTTAAAGCGAAGAATCAGAGCCCAACTCTACTCTATATTCATCCCATCTCTCTCTCTCTCTCTACATTAATCCTGTTCCACAAAAAATGCAGCCGAGCAGGAGTGGAAGATCAAGCGCGAGCTCCTGCTAGAGAAGAGGGTACTCCCCCGCAATACACGACTTCTACTATTTTTTCATCTCTCTCTCTCCATTGACCAAGTCAACGCAACCATGGCAGGTACGCAGCGTGGACGTAAAGGAAGCCCTTCGTCTCCAGAATGAAAATGGTTTTGTAATTCTCGACGTCCGACCAGAGGCCGAGTTTAAGCAGGTAACTAAACAGAAATCTCCTTTTTACTTAACTTTTTTTAGTCAGAAAGTCAATGCAAAATCGTGAATTTGACTTTATGTCCGAGTCAAAGGGTCTCTTCTGCCTCGTTTGCATCTCAAAAACGTGGGTCAACTTTGTCGCCATCAAGGATAGAAACCTTGAAGCTTGGATGTCAACGTCAAGGATAAAAGCCAAGAGGGTTTTACTTTTTATTAAAAAAGTCAAAATCTCGTACTGTTCTCTATTGAAGAATTTCTCCAAAACCGTTCGAAAACTTTTGGGGCTTTCAATGTTCACAGATAACAAGTTAGAGAGTTCGTAGAATCATGGTTTTGACTTTGTCTTAAGAAGTCAAAATCTACTGCCCGGCTTCTATTCCTCCAGTCTCTCGTCCTGCAGATTCTCTAAAACCTCAGGTCAACCTTTTGGCCAGCCACTAAACATGAGTGTATTTAAGTTAGAAAGTCAACTTAAAATCTTGAGGTTGACTTCTCGAATCTCTGAAGCCTGTCTTGAATCTCTCCAAACTTCCCCACCAGGGATCATCAAGGTCCAAATCAATCCACTACTTGAACTCCTCGTGTTATGGACTGGCACAAACTTGGAAGAAGCTAAAATGCTAATCCATTACGTGGGATTGATGACTTCTTTTGCCTAAGTAAAATCTCACATAGAGAAGATTTTTCTCTGCAGGCTCACCCGACTGGAGCCATCAATGCGCAAATCTATCGTCTGATCAAGGAATGGACTGCATGGGACATCGCCCGCCGTGCAGCCTTCTTGTTCTTTGGAATTCTAGAAGGCACAGAGGAGAACCCTGAGTTCATGAAGAGTGAGCTATTAATTCTATCAATAAGTTTCATTTCACTTCTATCAAAAGTTGGGACCAATTAATTTTGATTTCACTCACAGTTGTGGAGGAGAAGATCGACAAGAATGCAAAGATAATTGTGGCTTGCACCTCAGGAGGAACAATGAAGCCATCACAGAACCTTCCAGAGGGACAGCAGTCAAGGTGAAAATGGTCAACTAAAGATATCACCGACAAGAAATTTGAGTCAAAATACTGACAAGAGATCATACTGTGATACCATGCGGAGGGCTGAAACCTGAATCGATATTTGAAAATAAGAGAGTAATAACCGCTTTACATAGAGGAGAAGATGATCAAATATGATATTTTTCTAATGTGGAAATAAGGCTCTAATGGGTCAACCCTAGTAGACCATAATCTAACAAGAGATAATCTGTTTTGGCAGATCTCTGATTGCAGCCTATCTTCTGGTCCTTAACGGGTACAGCAATGTCTTCCACCTGGAGGGCGGGCTCTACACATGGTTCAAGGAGGATCTCCCTACAGAATCCGAAGAGTAAGCTTTTTTTTTTCTTTTATCTGTGTGAAGCCATTCACAGGCTAAGAGAGATAACACCTGTAATTTATTGAGGCATTTGTTTAATGTAAACATTAACATAGATGTATCTCTTTTCCTGTGAAAGAAAGAGATGGATCGAGATAGAGGGGAGAGAAGAGAGACTTTGGGTCTCCCTGAATGGGCATTGACTCTGGGAGGGTAAGTTAATAAAGAAAATGTAACCATCGGCCTCGAAGGGGAAAGCTGCTGGTAGAGGCTATAAATAAAGGAGGGGCTGGAGTTAGAAGAACAAACGATTGAGGTTTTGTCTGGAGTTCTAAGAGGAGTTTTCAAGAGCAAGCTAGAGAGACCAAGTCAATGGGATTTCTGTCCCCATCGATACCCTCTCATTTCCCATGTTTTCTGTGTAACTACTCTGTCAAAATTCAGTAGATAGAGCTGTAGTCTGAAACATTATTGCATCTAGTTCTATTACAAATCTTGAAAGTTTTTCAATCAAGACCATACACCTTTTAATTAGCGTCTTAGGCATCTCTAGAATAGGGTCGTGACTAATTACTTCATAAATAAGATGAAACTTTGAAACTGTATAACTCAGATGAGACAAAACTGCAATGAGAAACTGTATCATTTGAGGGAAGTAGTCAAGGTAAAGTGAGAGAAGCTCGGGCCATGGCGAGGGCACCTTCATAACTCTTGTTTCCTCCTATGAAGCCACTCATGTGCACAAAGATGCAGCCAGGGATTCCAGACTCCTTTGAGAGCTCATCATCTCGTAGACCCCTCCATTGAAGTGGAAGAGGTTTTCGGCTCTCAAAGTTATCAGGAGAGACTGCCACAGCCTGCACCCGCCAGCTCTTGCTCCTGTCATCCTGCACTCAAATAAGGGTAAGCATTAGGACACAATGGTTTGGACACAAGAGAAATGGGGTTCTGAGCACGTGATAAGATGATTCCTGGGTATGTTGGGTTTGCCTGATCTACTGATTGATAAATATGATTTATCCCCATTGGTTGGGTTTTAAACCCATAAAGAGATAATTCCTTTTTGGGCAAATTAGGGTTCGAGCATTTGAAGAGCTATTTCACAGTAAGAAGAGCTTCTGCCTTGCGATCAAGAAAAAAACAAACTTTGGGAAATTGCAGGATCCGTTATAAGAAAAAAAAATTCTCGGGTGAAGTGGCAATTTAGGGTTTTGGACCCGTTAAATGACAAAAAGGTGCTAGTCCTCTGTAAGAGTCACTGAGGACTCATTGCATGATTCATTAAGATCGCAACTTTGGAGGACTTGAGCTTCAACCATCAAACAAAAACTATGATTTGAAGAAATTCCCAAATAAAGGACTTTTTAAGTGACCCATCTGCCAGTTGACCCAAAAAAGTTAAGAGGGGTCAGATCATTGACCCAAAAAAGAATCTTGGGAAGTTAGTGATTGACGTACTAATCCAATAGCTGCTAAGGGTATTACTGACCTGGTAGATGACAACTTTAATTACAGGGTCAACCTTCAGCTCCTGTTCAAGCTCGAACAAATGAAGCTTCCACTGCAAAGAGACAGATGCTTCAGAATTCATGAAAGAGAAAATACTTGTATTTAAAATAACTAAATACGAAAACAATATAAAAATACTCACCGGACAAAAGCTATTCAAAACCATTATCTCTCCACTGGGGTCCACATCTTTTACTGTTTCTAGACATTTGATAACAATGGAACGTGCCGGCAACCAAGATCTTGCATGAAACCGTAAATTCTGCCGATAAATTAGTAAAATGATAAGAAAAAATTCATAGAGACCTGACTTTTTTTATTTCGAAACCCAAAAAGTTAACCTCCATGAATTCACCGCCAGCAAGTTCCATGGCGCGCTGAAAATGCATGATTTTCATTTTCTGCTGTTTGATCAGGTTCCAGCCAATCCAAATTCAGCCGTCCAACCCGTGAAGACAAACCTGTATTATTAACATATTTAGGAGGCTGATCCGAGACATACTGATTAATCCCATTGTCAATGGCATCGATGGCCTGCATTCAAAGCACATACAATAGTCAGGATAGGTCATTTTTTTCAAATAATTAGAAATCAAGTTTTTTTAAAGCTTACTGATTAACAAGTTGTAAGTTGCTTCCTAGAAAATAAATTGGTACCATAAAATATTGGTTATGAACTGATAATTAAGGAACTTTTTCTTGAATAAATCCCAGAAACAGGGAATATAGGGTTAAGGGTTTAGAAATTGGGTTGAGACATAGGGTCTAGAATTAGAGGGACATAGTTTACAACTAAGGTTAATGGTTGAGGGTTCAGGATAAGGATTAGGATATACAGCTTTAGAATTAGGAATATGGTTTATGATTTATAGTGAGACATGGTTTTATTGTTTCAGGACAGGTTTACAGAATAGGGTTTAGGGTAGAGTTTAGATTTAAGATTTAGGATTTTGAATCAGGATTTATGGTTCAGGGTTTCAAGTTTAATTCTTTGGTCAGTATTTAAAACTAGGCTATAGGATTACGGTTTTTGGTACAGGGTAAGAGTTGACAGTTTTGGGCCATGGTTAACATCTACGATCTTGATGAGTTATATTCTGGAGTTAGGGTTCAGTATTTAGGGTTAGGTTTAAGGTTAGGATTCGGGTGTTTAGAGTAATAACCTCGATAAAGCTTTTATACATGGCAAGATATAGACGGTGAACATCTGGATGTCCTTCTTCAACACCAAGCTCCTTGGCAATAATCTCTGCTCCATAATGCTGGAATTTAAAGTTCATACAAGATGAAAAATTTAATATAATAAGTTTAAAAGGGAAAAACATTTTTGAAAAAAATTATTGGACCAAAAATAACAGAAGAAGTGGAACATCACCTTGTAGACGAGACCAGCGCTGCTCAATTTGGTAGTGAATCCGTGCCCAAAAACCTCACAAAAACCTTTCTGGTGATGATCATATCGGTCTCTTGTAGGATCATAGACACCCCCGACATCAAGAACGGCATCCAATGTATCCAATAACTGGGAACAATGTTTCCAAATTAAGAAATTCAACCGAGATAAGCTTACTGAGAAGCTATAGAATATCAGGTTAAATTTCTCTTTGACTTGATAAACGCAAACAGTTTGCGTGCCAGGAGATTATAGATGAAGACGGCATTGTAGACCATCACATAAAGGAAACGAAAAATAACTGAATACCATCGATTCCAAATCAACAAATTCAACCAAGATAAACTCATCAAGAATCAATGGAATTTATTCACGTGTACTTTCTCTTTGAGTCAAAGACGCAAAAAAGTGAAGCACGAGAATAAACCAGAAGACAACACGCAGATTAGAGCTAACTGGAGAAAAAACTCCAAACAAACCAACAAGAATGAAAAAGAACTCGATACCATCGTTTCCAAATTACAAAAAAACTTTAATAAGAAGAATAGAATTCATCTGGGTAGACTTCTCTTTGAGAACAATGAGGACCATCACTAACTGAAGAGAAATAACAGAATACTGGCGTTTCCGACTTCAGAAATTAGCTTTATCCAAAAGGATACAGAAAATTTCCAGGTAAATTTCTCTTTCAAACAAAAAGCAAACATAATACAAGAAAAAGACGGCACGAGAAAAACGACTCACAAAGAAACTTGAAAGGAAACGAACAAGAACGAAAAGTATCTGAATGTCATCGTTCCAAATGAAGATTTCGTATGAGTAAATCTCCATGATTCAATGATTCAAACATGGATGCAAGCACGAGAAAGAAGAATAAGAACGAAAAGTAATTGAGAACCATCGTTATCGAATCAATAAGCTATCCGAGTAAATTTCTCTGTAGGTCAATAACGCGAACATAATACCTGCAATAACCAGCACGACAAAAACTACCTGAGAGTCTCTAGTTCGAACGATCTCCGCAGCATCGAACTTCTCGGTGAGGCGGATCATGAAGCAGCCGAGAGCCTCGTCGCAGTGAAAGCTGCCGTTGTGGGTGCCCACTTTCTTCTGGGCATTTACAGGGGAGCTCGTCGAGTAGGGAGAGCTACAACGGAGAGGAGAGGAAGCAACAGCCATGGAGAGAAACTGAAAGAGAGAGTCTCTGGCTTTTGGAGTGGAGGAGGGCAAGCAGGGAATCTGGGAGAGAGGAGCGAGCTTCTGCAGGTGGATGCACCTCACAAGCATGACCCTTTTTGAGAAGAGGGCAGGGAGGGAAGCTGCATTATGTAGGAGAGAAAAATATCTTATAATTTTTTTGTTTTGCATTTTATAATGATAAATCCATTATGAGAGTTTCTTGAATATTTAAAATAGATTAGCTTTATTTCTTTGAAAAAGAAAGAAGAGAGAGCTTGTGATCCACCACCTTATCCTCTCTTAGGTTTTCCTATCATGTCTTTAAGACATGAAATTACTCATTTTAAGATTTGAGATCGATAAATCTCTTAAAATTTCGATCAAAATATAGAATGTAGCAAATAATATTTAATCAGATATTTAAAATATCAAGGTTATGCTAAAATTCTAAAATTTCTTCATATATTAAATCAGATATTCTAAATTTTGTATCATTGCTTTGTGAAAAAGTTGTTTTTCATAGGAGGAGAGAGAAATAGAGAACATGAAGAAGAGTAGAGAAGCAAGAGCAGTACAAGCAACAGAAAGAAAGAAGGTTGAGCTTGCGATTCACCACCTTCTCATCTTTTATATTTTCTCATGTTATCATGGCTTTAATACATGAAATTACTGTTGGGATTTGAGGTTGATAAGCCTTCTAAATTTTCGATCAAAATATCAAGTGCAGTAGAATATTTTGAATCGGATATTCAAAACATCAAAACACGAAAAAATGATTATATCATGAATTATGCTGAGAAAACATACTCACAACATTTACTTAAAAGAGTTATAGAAGTTATTTAAGTGTCTAACCTCTAGCGGTGTCCACATGAACTCTAGATAGTTAGATCTCCTCTTCAAAGCTCTTTTACAAAGAGACAAAGAGAAGAAAGGAAAAAATTCACACAAGGCATGTATGGGCACCTTGAGTTGTGGTTGTTCTCCCATTATTATAGACATTTGGTATTTAGATTTTTCATAAAAATCCTCATAATTGTATCTGTATCCATCAACATTCATAAACCTTATATTTGTGATCCTCTAGGTCCACTTATCTCACTAGTCAATAACTCCATACACTCAATAAGATCTCCTTAGTTAACCTTTATTAATTATTCACATCAACATATAGATAAATTAATTAAGGATTGAACCCAATCAACAAGTGATAGACATTATCTGACTTATAAGCCAATCACACTTCTATGTATCTCGTTTATGTTCATTGAAATGAAATTTATTCATTATAATTTCATGTAGAATGTTTGCAGTGAAGTACATGAGCATCTGCAATGACTAAGTGAGTTATGATGAGATCATAATACAGTAATCACTAGTCTTTAAACATATATTCTAAACATTCCTATTCGTGAGATATTTGAGAGGGACATCGAATTATTCGAAAAGAATAATTTTATATGATCCAACTTATATAATGAGTATGGTTGATCTTGTAGCCATTGGTGTGGAGACACTAGGGATAAATATTGGGTACTCTTTGGAGAAAGAGTTCATTAAATTGATCTGCATGAATCCCTGAATAGTAATTATACCTTAACTGTCAATCAGGTTGATTCATGTCAGAGTTATGTCTGTGATCTTTTGACTTGAGATACCAAAAACATCTTATGGATAGATGATTATATTTTGATTATAACTTACGAATCCCTAGCTATGGGATCTCTAAAACATCATATACTGGATAGAACATGAAGTCCTCAAAGATAATTATGTGGTCAAGATGGAATCATTCGCCTTCAGTATTTGAAGAGATTGACTCAAGGAATGAGATGCGTTGAAATCCTTGGCCAAGGTAGTGAAAATATCAGAGAATGAGTTCTCGATGATTTACTACATGCATCAATGCTAACTTAAGTAGCCAATTAGGTTTTGACAATTGATCATACCGCAAGTCATTTATGAATCTCGTGCAAATGAAGGATTATACATACATGGTAATCGATGAAAGAAAGGTTCTATCAGAGAGTTATTACATACTTCATATCTCTTAAAGTACGTGGTATAGCTTTTCATCTAATGGGTTAGCAACTCAACCTATCGATTAAGTTAAATTGATCCTTGATTCATTAATCTATATGTTCATATGAATAATTAATTAAGGTTGACCAATAAGGTGTTATTTGGTCTATAAAGTTATTAACTAGTGAGATATTTAGACCTAGAGGATCACACACTTAAGTTCTATAGATTTTGGTGGATATAGACATAATTATAAGGGTTTTTATGAAAAATCTATATACCAAATGTGTATAAATAGGGAGAGAATGGCCGCAACTAAAGGTGCACATGCAAGCCTTATGGAAATTCTTTCCTTTCTTCTCTTTATCTCTTGATGAAGAGCTTTGAAGAAGAGATCCAACCATCTAGAGATCGTGTGGATACTATTAGAGGTTAGACACTTGAATAGTTTAAAGAACTCATTCAAGAGAACCATATACGTATGTTTTCTCATACATACTAGATGATAGGATCATCTATTCTCGGTGCCACAATATTTTTTATATCCGATTCAATGTATTATGTTGTATTCGATGTTTTTGATCAAAATTTTGAGAGGCTTATTGACCTTAAAACCTAACAACAGGTTGAGTTCCCATCCCCGTACTCTAAGAGATATAGAGTATCTAAAACCATGAGAAACTTTGTCATCATTGGTTATCATGTATGTATAATTCCCTTACCTTAGCCAATGACTTTTATTGCATATCATTCATTAAGTCAATCTCTTCAAATACTAAAGGCAAACGATCTTATCTTAACCACATAATCATCTTGGAGGACCTTATGTTGTATCAAATATATTAAAATTCTAGAGATCTTGTGGCTTGAGATTCGTAAGTTATAATCAAAACACGATCATCTATCTACAAGATGTTTTTGTTGTTACAGGTCAAAGGATCACATATACAATTGTGACATGAATTAATGTGATTGATAGTTAGTTATAATAAAATTCAGATATTCATACAGAAGTTAAATAAACTCTTTATCTAAAGAGAACCTACAATTTATAATTGGTGTCTTCACATCGATGACAACAAGCTATGACATACTCATCATATGAGTTGGATAAGATAGTGTTACCCTATCTCAATAATGCAGTGTCTTTCTTAAAATCCCACTATAATATGATATATATTATACAGCCTACATACTAATTACACTTCCATGTATCTCATTTATATTCATTATCATTCTTATGTGATGTTTGCGATGAAGTCCATGAGCAAAATCAATGACTAAGTGAATTATGCTAAGATCATAATAAAATTATCACTAGTCTATGAATATATATTCTAAAAATTCTTATTTGTGGGATATTCGAAAAGGACATGAAATTATCCGGAAAGAATAACAGTATTTGATCTAATTCATATGATGAGTGATGTGTCGTTTTCGTGCGTCGTTAAAACACAAAGACGATGGTCAAACAAAATTTATAAAACCGAACTCATAAAGACAAGATATAATAATCAAGTATTGGGTAAGTATCGGATCAATCCACAGAGAGCAGGGTTGACTTTAATCGCAGAGTTGACTTGGTCAAATCTAGGTTTAAAAGGAGTTTTAAATAAGAGAAAATAAGATGTAAGATATGGAAATGATATAAATAAGGTAAATAAGAAGTTTTAAAAATTGAAATCTCGGATTTGACAGAGAAAAGTCAAAAGTCAAAGTCAAAGCATTGACTTTGACCAATAGTAGGTGTTCTGCAAAATCAGAGAATCAAACAGAGTCAGAAGATTACGAAAAGTATATATTTAGAAACTAGAGAGAAAATGGAATTTATTTATATATATTTCGTAATTTTTGGATAATAAATGGATTTATTATGAATTATTGAAAATCAATGATCAAAAAATCCCCGAAATTAACACCTCAGAGGAAATCTTCAAATTGAATGCCCAAATGAAACCCAAATCTTGCAATTTCTATGTCAATGGAAATTTAAGAACCAGAGGAATCCAAAAAGACCAAAATTATTGAATTCTGATTTGTAAATCAAAAGTAATTGACCCCGAAAGTCAACATTTGACTTCTCATGAAAAATGAACAGTCCTCGGTCAAGCGTCAAATTGGAGGGTCAAATGAAGTCTGAATTTGATGAATTTGCTATCCACGGAAAGCTGATGAAAAGAGGAATCCAATGAAACCAAAATCAAGTGATTTGGAATTATAATCAAAGATATATCCTATTTTCAAAATCAATAATTTTTCGGACCTAAAATTGGGAAAAATGAAGAATACTATGAACTAATTTGCAAAATTAAACTTCTAAATTTAATAAAAACTCAAATTATCTCTTGATAATCGATTGAACCTCACTACTAACCCGATTGCCGCGAGAATTAAGCTCCAATTTGCGCAAATTGGAGTGAATTTGCTCGGATCCTTTCTCACGGATTTTCGGAATTCAGGGGGAAAATTCGATGAAATCAAGGAAGAATTCGTGATCAATCCCGCTCCAATCCCTTCGGAATTGAGTCTAAACGCAGGGGGATCACGATGAACTAAAGATCTTCCTTGAAATTCGCTTAATTCCTTCACGAATTGATCAAAAGTTAAGAACAAAGAAGGGAGAATACACCGATTTTAAAGAGGAAATTGGGCATGAAATCGTGGGTGATGGAGGCGATCGTGGAGGCGGAATTCATGCGTCGCGGAGGCGGTTTCACTTGGCGAGGACATAGCTTCCGGATTGGCTTGGAATCAGCCACAATTTTGCTTCGATTTCGCTTCGAAATGGCCACGATTTTCGCCTCAAGAAGACCCACGATCGGGCCACGATCGAGGTCCTGGTTAGTCTTCGATCGTTCTCCGATCGACTGGGGGCGATTGTGTCAGGTAAACTCCCCGATCGCGGCTCGATCGCGCCGCGATCGCGGTTCGATCGGACCGCGATCGTGGAGTTCTTCCATGAAGCCTCTAAACCGTCCGATGGCCACCAGTTAGATGAACGATCAGGATTCACCGATCCCATGCACCGCGATCACGATGCGAGTCCTCCACCAACTGTCCAATCGTGATCGTCTCTCGATGAAGATCAACCGTTCGATCGTGATCAACTCAAGGCCTTCGATTGATGCCGATCAGGAGCTTCTCAGGATGCCACGTGGCGCAAGGTACGTCGTCCGATTGTCCTCACTTAAGTCCCCTTTTGCGCACGTGATGGATTTGACGATCCCGTGGACTCGGGTCCACGCGATCGTAACCGTCCTGATCGCATCCGACGTCCGGTAAGTTGCCACGCGTCCTGCACAGGTAAGACCGTGTGGGAACATAGTCCCACACGGAGAAAATAAAGGAAAATAATGCGTATAAATAGGGGAGTAAATTCCCCTATTAATTGTCTCTATCCCCTCTCTTACTGAACCCACACGTGCCGCGTGGCCTCCCTGCCACATGGCGCGCCCTGTGCCGCGTGGCCTCCCTGCCACTTGGCGCGCCCTGTGCGCCTCCTGCGCGGGACACTCGGGTGCTGCCACGTGACCTCAATGCCGCGTCGCAACTCGAGTTGGTCCCACGCGCCACGTCACCCTGACCCTTGGGCCACGTCAGCCGCCGCGTCACCCTACAGGTAAAATCCCTTTTTGCAATTTTTTTAATTAGAAATTCAATTTATAAATCAATTAAAAATCCGAAAACATACATAAGACTTCAGAAATTCATATTTCTCAAAATACAACTCCTTTTAATCTCAAATTTTCTCCATTGGATCACAAATTTCTTCCTTTTTAATATTATGTCATTTAAAATATATTTAGAAAGAAGAAATCAAGATGACTTATAATTTACTTAAATCATTTCTCATTAAACATTCCAAATCATTAATTCATCCTAAAATCATCCTTCCAAACATTTACTAAAGTCAAAACGCATCCCATAATAGAGATTAACTTCTATTACTTTAAACAAAAGATTAATCATCCATTAAGCATGAAATTATCCCTAATTTATGCATAAATATCAACTTTAGTGAAACGACATGTCAATGGAGAAAATTCCTAAAAAGTATGATAACATGCATCATATTCACATAAGATAAGCATGAATATGAGTTAATTAGAATAATAATTCAAGTTATAAATGCATGTTATCAATGAGTATGACTGATCTTATGACGATCAGTGTGGAGACATCAAGAATAGATAGTGGGTGCACTTTGGCAAAAGAGTTCACTATATTAATCTGTATGACTTCCTTAATGATATCATACCTAATTTTTAATCAGGTTAATTTATGTCATGGTTCTCTATTCCTTGAATTGAGATACCAAAGAGATCTTATAGATGGATGACCGTGCTTTGATTATAACTTACAAATATCTAGCCACAAGATTTTGATGAAACAAATTTGTGCGGTCATTGAGAAACATACTTACCCGCGTCAATTTTTTTTTCAAATTCACTAATTTTATGATTTAATTAATAATTAATTAGAATAATGGTGAGTGAGGGACTAATCCATAAAGAATTAGGAATTTTTTTAGATACCTTTGAAATTTGAACAAATCGAACAATGAATTGAGGGGAGAAATTAGGGAAATTAGTGTTTTTAGAAAAAAGACTCCAAGATGAATTCACAGAATTAAAAATCACTCGATTTGGATTATTATTCCAGGAAAAATCAAGGAGCAAAATGAGGGGATAGAAATCAATCACAAAGAGAGAGAAAATGATAAAATTTTATGAAATTGAACTAATCTACTTATTGAAATTAAGATCTAATGGTATGAGACAATTAATATGAAAGCAGGTAATTTAACTTGAAATTTTGCTCGAAATGATCCAAATAATTGTTAGATCAATGCTTTTCATTTTACGTTTCAAAAAAACACAAATTTGGGGTTCAAGCAATGAATTCTTCCTTTTCCCTCAACAAAATCTTGATTTCAAGCACTCCTTGGGCGTAGAATTAAGACTAGAAGAGGAAGAAGGTTCAATTGAGATTTGAGATTTAAGGATTGAGATTTATTGTTTTTTTAATCAAACTAGAATTTAAGGATTGAGATGTCTAAAAGGTTCAACTAATCAAAACATCCAATAATTATTTACACCGTCGATGAGAAAGAATTTATAAAATTTAGAAATTAGGCATAATCACTAGGTCTTCTCCTTGATGAGATCAATAGTCATAATAGAATCTAAAGAGGTGAATCATTATGGTTAAGTCGCGATTGTCAGATCTTCATCAAAACATCATAATCGTGTCACGTATCTATGTGAAGAGAGAGCATCGTTGCATCATAGTGGTCCGATCTTGATCTAAGACATCTGACGCTTCAAATCTAGGCTCTTATAACTCCTCAGATCAACACTAGGATTAGGTTGTTAAGTAAGGCAAATTGGTGTCCACTGAGATGCTGCCACGTATCCCTCCTCACTTAAGTGAGCATCAATAGTAGCGACTAGATCCAAAAATTGAACGACCCAAATCGTGCGACGTCACCTACATCAAATAAGGATAAGCATAGTCCAACATTGAAGAAATCAAGAAAAATTTAACACAAATCAGAAACCAAACTACGTGGTTAGCTCAAGCCTATTAAGTACGCTTTAATCACTATTTACGCACTAATCACGCAAATGTGTGCACCACATATGCATCACACGGCACGCGTATACATCGTCACATGGCAACACACAAGAGCACGTGTCACATCATCAGCCATGTCAATGCGAGATTAAAAAAAGCTTTTTTATGTTTTAAAATTCAATAAAATTCTATAAAAATTCCTAAAATTAGAAAATTCATAATTTTCAAAATACAACTCTTTTTTAATCTATTTTTTTATTTGCTCAAAAATTAAATAATCTATCATTCTAAAAATTTAAATTTAAGAAACAATAAGAGAATATATTTTTAACTCAAAAACACACTCATTTTATTTGGAAAATAAAATTAGACAAATAAATGAGTGTGTATAAAAATATATTTAATTATAATCTTAAATATAGAATAGGAATAGTCTAATTGAAAATTTCAAATTTAATCATGCATTATCTCTTAAGATAATGTATTTTGATATTATAACTTCAAATTTCATAGAATGATAAATATACACTTAGAGTATGACAAACATGCATAGGACTGAAATATTTTATGCCTTGATTTGCATTAACAATCATGTGATTACAATGATAAGTGGCATGTTATCAAATCTCTAAAACATCATATATTTGATACGACATAAAGTTCTTAAAGATGATTGTGTGGTCAAGATGAGATCACCTGCCCTCAATATTTGAGGAGATTAACTCAAGGAATGAGATGTAATAAAATCTTTGGTCAAAGTAGTGGAAATGTCAGAGAAAGAAATCTTGATGATTTCCTCTAAATATTAGTATTAACTTGAGTGACTAATTAAGGTTTCATGGTTGACCATACCCTAAGCTATTCATGAGCCTCGAGTGAAGGAAAGATTATACTAACATGGTAACCAATGATGGTAAGGTTGCATATGATAGTTTTTATATACTTCATATCTCCTAGTACTTGGTGTAGGTTGGCACCTAACACGTTAACAACTTAACCTATTGATTGGGTAAAATCAATCCTTAATTAATTAATCTATATGTTGATGTATATAACTCAACCTAATGATGTTAATTAATATAGAGTGTCCAATAAAATGTTATTAGATTTATGGAGTTATTAACTATTGAGATATGTAGACCTAGAGGGTCAATCTATAAGGTCTATGGATGTTGTTGGATATAGACATAATATCTACATATCGAATGTCTATAAACATAGGAAGAATGATTGAAAGTCAAGGTTCCCATACAAGCCTAATAGAAATTCTCTCCTTTCTTTTCTTTTTCTTGGTGAAAAAGCTTTGAAGAGGAGATCTGACCATCCGAAGACCATCTGGGTATTGCTAGAGGCTAGACACTAAAATAACTTCAAGAAGTATTTCAAGTATACCCTATAAGTATATTTTTTTCATATATATTAGATGATAGGATTATCTGTTCTTAATGCATCGATATTTTAAATATATGAGTCAATGTATTCCACTAAACTTAATATTTTGCCCAAAATTTTATAAGGCTTATCAACTTTAAATCTTAACATAGGAATGTCTACAGCACATGTTTAAATACTAGTGATTATCATATTATGATGTCATCATAATTCACTTAATCATTACATATGCTCATGGGATGCAATGGATGACAATGGATTAAACATTTAGAACTTTCAGCTGCCAATGCCTGATAATCTTATCACCTGGTGTAAATTAAAATTCATACTCATAGGGTTTATTTAAGATGTTATCAAATATCTTAAAATGCCATGTCTCTAGTAGTATCCATACGATCATTAGACAGTTAGATGTCCTCTTCAGTGTTCTCCACCAAGAGAGAAAGAGAAGGATAGACTTTTTATATGGCTTGTATGGGCACCTTGAGTTGTCATTTTCCTCCCCTTATTTTTAGAAATTGGGTACAAGAACTCTTCACAAAAACCCTCAAAATTAAGATCTATATACTAATGTTCATCAACCTTTTGTGTGTGACCTTCTATGTTCATATATCTTGTTAATTGATAGCTTATTGGTGAACATTATTTATTAACAATATCAACATACAAATTAATTAATAATTTTTTATTTAATATAATCGATAGGTTGAGTCACTAACCCATTTGGTGTCAAGTAACACCACATGCTCTAAGTGATAAAGTATATAAGAACTCTCTCATAAAACCTTTCTATTATTGATTACCATATACGTATAATCCTTCATCCGCAAAACACTCATAAATGACTTAGGGTATGGTCAACTATCAAACCCTAATAGATTACGCATTAAAACAAATACATGGAAGAAATCATCGAGAATACCTTCTCCTATATTTCTATTATCTTGGCTAAGGATTTAACCATGTCTCATTCCCTAAGTTAATCTCCTCTTATACCAAACAAGGATAATCATATCTCAACTACACGATCATCTTTGAGGACTTTATGTTATATCTAATATATGAAATTTTAGAGATCCCTGACGAGACGAGACCGCGAGGTCGTTAATTTTAAGCGGTATCGTGTCAAATATAATACCAAACTTACCAATTTGGGGAATTAAGAGAGAATTGAGGGGTATAATGGTAAATACGGGTCGAATCCACAGGGAATTTAGGTATTTTCGAGATATCTTTTAGAATTTGGTCAAATTGGACGATGAATTGAGGTGAGAAATTAGGGAAAATGGTGTTTTTGGAAAGAAGACTCAAAGATCTATCCGTGGAATCAAAAATCACTCGATTTGGATTAGTAATCACAGAGAAATCAAAGATGGAAGTGGAGAGAAATTTTCGGAACTCGCGAAGAACACACTTGAAATTAAAATGAAATTAAACTTAAATTAAAGTCCTAATCCTAAAATTGATGATACACGACGATAGATAAGAGGATAAACTTGTTTTCTAACCCGAGATAACGATCAAATCGATCCAATTGATCGCCGGATCGACGGCTCTTCATTCCGCGAATTCAAACGTGAACATCGGTGTTCAAGAGACAAATTCTCCTCGCTTGATCGTCGAAATCTCTCTTATAAACACTCCGTGGACGTGGAATCTTGTCTAGAAGTGATTACAAGAGAGAGATTCAAGAGAGAATGCAAATAGATAGGTCAATTAGATCGAAACTCCCAAGAATGAGTACAAAAGACGAAGAACAAGGCTATTTATATCCCAAATTGGGCGAAACTATCCGATCAATGCGTTAGGCTTGATCGACGGTTCACATTAAACGCCCTTTAATTGAATCGTTATCCTTATATCGTGATCGTCAGATCTCCAATCGACGCTCCGGATTTGTCCTTCTGATTTGCGTTATAAAACGCTTGGATTTGTGGCCTTTGGATCGTGATTCAACGGTCTAGATTTGCTCTGAGTAAACGCTTTAGAAAAACCCTTCAAATAACGCCCCTTAGATCGCGATCGGACGGTCACGATTCTCCCTGCGTGATCAAATCTGGACCGTTATAACTCTTTTAAATAGGCACGTGTTTGATTGATCTCCGGTGCGCCGCGCCTCCACGCGATCGACGCGCGAGATGCTGCCACGTTGCGTCAGATCCGACCGTCATAACTCCCATTAATTAGCACGTGTTTTGATCAGATTTGGTGGTCCGCAGCTCACCCGATCGACGCTCGTCGTTTAATCCCGCCTTCGATCCGACGCACCACATGCCTCCACGTCACCTGAAATAAATAAGGTGTGGGGATTAGTCCCACACGGAGAAAAAAATATAGAGCATGTCGGGTATATAATACCCGACATATTAGAGGGTTAATACCCTCCCCCTCTAGGCGAGGCTGAAGACCCCTTTTACTATATATATAATAATAATAATATATAAGATATATTCGCGCCACGTAGGCGCGCTGCACGGGCCCACGTGGCGCTGCCACGTGGCCTTGCGTGCCACGTCGCATCCACGCGGGCCCCGCGCCCATTTTTTTAATTTTTTTTATTTTTTTTTATTATTAAAAATCAAAAATTTAAATCAGAAAAATCAGGAAAAATCAAGAAAAATCCCTAAAATTGTAAAAATCATATCTTTTAAAATACAACTCCAAATTAATCCAAATTTCTTTCATTGGATCTGGAATTTAATTATCTATCATTCTAAAAATTCAAAATATTTAAATAACAAGAGATTTAATTTATATTTCAAAAATACATTCATTTTTAAAAGATTTTAACTTTAGAAAATTAAATGAATGTTCATAAATGATTTCTCTTATTATTTAACTTTAAAAACCATTCATAATCTCAAGTAAAGATGGGTTATAAAATTATTTATCCTTAATTCATCATAATTAACCCTAATTTAGTGTATTTTGAGATTATGACATAAATATGCATAGAATGATAAAAATGCACTCAAAGTATGATAACATGCACATAAATGTAATGTTTTATGCCTTAAATTGCATGAATAATTATGTTTTATCATGTTAAGATTGCATGTTATCACACCCCCCAACTTAAATAATTGCTAGTCTCTTAGCAATTTCATATAGAATCTCCCTAGAAAGTCCCTTCTACTTCTCAATCCTACTACTAGAGAGGTGAAATGTATATAAGTATGACTACTTTTCCTCATAGTGTGGACCATAGTGATCTAGATTCAATTTCTAGGTTGACTTCTTTAGTGCATATTAGGGTAGTGCTCATCGGCTAATGCTGGAGTCTAATTCTCAATTGTGATCGAGGTGAGAATATCTAAGGTTTAATGCTATGGGGATGAAAAGATCCTCACTCTCTCATGAGCAGATGTAATCCTTACCCTCTCCATAGATTCATCACTCCTTCCCTCAAAATGGAGGCTACTTAATGTATTAGAATTCCCTTCAACTTACCTCCCTCCTAAAAAGAGTGCAATTGCAAAGGTATTCCTATCTTTGGATGCAGTGTTTAAGGTGGTTGAAAGAAAAATTTAAAGACACTATTTCTAAAGGAATGACGTGGTTAAAAGCAAACATGTGTGTAAACGAAATGGATTAAAAAGCAAAGGTGGTACCACTTATGATAATTTTAGGTCCCAAATGATGTGGATGGTGATGGATGATAGGGATAGATGGAAATGGTAGAGATGGTGGTGTTGAGAAGAGAAGATATTCCTCTAACTTATTCTCCTTCTTTTCACTTTTTCTATCTCTCTTTTTTTTCTTTCTTTTTCTCCTTCCTTTTTCCTTGCCTTTTTCTTTTTCTCTTTTGTTTTGCTTTTGTAACATACTTCAAAATTTCAAAAGAGTTTATATGAAATAAGGATATGGAGGAGTTGTTTCGTGGAGGTTTGAAGAGAGTTTGTAATGTTTGAAGGAATGTGTACATGTGAGAGGAATGTGGAGGAGATGTGATGGATGTGTGAGTCACTTGGGAGTGTGATTATCATAAGTGAGGTTTAAAACAAAGTGGTGTAACTACTTGACTGATTTGGAAGAGATAAACTAAATGCCTATAAGGAAAAGATAGGTATTTCAAAAATTGATGGATCATTGCACTCTTTTAAGGGAAAGTTCGGTATCGAGGAATTCCCACACTAAGCAGGTTCGGCTGATGTAAGGTAGGGGATAAGAATTTTGCTTGAACTTCACTCAAAATCTCTCCATTTCAAATCCATAGCACTTCAACCTTCTGATTACTCATTTTTCCTCGGTGCCTTGTTAGATACCCAACCCCAAAGAAGTCAACCATTACGAATAATCCCATGGTTTATCTAGATCACTTGATTTTATTACTCAAAATGTAATCATATGGGCTATTAGGCCCTCATTTCTACATCTCTAGTAGATAAGATCTCAAGCTTTCAAGACTTCTAAGGTGGAGAAGAGTGGTAAAAATTTGGAAAATAGGAGTTTTTAGAATTTAGATTTTTAAAATTTTTAAAAAATTGTTAAATTTTTCTAAGTCCTCACCCCCCAACTTAAACTCTTCATTGTCCTCAATGAAATTACTATGCTCATGATGAAAGATAGCAATAATAATGATCATGGCATGAAAAAGATGATAAAATGTGGTAAGGAGAAAAGGGTTTAGAAAAACTCATTTGGGCTTTTTGATGCTTGTTCATGGGATTTCTCGTGCGTGCGCGCCCTTCATAATATAGTTCTTCGCCAATGTATTCATTCTAAGAAAAAAACTAAAGGAAAAACACAAAAATGATAACTTTGGGCTGCCTCCCAATAAGCGCTAAGTTTATCGTCTTCAGCCAGACTCGTTTAAGCTCATATTCTCCAAAAATTGATGCGATTATTTTGAAATAAAACTTGATGCATGATAAGAAATTTCCTCAAGATCCAAACCATAATTATCCTTTTTATGAATAATAAATCATTATACTCCATGGTTTGAAAGTGAGATTAAGAATTTTATGCATGAAATTCAAATCATATCATCAGATCAGATTCATGTAATCACAAATTAGTGGAGATAATATATTATAGATATATTATACTATAGATATAAATATAGAGATATAAATATATTTTGTTTTCGAGAAAAATTTTCTATCGATAGAGCGGTTGAAATTCACATCATTTCAAATCTATCATGGCCTAAGTCTACGCAGAGCATGGCTTCGATGCGGCCTAGGACGACGAGAAACTCTAATAACCCTAGTACAACAGGCTTTTTCGTATAGAATCGTGAATTTCAATAAAGATAAAAATTTCAACAATGATTTAGAAAATCAAGTCATGCGTGATTCCGTGAGAGCTTGGCCCTCTCAAAACGATACATGTGAGCAATAGACCGTAATCCTTAGAAGAGGGAAAATTACTCAAGATGGCATCGAGTTGAGGATCATTTAAGATAGATTTCATCTTCGGAAGGCATTAAACATGTTTTCTAAATGAATGACATTTCATGAAAATAATTATATACTACTAATTTATCAAATAATGGCAAAGATCATACCTGGGTGTCGGTATCCGCGAGTGTTTATAATTTCTTAACGCGATTTTGAAAAAATGAACGCCTATAGTCCGTAGAGAAGGGGTCGAATTCACTTATTCTCGTCGAATTAAGGATCACGAAGATAGATCTCACTTCGGATCACTCAAATTATGATCGATGCGAGTTAAACTCAAAAAAATAAAAGAAAAATCCGATGTTGACCAAGTCAAAATTGACGAATTATCTCAAAAATATGCCTTAAATTCCCCGGCAACGGCGCCATTTGATGGGACGAGACCGCAAGGTCGTCGATTGCAAGCGGTATCATGTCAAATATAATACCGAACTTACCAATTTGGGGAATTAAGAGAGAATTGAGGGGTATAATGGTAAATACGGGTCGAATCCACATGGAATTTAGGTATTTTCGAGATATCTTTTAGAATTTGGTCAAATTGGACGATGAATTGAGGTGAGAAATTAGGGAAAATGGTGTTTTTGGAAAGAAGACTCAAAGATCTATCAGTGGAATCAAAAATCACTCGATTTGGATTAGTAATCACAGAGAAATCAAAGATGGAAGTGGAGAGAAATTTTCGGAACTCGCGAAGAACACACTTGAAATTAAAATGAAATTAAACTTAAATTAAAGTCCTAATCCTAAAATTGATGATACACGACGATAGATAAGAGGATAAACTTGTTTTCTAACCCGAGATAACGATCAAATCGATCCAATTGATCGCCGGATCGACGGCTCTTCATTCCGCGAATTCAAACGTGAACATCGGTGTTCAAGAGACAAATTCTCCTCGCTCGATCGTCGAAATCTCTCTTATAAACACTCCGTGGACGCGGAATCTTGTCTAGAAGTGATTACAAGAGAGAGATTCAAGAGAGAATGCAAAAAGATAGGTCAATTAGATCGAAACTCCCAAGAATGAGTACAAAAGACGAAGAACAAGGCTATTTATATCTCAAATAAGGCGAAACCGTCCGATCAATGCGTTAGGCTTGATCGACGGTTCAGATTAAACGCCCTTTAATTGAATCGTTATCCTTATATCGTGATCGTCAGATCTCCAATCGACGCTCCGGATTTGTCCTTCTGATTTGCGTTATAAAACGCTTGGATTTGTGGCCTTTGGATCGTGATTCAACGGTCTAGATTTGCTCTGAGGAAACGCTTTAGAAAAACGCTTCAAATAACGCCCCTTAGATCGCGATCAGACGGTCATGATTCTCCCTGCGTGATCAAATCTGGACCGTTATAACTCTTTTAAATAGGCACGTGTTTGATTGATCTCCGGTGCGCCGCGCCTCCACGCGATCGACGCGCGAGATGCTGCCACGTTGCGTCAGATCCGACCGTCATAACTCCCATTAATTAGCACGTGTTTTGATCAGATTTGGTGGTCCGCAGCTCACCCGATCGACGCTCGTCGTTTAATCCCGCCTTCGATCCGACGCACCACATGCCTCCACGTCACCTGAAATAAATAAGGTGTGGGGATTAGTCCCACACGGAGAAAAATATAGGAGCATGTCGGGTATATAATACCCGACATATTAGAGGGTTAATACCCTCCCCCTCTAGGCGAGGCTGAAGACCCCTTTTACTATATATATAATAATAATAATATATAAGATATATTCGCGCCACGTAGGCGCGCTGCACGGGCCCACGTGGCGCTGCCACGTGGCCTTGCGTGCCACGTCGCATCCACGCGGGCCCCGCGCCCATTTTTAATATATATTATTAAAAAAATCAAAAAAATTTAAATCAGAAAAAAATCGGGAAAAAAATCAAGAAAAAAATCCCTAAAAATTGTAAAAATCATATCTTTTAAAATACAACTCCAAATTAATCCAAATTTCTTTCATTGGATCTGGAATTTAATTATCTATCATTCTAAAAAAATTCAAAAATATTTAAATAACAAGAGATTTAATTTATATTTCAAAAATACATTCATTTTTAAAAGATTTTAACTTTAGAAAATTAAATGAATGTTCATAAAAATGATTTCTCTTATTATTTAACTTTAAAAACCATTCATAATCTCAAGTAAAGATGGGTTATAAAATTATTTATCCTTAATTCATCATAATTAACCCTAATTTAGTGTATTTTGAGATTATGACATAAATATGCATAGAATGATAAAAATGCACTCAAAGTATGATAACATGCACATAAATGTAATGTTTTATGCCTTAAATTGCATGAATAATTATGTTTTATCATGTTAAGATTGCATGTTATCAATCCCCTCACTAGGAATTCATAAGTTAGAGTCTAACATAATAATGCATGAACAAGATGTCTTTATTGTCTCAAATTAAATAACAACATATACAACCGGGACAATAATCAAAATGAGTGACAATTAGGTATAATGTCATTTAAGGATTCATATAGATAAATTTGGTGAACTATTTCTCTTAAGAGCACCGACTATCTATCCTTAGGGTCTTACACACTATTGATCACATGATCAGCTATACTTATCTCATGACTTAGATCATATAGTGATATTCATTTTTAATTTTATAATGTCCTTCTCTAATATCTCATCAAAAGACATATTTAGAACAGATTTTTAAAGAATAGTGATCATTATATTATGACCCTAGATAACATGCAATCTAAACACAAAGATATATGACTATTAATACTAATTCAGGTATAAAACATTTCATTCTAATGCATGTTATCATAGTTTTTCGTGTTTATCTATCATTCTATAAAAAAGTCATTATAATCTTAAAATGCATTAATTTAGGATTAATTATGATAAATTGAGAAGAATATCTTTTAAACCCATCTTTACGTGAGATTAGAATTAGTTTTTAAGGTTAAATAATAAGATAAATCATTTTATATACACTTATATATTTTTCTAAGTTTTAAAATCTAAAAGAAATGAGTATATTTTTTAAATAAATTTATTCTCTTTTTATTTATTCAATTTGATTTTGTAGAATTATAGATAATTAAATTTCGGATCCAATGAAATAAATTTAGATTAATTTGGAGTTATATTTTAAAAGATATAAATTTTCTAATTTTTAGGAATTTTTATAAATTTTTTCTTCATTTAAAATCGATTTATTAGATTTAAATTTATTAAAATAATATTTTAATTTTCGCGTACTAACATGGAAGCTGATGTATGCGTGTGTAATTAATGAGAAAACATACTGTTAAGGATTTTTGCTAACTCTTTAATTACGCCCACCCGACGTTGAATGAGGACAGAAATTTTCTGGGTGACGTTGACGTGTGGAAACGTTGACTTATCTGCCACGTGTGGATATATTCTGGATGACTTATAATGCTGCCGCGTGGCTGATGTCATTGGAGTTAAAGTCATCCGTCAACGTTGTCACTGGAGTTGAAAATTTCTTTCCCACTCCACTTTTCCGTCAACGTCACCCAGAAAATTTCTGTCCCATTCGAATCCGGCTGGAACCGGTTGCATTCGAAAGAAATTTCTGTCTCTAATTATAAATAAGAGGAGGGCCTCGATTGCTCGTTCATGTCGCTCTTCTTCTTCCCGCTAGCTAGATACGCTCTTCTTCTTGCCCAATTGCCCAAAATCTCGCTGGCTGGTACCTATCCTTTGATCCTGTGAGCTAGGTACGATTTCCTTTCATCTCAATGCTCTTGTTTGTTTCAATGTGTATGCTCTTATCTTTCTCCAGGGTAGCTTATTTTTCTCTTCAGCTCATGTTTTTTTTTCCGTTATTTCTCAGAGAAAGTGTGAGTGGATTTTCGACTAAATTTCTTTTCCTAAACACGGCCCGGAGGGCCTCGGTTGAGAGCCCTACCCTCCCTCTCTTCTCTCTTCTCTGTTTATATGAACGGTGAAATCAAGCGTCGATTTCGCCTCGAATTTTCAGTCCTGTCAACGAGCTGACCTCTGCCTGATCTGGATGATCTCAACGAGGACGGATGAGAATCAATTGTCAACGAGGATCTAGAATTGCTTCTGTCTTTGACCGCTGCCTGATGGACTTTCGCCGTCGTCTGATGCTCTTTCTGTTTCTCGTTGTCTCTCTTTTTTCCCCCGCACAGCCCAAAAAAGAAGAAGAAACAACCCACTCCAGTCACCTCCTTTCTTGCTGACCAGGAAGAGCAAGAAACCAGAAGACTAAGCAGAAGGATGCCGCCGCCGGAATCAGTACTCCCAATCTCGGTTACAGTCTTGATTCTTCCCGTTCCGCCTCCATCTACGGTCGAGAGAGGCGCTCCGAATATGCACTCTCAGCTTCTCGCCGGAATTGCACTGACCGCGGTCGGCTGGCTCCTTAGTCTGGGGGTTATCCCCTCGGAAGCAATCCTTCCCAAGCACGAGCTTTGCATGGCCTTCTTCATCCTCCTCGTATTCCTAGCCCTCGTCCTGCTCGCGAAGCTCTCCTTGTCCGCGTCTGCAGCTGCTCCCTCCGACGAAGGAATCCTGGGGTATCCCGTCCTGTGGTTTCACCTTAGTGTTTGTGCTTCCATCTTTATTGGCTTCCTGCTAATATTGCTCCTCAAGGTGTCCTTTGCCTCCTTCCTTCGCTCGTGTCTAGAGTTTATTGGCTTGCTTTTGGCAGTCCTCGCGATTCCCCCCATCCTCCAACTGATCTGTCCCAACTTCTTCAAACTCTGCTTCGAGCGTCTTTGTGCCTGGATCAATATCTGATACCATGTTTAACTGCATGCTGCTGGTTACTGGAAGTCTATACTGTCCTTTGGGAAATAATTCTTCCAGGGAGAAGAACGTGTACCTTTCTTTCTTCTTAACCTATTTTAAAGTGTCATTGTATATGATTAGACAAGGAATTCCCTCCGAGAAATGGAAAAGAAGAGAGCTGGCGGGAGAGAGAAGAGAGCGAGCGAGAGAGAAAGAGGGAGAGGAAGAAGGCACGGCGATAACAGAACAAGAGAGAGGAAGGGCACGGCGATAGAGGAAGAAAGGCAGAGAGAGAGAGAGAGGAGAACGAGCGACAGACAGAAAGAGGGAGAGGAAGAAGGCACGGCGATAACAGAACAAGAGAGAGGAAGGGCACGGCGATAGAGGAAGAAAGGCAGAGAGAGAGAGAGAGAGAGAGAGGAGAACGAGCGACAGACAGAAAGAGAAAGAGGAAGAAAGAAAGAGAGAAGGGAGTGAGAGAGGAAGGCAACGGGGGGAGAGAGAGAGAACGGAAGAAATACCTATCAAGAAGGATAAAAAATCCAGTCCCCTCTCCAGCTTCAGGGAAAGTTTCCTACCCCTGGGAATCACAACTCTTTCTGCTTATCCACCCGCCGCGGCTCCACATCTCCATGAAAGTCTTCGGGAAACCATCTCTCCTGCTCAGATAAGGGGATATAGATGAGAGTTGACAGGTTCTTCTCAAGCTTCGACTCCGAACTCTGCAGAATTCCGTCTCCGCGACCGCCGTCGTTGATCTCTCGTGGCTCCAGCTCTAGCTCTCAATCTTCAGCTGCTCCCCTTCTTTCTCTTTCTCTCCAGATTTTATCCTCGTATGTCGAATCTCAGCCGTAAGAGGGCATGACAGATTTGTCCTCATTAATGAACAAGGCTAGCTGGCCATATGGACCCTCCGTTCTACTCCTCCACTATTCTGAAAGGTCATTTGAGGAGGTCATGAGGGTTTCTTCCTGATTTAATATTTTGGATTTGTTGAAAATAATTAATTGCTATTTTTTTACTAATTTTGGTTTGATCGGATGATTTAATCGGGGTAAAATGAGCAGCGACATCTGAGTGCAGAAGAAGAAAGGGATAGAGCTGGAGCATAGAGAGGTCAACCTCTCTGCGACCTCACGGCGGTCGCAGAGGAGGTATTTTGCAGACTTCAGACTCAAAACTCCCGAAGAAATTGACCGCTCTATGCTCCAACTCCATCGCGTGGAATCTCAGTTGTAAGAGGGCATGATAGATTTTTCCCCCTCGACGGCCGGATGAACCCTTCTTCGTTCCCTCATTCCATTATACGAAAAGCTCATTTGATGAGGCGAGGAAGTCTCGTGCTCGATCAGTCTCAATAATTTAGTTCAAAATTAGTCAGTTGTTCTGTTTAGCTGGTTTTCGTTTGATCAAGTGATTTGCTCGTGATAAACGAGCAGCGAAATCTAGTATCCAGTAAGTGAAGTTGGATGAAAGAAACTAGAGATGAATGAAATTGTTTAGGTCAATGGAGTTTAGAGGCTTGTAGTAGAGTTGAATGAAAGATCTTCAAGCTTGTAAAGATGTCAACGTTGACGAGAAAACCTACTCAGTCTTGTTTTAATGGAACTGAATCTTTGTTCTTCAATGTCGCTTCTGTCTTCTTCAATATGAGATGGAGCTCCGATCCTAATGGATGGAACAAAGAGAGAAGAATAATCGAGGATGGAGAACTTCCTCCTGCAAATAACAAATGGAGAAACTTCCTTATGCAGAATGTATGTCCTATAAATTAAAAATTTAGACGTATATTCCATATCTAGTTACCCCCCCTCAAGCGAGAAATGCATGTCCTTCATGCCGAGCTTGCCCATTATCTTCGAAAGTCAAACTCTTAGTAAAACCTTAGAGAAAATGTTAGCGTATAGCTCCAAGAGTTTCCTGGATTCAATACTTTCCTGGACAAAATGCCGATCAATATCGAAGTGAACGCATTATATTATTGCTATTTTATTACAAAATATCCACCGGATTTGAGTCTAGAAAGGAATTTAGGGTTCATCCATTTTACCTATGAGTTCAGGAGTGATTCGCATATCCCATGGGGAGCTGTGAATCAGTTACAAGAACCCTATCGAAATGAAGATCCGCTGAGCTGATGACCCTTAGACTTCTCTAAAACAAGGCTCTTCCGGAGAACAGGTCTGACTCAGATCGGCTGAGCTCCATAAGACCAATCCTAATCTCACCTTCTCCGATTATCGCGGCACAACTTATGGAGAGTTTTGGCACTGACGATGGCATTGAAGAGGGCGGACGAGATTCAGAGTTCAACTGCGGAGAGCATCTCTCAGTCTCTAGTTTCAACCAAATTCACCAAATTTTGATAGAACTGAGGAGTGGATCATTCTATATAATCCAATAACATGTTCAGGAATTGAAATAGATCAGAAATTTAACTATTTAGAAGATTAATAATTATGGATTTGTCAAAAATATTCAGCTAAAAAAATCCTAAAAAGTGACATCACTTGAGTGTTTGAAGGGATATAAAAGCTTTATTTCTCAAAAATCATAAAAAAAGATGACATGAGATGAAAAACTAGAAAGAGAAAACTGGTCCTTAAACATCGAGAACTAGAGAGGGAAAGAGAAGATATCGAGAGCTATCCTATGGACTCCCCGTTTACTCCGATTACTTGTCAATGTGCTCTCCGGCTCTGTAACTTTTATGAAAGTTTCGCAGAAATGCTCTAGAGAGAGAAAGGTAGCGATAAACCTCGAGAAAGAGAGAGGGGGAAAGAACTGTTTCTATCCACTTCCACGTAGAGCTTTCTTAGCCTTGGGAATTAGTGAGCGGAAAGGTTTCCTCCTCAGTACTTCTCCGCGTTTCGGGGCTCCTTATCTCCAAGCAACTCTTCGGGAAACTATCTCTCCTGCTCAGATAAGAGGATATAGATGAGAGATGACGGGTCCTTCCAGAGCTTTTGACTCCGATTTCTGTAGAATTACCCCCCTACGACCGCTGCCATTGACCTCTTTTGGCTCCAGCTGCAGCTCTCAATCTTCAGCTGATCTACCTCTTTTCTTTCTCTCCAGCTCTAACCTTCTTCTGTGGAGTCGCAGTCGTTAGAAGGCGGGGCAGATTAACGAACCGTGCCAGCAGGTTGGATACTTTTCCGACTAGAGCTGTATTTAATTGCCCATAAGTCTCTCTTACCAGACCAGAATTAAAAGTTGCAGGAAATTGCGGAACATAGCTAACTCTTCCTCAGTTCTCCCCTTTTCTGGTAGAGTTTACATGAACGTTTATCAACTTGTATCGTTGACCTTCTATCCAAAACTCGTCGGCTGTTCTTCTCCCTCGTTCTTGACTTTCTTCCACCTGTGCTGACTCTCTCTCTCTTTTTCAAGACTATGTCTGTCAAAATAGGAAAAGACAAAAAATAGATAATCACGCAATCCTCACATCCGAGAATTATTCGTTACAGATAGAAATCAAGACCTCAGAAATCAACGAGAAACCGACAGATATTCTCGCGGATTAACCTTAGCCCAGAGAAAAAGATTGCTCATCCTCTTCACATTAATTTGTGGCACGACCTGTGCAACAAAGAAATTTTTAAAAGAGAAACAAAGAAATTTGTGTCACGACCTGTGCAAAGAAAGTGCTTGAGATGATTCGATGAAACTTTTCTACAAAAAAAATCTGCTATTTGTCGTTCAGGCAGATGTTCTTCAAGCCTCTCCACTTAGACCTAAAAAGGCTCAGGTCTTGGTGTTTTGTTCTTCCTTTGAAGTCTTCTTTTCCTTTTTTTCTCAATAGGAGTATTTGATCGGTGTGTTGTTTCCTTACTACAAGAAAATCACGTAATCGGAAGCAATCTCTCTCCTCTTTTTCTCCCTTCTTACAGAGATTTCCTTACTACAAGAAAAACATATTAATTTCTTTATCCCTAAATATAGAATAATAAATTAGATACAAATTTTCAACATTCTATAATATTGAAAATAATTCTATTTTTCATAATATCTTAATTACGCTTGCCTGATTATGGCATTGTCCTGTGGCAATCATTAGTGATTGAATTATAAAATAATTAGCAAAAATACCACTATAAAAAATTTCATAAAAAATTCCCCAATAAATAAAATTTGGCAAAATACCATGTATCATGATCAAGCAGCCATGATCATGATGATCTTGATTTTTCATTGGTTGTTTGATTGATTCATTGAGGATCATCATGATGTGATTGATGAGCATCCATCACTGTAACCATCTCATCTTCATGGTTATCCATGACCATCGATACAATCACGTATCTCAACATTGACTGATGCAATGTATTGATGTGATTGATGACCAAAGATTGATCAATGATTGTTGATTTGATCGATGGGTCAGATCGACGATCACGAGATATTGTTTATTTAATTTAGATTCATTTAAATTTTTTAACAGATATTTCATTATCTAAGAGATAGTAAACTCATTACAAAATTCTTTCAAAATGTATCAAATAGATGAATAATAAATTATCTTATTCTTTTTTTGAATCTCTAAATCAATAAATTATTTTATACCAAAATATCAAATAATAAATTAAAAAATTAAAATTCTAATAATATGTAATGCTATCATGCTCGGCTGATAAGGGCATCATCCCCTAGCAATAATTTATAATTTGAAAATTTGGTGAAAATATATTTTCAAACACACCCCTTGAAATAATAATATGGCAAAATACCCCTGTAAATAAGAATTTGAAACAATTGTCACATATCATGGTTAAGACAACCATGATTGTTGTGATTGTGATTGTTCATTGGTTCATTGATTGATTCGGCCAATCACTGCGACCATCTAATATTTGAGGTGCCAGACTGTTGATCAATGGATTTTATCAATCTGATTGACGATCAGAGGTCAATCAGCGATCGTCGAGATCTGATAGAGGTTCAGATCAACAATCACAAGATATTTTGTACTTACTTTAGAGTTATTTAATTTTTAACAGATATTTAATTATCTATGAGACATTAAAACACAAATTTAGTATCCTACTGCTGCGTAGAAACTACTGCACAAATTTACTTCCTTCAAAGAAAATATGGAGAGCTTTCTATTCCCAATTCAGGTCAAGGGGTCTCTCTCTCTCTAATTAGCCTTTGGAGTCAAGCTCCAAAAATCGACTATTTTCTGCCTAAACGGCTCGACCACGAGGAGTGTCTGATGCGTGCGTTGAAGATGAATCATCGATCTTTACTTATGGTAGGGGGTTACGTGGCACAATCCTATTTGTCGGTGAATAATTTTTAAAATGATTTAATCTTCAGTCTTCAATCTGAGGAGTTATAACGGTTGAGATTAAAAGCGATGAAACGCATCTAGAGCATTCAATCAAGATCAAATGGCAAGCATTTGATGTGTTACTTATAACATACGCACCGTGAGGAAATCTTGATGGTTCATCTGCGATCCAATAGCCACGACTCAATTATAACAATTCGCACTCTTGCATTTCATCAGAGCCATTGATCAAAGATCAAGCATTTCATCGGACAATTATATCCAATTTGACCTATAAATTGAGATGTTATTTGACATTGTGAATTATTCTTGGGTAATTCGAGTAATCAAACTATTTAGACACCAAATTGCTTGAGTCTCTTGCTTCCAATCCCTTCTAGATCAATTTCTCCGTCCACAGAGTACTTGAAAGTGAGATTTCATTGAGAGAATAGCAAGAAATCGGCTCTTAAACATCAACAATAGTTTTTCGAATTTGGAAAGGAAAAACCTTCGATCTGGCAAGTAATTGGATCAATTCGAGTGCAATCTTGGGTTAGAGATCAAGTTTCATCTTAATCTTTCTTTGTATATAGCCTTAGATTTTGATTTTGAATTGTAATTTTAGTCAATTTCAACTTCAGTTTTTCATGATTTTTAACTTCAGAAATTTCTATCTCATTCACTCGACGATTTCTCTGCAAATCTTAATCCAAATTATGTGATTTTTGATTCTGTGGATTCACCTTCAAGTCTTCTTTCTAAAACTATCGGTTTTCCTAATTTCTCACCATGATTCATCATCCAATTTGATCAAATTTCAAAAGATCTCTCAAAATTCTATTATTTCTCTGTGGATTCGACCCTTATTATCCACTATGCTATTCAATTTCTGATTATTTCATAAAATTGGTGAGTTTGGTATCTAGTTTTGACACGAATTGGTGTGTATTCAATGATCCCACCAATTCGTTCTGTCAATCCAATCATAATTCATTTCGTCATTGAATATACTCGTGAGCTTTATTACAAACATCTCACAAGAATATCAATGAATAAATTACATTTCAATGAATATAAATGTGATATAGAAGTCTGATTTGGCTTATAGGTCACATAATATCCATTAGATAGGATGGAAAGGGTTTTGGTCACATGAGAAGATGTCTTCAAGTCAATCATTTGAGATGATTTAAAAGCAAGAAAGGCATTTATACTTTAAGTTGAGGAAGATTGGTTGCCAAAGTGGATGCTTAAGATTTTTTCCATGCTCCATATTCTACCGAGGTAGAGCTCATCTACATCACCTTTTTCATGGTCTATGTCCCAAATGGATCGGGATGAACTAAGGCCATAGGAGTGGATGAAAACATTGTCAAGCTCATTCAGGCTTCCCAAACTCCTACCAACATTTCTCCAAGGCATGAGTGGACTGCCACAACAAATATAATGTGAAAAGTCAGCTTGACATTAGCTTGCTATAGGAGTGGGAGGCTTGGAGCTATGCCCCCATCCCAACAACATGAACTAGAGACAATTGAAGGAGGAAGTTATGGCAAGCCAGATAAAGCAAAAGAGGTTGATCAAAAGATAGATATAACATATGGTATTTTGCCATGAGAGAGCACTTGAGTGTGAATATTAGAAGTTGTGTAAGGATAAAGAATATGCAAAAGAGGAAGGCATAAAGTTTTGAATGATATTTAAAACAAAAGAGGTAGATAATAAGCTAGATATTACAGATGGTATTTTTCCATGAGAGAGTACGTGAGCATGAATATTAGAAGCCGTTTGAGGATAAAGGCTATGGAAAAAGATGAAGGCATAAATTTTTAAATTTTTTCTTTGATCACAAGACAACATACCCATTCAGGACATGAATCAACATGAGCTACAATTAGATATAATGTCAAATTTTGCATCCTATACTTTTTGACAAGTCAATGGTCAATGGACGTAGATCGATTGCTCCGCAAAACATATTTTAAATCCTATAAAAATATTTTAGAAGAGCTTTCTCTCCTCGCTTTTTAGACAATAGAGACACTAATATCTCCAGGATACGAGTGATATTGCTATTATCAACATATGTGACCTCTAGCATGGTACATCACATGGCCGGCTTGATCAAGGCCACTCATTGACGAGCGAATCTACGAGATCATTGAAAACACGTGGACACCCATCAAAAATAATTCCAAACTCACTAATATTGAGAAACAATCACAAATTAGATAGTATATAGGTGAATAAGGGTCGAATTCATGGAGAATTAAGGTATTTTCAATATATTATTTGAAATTCGATCAAATCGGACAAAAAATGAGGTAAAAATTAGGGATTTTAATATTTTAATGAAGACAACTCGAAGGCAAATCCCCAAAATCAATAATCATATAATTTAGTTCAAGATTTGCAGAGAAATCAATAAGAAAATTAGGTAAAAATTTCAGAACAAAAAGATAGCGAAAAACTAAAATTAAAATTGAAATTGATTTTATCTATGATTGGAAATTGAAATCTAATGTTATAGGAAGAAAGATTAGGACAAAAATATGATTTCTAACCCAAGATAGTGCTCGAATTGATCCAATTGCTCGCTGGATCAGAGGCTTTTCATTTCCCGAATTCGAAGATGATCGCTGGAATTGAAGAATCGATTTCTCCCTATTCTCTCAATGAAATCTCACTTTCAAACACTCCTTGAATGCGGAAATAAGTCTAGAAGCTAAGGGAAGCAAGAGATCCAAGGATGGTGATGTCTAAATAGTTTGACCACTAAAAAATATTCAAGAATGTTTTACATCATTGAAGAATATGTCAATTTACAGGGGGATATGTGCGTAACTGTCGGATCGACATTTAATCTTTGATCAACAGCTCTGATGAAATGTATTTGATGCAAATCATTACAGTTAAGTCGTGTCCGTTCGATCAAAGATGAACCGCCAAGAAACGTGAAGAAGAAATGCCAAGAAAGGCTTGCTGTCTGATCTTGATCTGACGCTCTAGATGTGTCCATCAAGCGATTTTAATCTCAACCGTTCTAACTCCTCAGATGAGCGGTTGAGATTAAACCGTTTTAAACAACATTTTGATAATTTGGAGTTATATTTTAGAAGATAATTGAATGTTAATTTCTGATTTTATTTAAATGCAAATTTAATAAATATTAAGAGAATTAATTTTTATTTCAAAAATATACTCATTTATTTTAGAATTTAAAACTTAGAAAAATAAATGAGTGTATAAAAAGCATTTTATCTTATTATTTAACATTAAAACCTAATTATAATTTAAAATAAAAATGTAGATAATCTAATCTTAAAAATATTTCTTTTAATGTATCATAATTATCCCGAAATTAGTGCATTTTGATATTATAACTTAATTTTCATAGAATGATAGAAAAATACTAAAAAATATGATAACATGCATTAGAATGGAATGTTCTATGCCTTAATTTGCGTTAATAATCATATATTTTTATGTATAATTTGCATGTTATCACTCACTAATTAGGCAAATCATGAAGATTTTGAAGCATCCATGTGAGAATCATCAAGTTCAATTATTCCCATGTTAAACAATGGGGACTTTGTCTAGTGATGTCACACACTATGAAGGAAATCTTTGAAGTTGGTTGCCCAGTAGTCATGATTACAGCCATCACAGATGTATAACGCCCTTGAGAGATGAGCCACTCTCACCTAATGTGTTTGCTTCTTGACGAGACGAAACCGCGAGGTCGTCGATTTCACACGGTCTCGTGTCAAAAATAATACCGAACTTACCACTTTGGGGAATTAAGAGAGAATTGAGGGGTATAATGGTAAATACGGGTCGAATCCACAGGGAATTTAGATATTTTCGAGATATCTTTTAGAATTTGGTCAAATTGGACGATGAATTGAGGTGAGAAATTAGGGAAAATGGTGTTTTTGGAAAGAAGACTCAAAGATCTATCCGTGGAATCAAAAATCACTCGATTTGGATTAGTAATCACGGAGAAATCAAAGATGGAAGTGGAGAGAAATTTCGGAACTCGCGAAGAACATACTTGAAATTAAAATGAAATTAAACATAAATTAAAGTCCTAATCCTAAAATTGATGATACACGACGATAGATAAGAGGGAAAATATGATTTCTAACCCGAAATAACGCTTGAATCGATCCAATTAATCGCCGGATCGACGGCTATTTGTTCCGCGAATTCAAGCGTGATAATCGGAGTTCAAGAGACAAATTCTCCTCGCACGATCGATGAAATCTCACATATAAACACTCATGGACGCGGAATCGAGTCTAGAAGTGATTACACATGAGAGATTCGAGAAAAGAAGGGTGTAGATAGGTCGATTAAGTGAAAATCCTCCTCGAATACATGTATCGACGAAGAACTCGTCGATTTATAGGGGCGAAAAAGCGTAACCGTCCGATTGATGCGTTTAATCCGCATCAACGGCCGAGATTAAACGCATCAATTCGAAACGTTACGAAATGATCGCGATCGTCAGATCTCAGATGGACGCTTCAGATTCCTCCTCGCGATTTGCGTTATAAAACGCCTTGAAACGGCGCCCGTTGGATCGCGATCCAATGGTCGAGATTTGATCTGATGAAACGCTTTAGAAAAACGCTTCAAATAACGCCCCTTAGATCGCGATCGGACGGTCATGATTCTCCCTGCGCGATCAAATCTGGACCGTTATAACTCTTTAAAATAGGCACGTGTTTGATTGATTTCCAGTGCGCCGCGCGTCCACGCGATCGGCGCGCGAGATGCTGCCACGTGTCGCCTCATCCGACCGTTATAATGATTTTATTTTAGCACGTGTCTTTGATCGGATTCGGTAGTCCGTGCTCCACGCGATCGACGTCCCTCGATCGATCGGCCGCGCGATCCAACGCCTCTCGTAGCGCCACGTCACCTGCAAGGTAAGTAGATTATAAAATTAGTCCCACACGGACTAAATTAAAGATTCTGTCGGGTATATAATACCCGACCGCCTAAGTAGGTATGACCCTCCCTTATAAGGGGAGGACAAAGAACCTTTTATAATTATAAGTATAATACTATATAAGATATATATATGCGCCACGTCAGCGCGCTGCGCGGGTCCACGTGGCGCTGCCACGTGGCCTTGCGTGCCACGTCGCATCTACGCGGGCCCCGCGCCCAATTTTTTTCTTTTTTTATTTATATTTTACTATTAAAAAAATCGAAAAATAAAAATCATAAAAATTCGGAAAAAAATACAGAAAAAAATCCCTAAAAAAATTGTAAAAAAATCATATCTTTTTAAAATACAACTCCAAATTAATCCAAATTTCTTTCATTTGATCTGAAATTTAATTATCTATCATTCTAAAAAAATTCAAAAATATTTAAATAACAAGAGATTTAATTTATATTTCAAAAAAATACATTCATTTTTTTAAAAAGATTTTAACTCTAGAAAAATTAAATGAATGTTCATAAAAAAATGATTTCTCTTATTATTTAACTTTAAAAAACCATTCATAATCTCAAGTAAAGATGGGTTATAAAATTATTTATCCTTAATTTATCATAATTAACCCTAATTTAGTGTATTTTGAGATTATGACATAAATATGCATAGAATGATAAAAATGCACTCAAAGTATGATAACATGCACATAAATGTAATGTTTTATGCCTTAAATCGCATGAATAATCATGTTTTATCATGTTAAGATTGCATGTTATCACTTCTACAGCTGTAGCATTAGGGTGGAGTCATTGGCTCTGATTACCATGTGTAGAGAAGAAAACCTTAATTGTGTCTTAAGAAAGAGAGAAGTACATGTGTTTATATAAAGATAATTGAAGGAGAGAGATTACATGGGCCCTTAGTAGACCCTACTCTAACAAAGTTTTTTCGGGACCCTGACTAATAAAATAGCTTTTCACAAAAATCTAAAATACACTTCAACGATTTTGGACAATGCAAAATTTATCATAAGCGTTGTAGTTAGAGAATTTTCTCTTTTCAGAAGGGAAAACATCTCATCTCATTCATTACTAGTGTCTCTTATTAGTTGTCTTATGAACCTTTATTAAATGGAATTTCTTTCAATGAAGGAAAAACATCATTTATGGTCACGGACAAGTAGTAGACAAGCAATAGTAAAAAAGTTAATGGTAGTTTTGGCTTGATTAACCCTTGGGAAAATTCCATCATGAGAATTATGGTAATGTCAATCATCATCTAAACCACTATTTGAGAAACTAAGGGAAAACTACATAGGCACAAGTGACGAGACGAGACCGTGAGGTCGTCGATTTCACACGGTCTCGTGTCAAAAATAAAGCCTAATTTACCAATTTGGGGAATTAAGAGTGAATTGAGGGGTATAATGGTAAATAAGGGTCGAATCCACAGGGAATTTAGATATTTTCGAGATATCTTTTAGAATTTGGTCAAATTGAATGATGAATTGAGGTAAGAAATTAGAGAAAATGGTGTTTTTAGAAAGATAACTCAAAGATCTATCTGTGGAATCAAAAATCGCTCGATTTGGATTAGTAATCACGGAGAAATCAAAGATGGAAGTGGGATGAAATTTTTGGAATCACAAAGAACACAAATTGAAATTAAAATGAAATTAAACTTAAATTGAAATCCTAATCCTAAAATTGATGATACATGACGATAGATAAGAGGATAAACTTGTTTTCTAACCCGAGATAACGATCAAATCGATCCAATTGATCGCCGGATCGACAGCTATTCATTCCGCGAATTCAATCGTGAACATCGATGTTCAAGAGACAAATTCTCCTCGCACGATCGTCGAAATCTCTCGTATAAACACTTCGTGGACACGATTTTGAGTCTAGAAGCGATTACAAGAGAGAGATTCAAGAAAGGAATGGTATAGATTGATCAATTAGGTGAAATCCCTCGAGAATGAGTACAAACGACGAAGAACTCGTCTATTTATAGGGCGAAATGGGGAGAGCCGTCCGATCGGTGCGTTAAGCTCGATCAACGGTCGAGATGAAACCGCCTCTTTAGTGAAACGTTACAGATAAATCTCGGCCGTCCGATCGTGATCTGACGCGTGAGATGAGGCCACGTGTGGAGGCGTTATAAAACGCATCAATCGTCGTCCTTTAGATCGCGATCGAACGGCTGAGATGCGATCCGCGCCGACGCATCTCGGCCATTATAACTCTTTTAAAAATGCCACGTGCATTTTGTTTGATCGTGGACCGCGCTCACGCAATCGACGCGCGAGATCTTCTGCGGCGCCGACGATCCAATGCTCCGATGTGTGCCACGTCGCCTGCATTTTAGAACATTGTGTGGGACTTTAGTCCCACACGGAGAAAATTAGTGAAGTCCAACGGGTTTATAATGCCCGACGGATTAAAGGGTCAATTACCCCTTCCCATATAGGCAAGGCTGAAGACCCATTTATATATATGTAATATATGAAATAAATAAAATATATGTGCCACGTAGGCACCGTGTGGGCCGCGTGGCGCTGCCACGTGGCCTCAGTGCCACGTCGCATCCACTTGGCCCGCACGAAAAATAAAAAAGATTTTTGCCAATTTTTTTAATCATTTTAAACGATTTTAAATCGAAAATTAAATTGGAAAAAATCCAGAAAAATCCCTAAAAATTATGAAAATCATATCTTTTAAAATACAACTCCAAATTAATCCAAATTTCTTTCATTTGATCTGAAATTTAATTATCTATCATTCTAAAAATTCAAAATATTTAAATAAAAATAGATTTAATTTATATTTCAAAAATACACTCATTTCCTTAAGATTTTAAGTTTAGAAATTTAAATGAATGTTTATAAAAATAATTTCTCTTATTATTTAACTTTAAAAAACACTTATAATCTCAAGTAAAGATAGGTTATAAAAATCATTTATCCTTAATTTATCACAATTAACCCTAATTTAGTGTATTTTGAGATTATAACATAAATTTGCATGAAATGATAGAAATGCACTCAAAGTATGATAACATGCACATAAATGTAATGTTTTATGCCTTAAATTGCATTAATAATCATGTTTTATCATGTTAAGATTTCATGTTATCAACAAGTAATGTGGCTTCTAACTCTAATTCAATTTCTATTTTTTCATCATCATTCCCATCTCCTACTCTCCCAAATCCATCATATATGGGCTTTACCAATTCTCAAGATGGGTATGTCAAGTTACCTTGGGATTATGGTCCATCCAATACTACTCATCTGCTACTCAAATGCCTTTCTATCTGTCTCAAGAGGGAGGTTCTTGGAAAAATAACTTAAAGCCTCGTCTATGTGTTAAATACTAGGCCCTTTTATTCCTATCTTTGTGAAGTTATTTCTTGGTTACTATTTGTCATTTTCATCAAGTCTTTTAAGATATGAAGACCAAAAAAAGAACTATTTTAGTAATGAAATTGTCAAAAGCATCTACATATTTATATGTAGTAAACTTTCATCTTTAGTTTCATAACATCTATTTCCATCTTCACTTTTCATTTTCATTGAATGTCTAAACTTCATCATGCACTTTGACACGTATCTCTTTCCCATATTTAAAGCTAGAATTGTCATTATGCTAAGTATTATTATGCTACATATTAGCCTTTGGATTTTTAACCATTCCAATATATGTGACCCTACCTAAAAATGTGTCATGTATTCATCCAAATCATCCTTATTTTAAAAATTTTTATTTGATAAACTTTTATTCAATACTCTATCATGCCCAAAGTTTTTTGTAAAAAAAATTCAGAATTCACATAGAAATAAATTCAAGTGTGCATTGCATCATTGGGTATCATTCATCAAATTATCTTTCTCCTTATATTTTAAACAAAAATATTCTCCAAAGATTATCATCATTGCATTTTTTATGTTACTCATAATCTTTTATTGGAGATGAGGATTCATCATTATTTATGGGAAGATGATGTTTTAATAGCCACTAGATTTATATATTATGCTTGGACATGTTCATCAGATGATAAAAAGAGTACTTAAGGGTGTGTTTAGCTTTGGGTCAATCATAGTAGCAAAGATACCACGGCATTAGAGGCAAAATATATTTCAGCATCATGTGAAACATCACAAGATATTTGGATGAGAAGAACTACGAAAGAATTGAAGTTTGTACCATAAATCATAGTGGCATTGAATTGCAATAACAAGTCAACCATATCTATGACATCAGTGTTTCACAAGTGAAAAAAGCATATTGAACTCGATTAAAATTCTATTAGAGATTTATTGTTATAAAATCAAATTAAAGGTCAATGATTACAAATGATCCAATTGATGATGGATTTTCAAAAGCTTTGAATCAAACACTTTTCTCAAGTTTCTACAAGATCATGGTGTAAGCAATTTTGCTTCGAGGGGGAGTATTGAAGCTGATGTGGTTGATGCATAAAAAGACGTGGACAAAGAACAGCGAAGATTATCTTGCCACTGATCTTATCGACTTTACTTTAATCGACTTTCTATTACCAACTTAGTTTTCTTGATAAACTAGAAAACCTTTTCTAGTGGGCCAACTTGTGGAAATGAGAGAGCCTATAAATAGCAGGTATAGATGAAAAATGTAGAGGATAATGAAAGAGAGTGTTTCTATGGTGTTGATTGAGTGTCTCAGCCCTCTTCTTCTCTCTCCCATTTGTCCACCATGAATATGTTCATGAGCATGTTCAGATGGCAACAGCCTAAATACTTCAGACAATTTTATTGCTTATATTCATGCCCACGACTATAAGTTCTCTCTCTCTCTCTCTCTCTCTCTCTCTCTCTCTCTCTCTCCTCTTCTTGCTCACATCTGCATCACAGCTTGCTTGAGATTTTCATCTTCTTCGTTGAAAGCAGAGCAGGGAAAGGATCGACCGATGCCCAAGGAAGTCTTGAACGTGATTTGCAGGCCTTCTGGATCGTCGATGCTCATCTCCGAGAGTGGGACCCAGAGCAGCAGCTCCCTGCTCTTCACTCCGCTCATCTTCTTCATCTTCTTCTTCTCCACGTACGCGGTTACCTCCCTAGAGTACCTCACCAGCGAGTCCGTTCTCTCGAAGAAGTGCTCGAAGGGCTCCTTCTGCTTCATCCAAACGAACCCAGTTTCTTTCACTATCCCGCACTCCTCTAAATTCTTCATGGGCATTACCCCCTTGGGAAAACCCATCTCTTCCAGCAGCTCCACGGTGTGCTTGTAGCACTCCTCCGCCCCGAACACGACATCCCCTCCTTCCTTTCTCTTGTCCATCTCTGCCTCCTTCCCCATTGCTCTCTTGCTCTCTCTATCTGCCCGGGCGCTCGGTGATGAAATAGAGAAAGGATATAAAGGGGAAAGAGCGGGAGTGGCCAGAAGTCACGCGATAAACAACAGTAAATCGGGCGAAGTTCGCCACCTACCTTGGTGGCCTTCCCCATTCCTCCCTTTCTCTCTCTATCTTCCCGGGGGCTTGGGGATGAAGGAGAGAGAGGATATAAAACGGAAAGAGCGGGAGGGGCGACAAAGTCACGCGAAAAACGACACTGAATCGGGCGAAGTTCGCCGCCTACCCTGTTGGTCTTCAACGGAAACGATACCCTGGCCGAGAGGGAGAGCCCCAGAGTGGGTGATTCTTTGACATAGGGGGGCTTTGGAGAGTGGACTTCTGGCGGTCAAAGAACGCGCTGAGCATCAATCGAGAATGATCCGGGCATCAATCGAGAAGACAGAGTCAGGGATCCGACGTAGACGATCTGGGTTGGCGACCAGATAAACGATCTTCATTCAACGCCGCGTCGCCGTCATTGACCACGTACACAAACATGGATTACTAGAAAGCAAACTCGGGCGTATATTTTTTATGAAAAGATTGCGTCGAATTTTTCAAATCAGATTTTACGGGCGTAACGGCCGTGATCGATCAGAAAGGCATTAATGGGCGGTAACTGCTCGGATGGTCGCCTTCGAATTGGCTGCAATGATCGATGGAGGTGATGCCATCATCGCTCATAGAACTTCTGATTGATTCGATCATTGATCGAGGTTATATGATCAATCATTTTTCTAAAGGATCTCTCTTTTCTCTCCCTCTCTCTAATCATCTTAATGATCAGCAATCATCTATCCAATTGTGACCCAAATTGGTGGATAGATGATTTTTTTATTATGATTCGGCTATCTGATCAAATTGTCATTTCCTAGGCATGTGGGTATGATCCAAAAGTATAAATTTTAGAAATCTTAAAGAGAAAGAAAATTCACCGATTGGCCTCGCCAAGGTTCTTTGATTAATGGTCGGGCAATATTTCTCCCTCATCTATTAATACATAAATGTGTTCTTTTTATATTGCTATTGTATAAGTCCAAGATGCATCCTAGAAAAACATTGAAGGTATCTAGGTTTTGTCAAAAAATAATGAAGAGGGGGGAGAAAATTTCCGGGGATGATGAAGAGTAGCCACAAATGTTTTTCAATAACCTTTGTCTATACTAGTATAATGCAAGGTTGATGATATTTTAGGGCAGACCAATTGCCCTAGTATGAGTTATAAATTTTGTAGATATTACTAGGTGGAGTGTGTATGTATGTTTATGTGTATTTTGTTTATTACACTTTATTTATGTACCCCTTACTATATAAACCTTATCAAGCCCATTTAGCACTTATTACAAAGGCTTCCCTCTCCTAGATGAGATAAACCCTCATTTTCTCATTCTTCGCATAGTATCAAGCTAGGGTTGTGCCCGAACATCTCCACCATCATTACAAGAGTGCATGTCATGAGACAACTTAGTTTTTTGAGCTTGAATGCTCTGGTGGATAATAATATTTAGCACAACATAGAATCTTCAATTTTTATGCTAATGGCATCAAGTTGGTGATTATTGGTGCCCCTCAGATGTTCTTTTTTCAGAGAAATCAATGATTATATTGCTCTTTGACTCATGACTAGTATTTATTGCTATTAAAACATGACATCAATGCATGTTATTCAAATAAATTCCAGTATTTCTAACTTTTTGGCAATTTGCTCAATGTTGAGAACCATCACTCACTAGTTTTCATTTTTTGTGTTATAGGGAATATATCGTTCTTCTATGATAGCTTTCTAATTTTGCCATCATTGCTTGGTGATGCATTACATCTATAGATGTCCAAACTCTAATTGGCTTATGTAGGAGCAATGTTGCTGTTTATTGGTTTTATGAGAACATATATTGTCATCTCATCTTGATTTTTGTGTTTTCAGGATTTTTCCTAAACTTCTTTGCGAATATAAATCTTAGTTATTGGATTTTTCTCATGACCAAAATGGCCTTTAATGAGATACCAGGCTTACTGGGTCCGAGGAAAAGGATAGACAGTCAACAATTACTCCTTGATTTTTATTTTGTACATGCTCTCTTATTTCAGCTCTCATAGTGGCAAAGTAAATCTAAGAAAATCATAAAAATCATGAGATTTCATTTAAGTTTATTCTAGGCCCATGAACCTTAAACCAATTTTTGGAAAAAAAAATTGGTTTGCTCGTCAAAGATTTTGGAGAGTATGCATCTTTTATCATAGGCCTTTGTGGTTAGAGAATATTATCTTTTCTCAAGGGAATACATCTCATCTCATTCATGATGTGTTTGATGCCAAATGTCCCACATAATAAGAATGGACATCCTAAAATATTATTTGTGATCAAATGGAGGGTTATCACCATTCTTTATTATGTTTCACTTTTTTTTCTAGAAAAGGAGATAAAGGAGACCCTATTCAAGCAAGTTTATGGGCACAAGATAATATATTTGGTTTCATGAGATTTTTTATTCTTAAAATGGATGATATGGATGTACCAACCTATCAACCATATGATATTTTCACTTCCAAATGAAATTGAGACAAACTGATGTGCTTGCATAATAAGCCCATCCATCATCAATAATGGTTTATGAAGCTATGGAAATTCTTCCTACTTTCTAGTGTATGTTATATAAAATTATTTGTGTCTACCAGTGTCCCTTCTTAATTGTCTTATGTGTTAGAGCGATAGTTTTGACGTAAGTATTTTTCTTGCATTGCCACTCGTATAATTAAGGAATTAAGAATCATTAATTTTACTTTGAATCATTAATTTGAATCATTACTATTTTATATGTCCCATGATTATTTTGGACTAACCCACTAATGCTTTTATTTGAGGCTCATGAGTGGGTTTGGTTTCAGGAAATTAGAAATAATCTCTTCATTCGTATCCTTATACATGACATCAATTTTAATCATATGATGATCTCAATTTTATTTATATGCATATCTTTATGTGAGATTCATGGGTGTGCTTTGATCTCAGGAAATCATATTTGTATTCATAATTTTTATCATATACTTAGTACCATATACTTAGTTGCATATCTTATATTTTCTTTTTTCTATTGAGGGTATTATCGCAACTATATTTCCCTCATTCTAAACTGACTTATTATAAGAGCATTAGGGTTTGATTAAAGAAGGTACCGAAAAACAAAAGTGTGCAAAAAACCCCCGAGCACTCGAAAAAGCCCTCTTCTAGCGTTCGTGATTTGATTCTTCAGCCTTCACGACGGGCAACAAAGAAAACGCCATCTAGTGCATTCTGACATCAAGTTGCAGAATTGTCGTCAACATTCAGTGAATAGAAAGTTTTGTTTTCTTCTCCCGGTCATTCTTTGTCATTAAATCTCAAATATCCTCTCGTTGTGTTTTGACATGACTCCATATATTTCTCATTTTTTTTCTTTTTCCCATTTGTTCACTAACACTTTCTGCGTATTTTTCTAATCGCTTGTCCATTCTCTTGATTTTGTTTTCTGTGCGTCTTTAATATTTTGTTTTAACTATTTGACTCGAACCTCACAGACCTTCGTCCTTCAAGTTTAGCTAAATTTTTTTAGTTGTGCTCATCTAAATTATGTTTCTTCTTTAATCTAGATCTTCATTTATTGTACTTACTCTTGTAATTTTAATTATATATATAATCTTCTTATTGTAGTCTTAGATTCATAATTGCAGTGGCATATATCCTTTAATCTAAATTCATCTTTTTTTTATCCCAACAATTTTTTTTATTACATCTGATCTCCATAATTGAATTGCTTGTCTCCTTAGTTACAGTCGTCAATGTCTCTGTCAACTTATCATTTTCACTAAAATTCTATTTACTATTTTTTTTTAATTGTCACATATTAGTTTAATTTGTCAAATAGTAGGTAATTCAATTTTGAGTTGATTCAGTTTATAGAGTTAATTCAATTATGAGTTGATTCAATTCAATTCAACATATTTATAGAACTTGTTAGTTTAGATTAGTAAATTGCTTTCTCAACCAACATATATTCAATAGAGGTACAGTCATTTGAAGCTCTATTCTTGCGATTTTCATTAGTTTACATTCCATTGATCATCCTCAATATTTTGTTGCCTGAGACTAATCGTCAAGGCCGAGTGGAGTTCCATAAAACTCTCTCCAAAGTATTTTTTTATCATTGTTCACTCTTTTAGAATTCAGGTTAGCTTTGTTTGTTGTGTTAATTAGGTTTTATTCAGAGGAAATTATATCGTAAGCTATCTCTAGAAAGGTGTATCAATCTATTAGTTTATCTTCACAATCAACCAAATATAGTCAGAGTCAATTTTATCAGTCAAAGCCAATCATACAAAGTCAGAGTCAACCTTGTCAAACACATTCAACTGTACTCAGGTAGAATCAACCTTATCAGTCACAATCAACCATATTAAGTAAAAGTCAGCCCGATTAGCCAAAGTCAACCTGATTAGTCAAAGTCAACCATTCTTAGTCAAAGTCAACCGAATCAGTCAAAGTCAACTATTCTAAGTCAAAGTCAATACAAGTAGTCAAAGTCAACCCAATTAGCCAAAGTCAACCATTCTTAGTCAGAGTCAATCCGATTAGTCAAAATTGACCATACTTAGTCAAAGTCAACCATTCTCAAGTGAGTTAGGAAACAAGATTCTCAACTGTAAGTGTTTCATTCTTGAATTTTGTTTTGCCTTATATCTTATATGTTGCATCTCGTCTAATTAGTGTCATCTAGATAGACATACATTTGCATTCGCACATACACTCAGATATTTGGACAAGTCTCATTGGTTGAGGCATTGAGGAGTTGAGTCTTCAGAGCGAGAAGTCCAAAAGGAATCGGAAGACGAGATCTTACATTACTGGAGGTCAGCGGCACAATCAGAAGAGGCACGACAGGTCTTTGACGAAGCGTTTTATGCCGTCGTTAAAACACACAAACATCAATCAAAGAAAATTTATAATTCCAAACTCACAATGACAGAGATATAAAATCAAGTATAGTGTAAGTATCGGGTCGATCCACAGAGAACACGGTTGACTTTGATCGTAGAATTAACTTGGTCAAACTTAGGTTTGATAAAAGATTTAAAGAAGTGGAAATGATATTTTATGAATAGAAATGATATAAATATACTAGATAGGATATTTTAAGACTTTAGAAAACTGATTTTTAAAAGAAATGTCAAAAGTCAAGCTAAAGCGTTGACTTTGACCAACAGTTGACTTTCTAAAAATCAGAGAATAAAAAGAGCTTAAAATATTATGAAAATTATATATTCAAAAACTAGAGAGAAAATGGAATTTATTGATATAAAATTCATGATTTTTCAATAAGAGTTGGATTTATTATGAATTATTAAAAATCTAAGATCAAAAAAATCCCGAAATGAACACTTTGGTGAAAATCTTCAAATTGCCTAACCAAATGATATCCAAATCTTCCAATTTATATATTAGTACAAAGTTAACAACCAGAGGATTCCAAAGAGACCAAAATTGTCAAATTTCAATCTATATTTTAAGGGTAATTGATCCCGTAAGTCAATGCCCAAATTCAGATTAAAAATGAACAGTGGTTGGTCAAACGTTAAATTGATGAGTCAAATGATCATGGAATTTGACGAATTTGCTATCTATAGAAAGCTGATGAAACAAGAAATCCAAAACTAGAATCAAGTGATTCGGACTTAAAATCAGAGAGATATCTTTATTTCAAAATCAGCAAAAATTCGAACGAAAATTGGCAAAAATGAACAACAAAACGACTTTTAAAGTGAAATTAACTTCCTAAATCTAATATAAATACAAATTACCGCAAGATTAACGATCGATTCATACTACTAACCCGATTTCCGTGAAGATTTGGCTTCAATTCACGCCGATTAAAGAGTATTGGTGCGGTTTCTTCCTCGGAGAACGTTCGACGTTCAAGGGGAGAATTTGATCGAATCCAACGATTAATCACGACGAATCCTACTTCAATCAGATTGTGATTGGGTCTAGACGCAGGGGAATCATGATGAACTGAAGATCTTGCTCAAAAATTGCTTAATTTCTTCACGATTCAATCAAGAGTTTCCTTACAAAGGAAGAACATAAGAATTTATAAGGAAATTCTGCCCTAAAAATGCGGATCATTCGATCTGAAGAAGATCAGATGGACGTCCACGATTTTGCACGTAAGATGAGTCATGATCCCACGACGCGGGCCCACGTTCTCCCTTTCATTTTTCCTAGCCGATCATGATCGGAGCGTCTCAATGCGTCCACGTGTCACCCCACGATCACACGACGCGGACCCACGCTTTCCTCTTATTTCGCTTATCTGATCTTGATCGGGATCTCCTCGTGACGCCACTTGTTGCAAGATGGGTCGTCCATCGGGCTCACTTAAATCCCTTTTAGCTCATGCGTTGTGATGGTGATCCAGTGGACACTAAGTCCACCACATCGACGTGCTCCATTTGATGCAATCGCATCCAACGCGCGTCTTTCCACCACGTGTCCTGCAGAGAAGGAGTTCCACGTGAACATAGTCCCACACGGAAGAAAAAGAGAGAGATATCAAGTATAAAAGGTGGGGCGGCAAAACGCATTTGCGTTACCGCCCCAAACAACTAACCAGGGCCCACTAACCCGTGGGCCCTTCACATGCCAGCCCCCTCACTAGCCACATCGCGCCACCCAGGCGTCCGCGTGGACCTGCGTGGCCCTATCACGCATCTGCGCCACCTCTGCGCCACCTAGGTGCCTCGTGGGCTTGCGCGGCTCTGCCACGTGGCCTTGCGTGCCATGTCGCATCCGCGCGGGTCTCGCGCGCCATGTCAGCTCCACACGCCACGTCAGCTCCGCGGGTTCTGTGGATAATAAAACCCTTTTTTTGCGATTTAAAATAAGGAATAAAATCAATAAAAATCAATAAAAAAATCAAATTAAAAATCCGAGAAAAATCTAAAAAATTCAAAACTCCATATCTTTAAAAATATAACTCTTTTTAAACTCAAATTTTCTCTATTGGATCACTAATTTCTTCATCTTTAATATTATGCCATCAAAAATATAATTTTAAAGAAGAAAATGGGATAGACTGAAAATAATACTAAGACATTCATTAAAAATTCTCTCTTTTAATCATCCAATCATTCTTTTCTTGTAATTAATCCTTTAAATCATCTACAAAAATCAAAGTAAGGTAATTAATTTCTATTTATTTAACCTTGTAAAAGATAAAACATTCATAGAGCACATAATTAATCCAAAATAATGCATAAACCTGGACTTTAGTAGAATAGCATACCAATGAAGAAAATTTATAAAAACTATGATAACATGCATCATAATTACATAAAATAAGCATGAATATTAGTTAAATAAGGTAAGAATTTAAGTTAAATATGCATGTTATCAGTCTTGAAGAGACGCACGATCTAGTGTGGAGATCAGCCCGAGGGAGTCGAGGCGTTCAAGAGTCGAGGAGGTCAAGGCCTAGGGGGTAGTGTCGTAGGATCAGGAAAAGGTGAGCGTCAGGATCACTGTTGGGGGCAAACCCTAAACTTGTATAAACATTGTCCTTCACCCATTTATGGGGTGAGAGGATTAGGTTTCCTTTTTGGTAAGATTGGAGGCTCCGAGGCGACAGTACTCGGAACTGGATTAAGGGACATTAGGTTCCCCAACCAATATAAAATCATTTGTGCATCGTGAGGCGAAGCAAAGAGTGATAAAAAAATGAATTGCTTAAAAAAAGTAACTTAGACAATACAAAGATTCACTACTAACTAATAACCCCTCTGTTAGTTATCATCACCATCGTGTCGGGACTTTCATTATGAACCTTATGTATTGGCATCTTTTTCCGATTAAAGAAAAACGTCATCTTTAGTTATGGATAGGTATATACAAGTCACAGTAGACATGGTAATACTAGTGATGGCTTTAATGACCTTTGCGGAAAATCCCTCCATGAGAATTATGGTAAGCCCAATCATTATCTGCATCACTATTCTATAAAATAAGGGAAAACTACATAAGCACGAGTAGTGTGTGGCTTCGAATTCATATTTTGTTTCTTCAACAACGTGCCCATCTCTAGACCTTGAAACTGATGGATATTATGTGGCCTATAAACCAATCACACTTTCATGTATCTTGTTTATGTTCAATGAAATGAAATTTATTCATTGTCATTCTTATGTGATGTTTGCAATGAAGTCCATGAGCATGTGCAATGACTAAGTGAATTATGATGAAATCATAATATAGTGATCACTAGTCTTTAAACATATGTTATAAATATTCCTATTCGTGGGATATTCGAGAAGGACATCGAATTATCTTGAAAGAATAGCATTATCTAATCCATCTCATATGATGAGTATGGTTGATCCTATAGCCATTAGTGTGGAGACACTAAGGATAGATAGTGGGTGCTCTTTGGAGAAAGAGTTCACTGAATTGATCTGTATGAATCCCTTGAATGGTATTATACCTAACTGGCAGTCAAGTTGATTCATGTCATGGTTGTGTATGTGGTCCTTTGACTTGAGATACCAAAGACATCTTGTGGATGGATGATCGTGTTTTGATTATGACTTACGAATCCCCAGCCACGGGATATCTAAAACATCATATATTGGATACGACATGAAGTCCACGAAGATGATTATGTGATCATGATGGGATCATCCACCCTCGGTATTTGAGGAGATTGACTCAAAGGAATGAGATGCGATGAAATCCTTGGCCAAGGTAGTAGAAATATCGGAGGAGGAGTTCTCGATGATTTCTACATGCATCAGTACTAACTTGAGTGACCGATTAGGGTTTGACAGTTGACCATACCCTAAGTCATTCATGAGTCTAATGTGGATGAAGTATTATACGTATATGGTAATTGATGACGGGAAGGATCCATAAGTGAGTTCTTACATACTTCATATCTCCTAGTGTACGTGGTGTAGCCTGGCACCCAACGGGCTGGCAACTCAACCTATCGATTGGGTTAAATCAATCCTTGATGAATTAATCTATATGTGGATGTGGATAATTAACTAAGGTTGACCAATAAGGTGTTATTTAGTGTATAGAGTTATTAACTAGTGAGATATATAGACCTAGAGGGTCACACACATAAGGTTTATGGATGTTGGTGGATATAGACATAATTATGAAGGTTTTTATGGAAAAACCTCATACCAAATGTCTATAAATAGGGTGAGGACGACCACAACTGAAGGTGCCCATGCAAGCCCTGTGGGAATTCTCTCCATTCTTCTCTTTCTCTCTTGGTGAAGAGCTTTGAAGAAGAGATCCAACAATCCGGAGACCTTGTGGATACCGCTAGAGGCTAGACACTTGAATAGCTTCAAGAACTCCTTCAAGGAATCCCTGTAAGTATGTTTTCTCATTCATACTAGATGATAGGATCATATGTTCTTGGTGGCTTGGTATTTTGAATGTCCGATTCAATGTTTTCGCTGCATTTGATGTTTTGATCAAAATTTCGGAAAGTTATCGACCTCAGATCCCATCAGAAACTCCATCTTAAATGGGTGTTTCTATTTCTAAAAAAAAATCAAGTTTAATCAGGCTGATATTCCATTCACTTCCACCCATATACTCTACAAGTGCGTACACTTAAGTTTCCTTAGGAGGGAATTCTAGGAACAATGAGTCTAAAGCCTCATCTACATCTTAACTAATAGACCCCATTTTTAATAATCCAATATTTTTGAATTTTCATATGTATCTGTAGTCTATAGGCATTCTTCTCTACATAGTGCTAAGGCTTTTTTTTTTACTATAGACATCAACTTAGAACTTCACAACGACCATAATTCATTTTATTTTTGACCTTTTATTTATCATTTCCATGAATTAGAAAGTTTATTTTCTTGGTACTATTATCAGTTTTATCATGAATTTTAGGGCATGAAGATGAAAAAATGTTGTTTTTGGCAATCAAAATGTCTGAGAAAATGTTCGTGCTTTTACAAATTTAACTTTCATATTTAGTTTCTTAATTTGAATCTCACATTTTCTTTTCTTTTTCATTCAATGTCCAAACTTCAAACGAGCACTACCATAGCTATCTCGTTTCCTTATTCATAGTTAGGCTTGCAGTTTAGGTAAGCATCATAATGCTACTCATATTAGTTTTCAGATTTTAAAACCATTCTAATGTCTGTGGTCTAACCCAAACCCATGTCTTTCATTCTTTTTCAATTTTTATGAAGCTTTTTTAGTATATTTGGTTGATTTACTCAAGTACTCATCCAAGTCATTCTTCACATTTTTATATAAGAAATTTTTAATCAATACTTGGTCGTGCCTAAAGTCTTTTGTATCCAAATACATGAGAGTTCACCCATAAATAAAATCAAACATGTTGTGCATCATTCAATATCATTCATTGTGTGAATCAGTAAAGTTTTTGATAATGGATTAAGTTAACCAAGAGATTACAGGCCTCTATTTATAAAGGAGGTGATGAATTTGAAAGAAATATATCCTATATGGGAATAGGACCCTGATGAACTAAGGCCCCAATGGGAAAACCAAATTGGGCCATAATCTAACACATCAAATCACCTTTATCCATGTATTTCAAACAAAAATAATATCTCCAAAGGTAAGGATCAAAGCATTTGCAATGGTATGCATAATTGTTTAATTGAGGTGAAGATTCCTCATTACTAATAGGAAGATTAAGTTTTAATGGCCACTTAATTAATGTTCTTCCATGTACTTCTCTAGCTTGAAAAGTTTTTTTCTGCACATCTTCCTCCCATAACCAAAAGTTTTGTTTTACTGTCTAAGGTTTTGATATGTTCAATCCATTAAGAAATTTCTCCTCATTAAGCTTTCACTTCACAAGATAAATGATGGCCTTCATTATATTTCTTCTAATCTTGATATCCTTGATCTCAAGATAAATATATTATATTTTCCCTGAAACTCAAAAATATTGTTTCTTCACTTGTCAATTTCTTGAATGTACATTCAACAAAATATACATGATCTTCCCTATTCTCCTCAAGAAGCATAGGATTCACTATTCTCTACTTTGCCTTAATCATCCATAATCTCCTTCATATCAGGATCTGCCCTAATCTTCTCTAGGTCAAGTCACACAAGTTCAAATGCAAAGCCAAATTTTGGATCCATTAAATTGTTCTCCTCTAATCTCAAATCCTATTCTTCTCAAGCTATTTCCATTGACTAAAAGAAATTTCCATATTACATTGACTAGTTTTTAGGAAGACCACTATGCCCATGTTGAGATGCCCATAGGGGCCTTGTTTGACTAGATATTCCCAGTTTCCACTTATCCTAGTATCCCACTATTCTCCCCTCTTTCCTATTCTCCCACAACATATACTCATGTACTCCCCCATTTCGACTAGGCATTATTTTGGATTTCTCTTTCTAGATTGGATCACAACCAAGTTTCTTCTCTTGCTTGAATAAGTAGTTGTCGCCTGATAGAACCAAACAATGATACCAGTGTTCTTTCACCTATTTCCCAACTATCGTTGTTGGGACATTGTCGTCTCCTTGTGATCACTAGAATCTCCATATAGTTGCAGGCTGATAGATAACATACAACTTATACTTGTATTTATATGATTATTAACGCAAACTAAGGCATTAAATTTTTTATTCATATGCATGTTATTATACTTTGAGTGCATATTCATCATTCTATGCACATTAGATTATAACCACAAAATACATTATTTTAAGGAAAAATAATACATAATTAAAAGTTAAAATTTTAGAGTAGATTATTCTCATTCTATTTTTGAGATTATAATTAAGTTTAAGTTTCAAATAATAAGAGAAAATATTTTTATCCACACTCATTATTTTTCTAGCTTTATTTTCCAAATAAAATGATTGTATTTTTTAGCTAAAAAATTATTTTCTTTTATGTTTTAAATTTAAATTTATAGAATGATAGTATTTAATTTCTTATGAAACAAAAAAATTAAATTAAAAAGGAGTTGTATTTTGAAAGTTATGACTTTTCTAATTTTTAAGGATTTTTATTGAATTTTTTTGAATTTTTTTGAATTTTTATAAATTTATTTTGGATTTCCTTGCCCCCACTGACATCATGATGTCCTTGCCCCCTCCTACAATGATACAATTCCATCACGAGTTTAAGTTTATTGATGAACAAGCAAACCTTTTCTATTGGGCCCAACTTGTGAAAATGAGAGCCTTTAAATATAGCAGGTATAGATGAAAAATGTAGAGGATAACGAAAGAGAGTGTTTCTATGGTGTTGATTGAGTGTCTCAGCCCTCTTCTTCTCTCTCCCATTTGTCCACCATGAACATGTGTATATGTTCATGAGCATGTTCAGATGGCAAGATCCTCAATACTTTAGACAATTTTATTGCTTATATTCATGCCCACGACTATAAATTCTCTCTCTCTCTCTCTCCTCTTCTTGCTCACATCTGCATCACAGCTTGCTTGAGATTTTCATCTTCTTCGTTGAAAGCAGAGCAGGGAAAGGATCGACCGATGCCCAAGGAAGTCTTGAACGTGATTTGCAGGCCTTCTGGATCGTCGATGCTCATCTCCGAGAGTGGGACCCAGAGCAGCAGCTCCCTGCTCTTCACTCCGCTCATCTTCTTCATCTTCTTCTTCTCCACGTACGCGGTTACCTCCCTAGAGTACCTCACCAGCGAGTCCGTTCTCTCGAAGAAGTGCTCGAAGGGCTCCTTCTGCTTCATCCATACGAACCCAGTTTCTCTCACTATCCCGCACTCCTCTAAATTCTTCATGGGCATTACCCCCTTGGGAAAACCCATCTCTTCCAGCAGCTCCACGGTGTGCTTGTAGCACTCCTCCGCCCCGAACACGACATCCCCTCCTTCCTTTCTCTTGTCCATCTCTGCCTCCTTCCCCATTCCTCTCTTGCTCTGTCTATCTGCCCGGGTGCTCGGTGATGAAATAGAGAAAGGATATAAAGGGGAAAGAGCGGGGGTGGCCAGAAGTCACGCGATAAACAACAGTAAATCGGGCGAAGTTCGCCACCTACCTTGGTGGCCTTCCCCATTCCTCTCTTTCTCTCTCTATCTCCCCGGGTGCTTGGGGATGAACGAGAGAGAGGATGTAAAACGGAAAGAGCGGGAGGGGCGACAAAGTCGCGCGAAAAACGACACTGAATCGGGCGAAGTTCGCCGCCTACCCTGTTGGCCTTCAACGGAAACGATACCCTGGTCGAGAGGGAGAGCCCCAGAGTGGGTGATTCTTTGACATAGGGGGGCTTTGGAGAGTGGACTTCTGGCGGTCAAAGAACGCGCTGAGCATCAATCGAGAATGATCCGGGCATCAATCGAGAAGACAGAGTCAGGGATCCGACGTAAACGATCTGGGTTGGCGACCAGACTCTTCATTCAACGCCGCGGTCGCTCTCATGGGTAATAAAAAATGTACAGGAAACAACTACTGAATTTCTCTCTTCTCGTTAGCACACTCTCACCATTGACCTAGACTCTTTCTCTGGAATGGCGATCAGGGATCGGATCCGATTGTGGTGATCGATCCTGCTTTCGGTCAACCCCTGCAGGATCTGATATTCTATCTGACCACCAATCAGATCATGGGATCTGATATTCTATTTGTCAACTTTTAAATCTTTCTTACGTTTATTTTCAATTTGTTCAGACTTTTGATAAACAGATTGATCGCATTGGATCAATCAGAGATCAGATAACTGATCTGGTTCATGGACATGGATCCATACGTCAATCAGCCATCAAAGCTATCAATGCTAATTGATTAGTTGATGATTGATTTGATCATCCTCGGTTGGTTGATCGAATCAATTGATCAAACCAAGGAACAATCAAGACAATGGCGATCATGATCTGATGGTCAGTCCCTAGCTCTTACCTTAGACATTTATAAACGTTAAAACTCCTGGAAAACTGCATTTTCTCATGATATTTGGGCTAGATTTTGAGATATCATTTATAAACGTTAAAACTGACTTGTGGGCCTTTTCTGCCCTCTCAAAATTTTAAATTTTCTCTCTCTATGCAAACTTGCACTTAGATTGTTTATGAAAAGATTGCACCAATTTTTTAAATCAGATTTTATGGGTACAAATATGGAACAGTCATGATGGGCATTAATGGACAGTAACTAATTGGACACCATCATCAATCATAGAACTTCTGTTTGATTCGATCATCAATCAAGGTTATATGATCAATCATTTTTCATAAAGGATATCTCTTTCCTCTCTCTCTCTAACCATTTAAATGGTCAGCAACCATCTATCTCATATTGGCCAATCAACCAATTTTTTATCAAGATTTGGCTATCTGATCAAATTGTCATTTCCTAGGCATGTGGTTTTGATCTAAAGTATAAATTTTAGAATCTTAAAAAGAAAGAAGGTTCACCTATTGGCCTCACCAAGGTTCTTTGATTAATCATCGAGCAATATCATCTCCCTCATTTGCACTTAAATGTGTTCTTCATATATGAGTCTTGTTAAATAGTCAAAGATGGATCCTAGACAAATAAAGAAGATAAACTGGGTTTTTTGTCCAAAAATAATGAAGAGTGGGGAGAAAATGTGGGAGGATAATGAAAAGTAGGTACAATTTTTTTTTCAATAACCTTTGTCTATACTAGTAGAATATAAGGTTAATGATGTTTAAGGCAGACAAAATTCTCTATCATGAGTTATCGATTTGTAAACATTACTTGAGGTGGAAGTATGTGTAAACATGTTTTATGAGTATTTTTTTGTATTTAACTTGATTAACCTTATCAAGAAAATTTAACACTCATTAAAAAGGCTTCCCTCTCCTAAATGAGAGATAACCCCATTTTCTCATTCTTTGCGTAGTATCGAACCAAGGTTGGGCCTCAAAATCTCCATCATCGTTACAAGAGTTCTTGTCATGAGACACCAAAGCTTTCTAGCTTGATTGTCTCTCATGGACAACAATCATCAATACAACATAAAATCTTCAATTTTTATTCTAGTGGAATCGAATTGGTAATTGTTGGTGCCTCAAAACTCCTCTTTTCAAAGAGATCAATGGAGTCCTATGGGGCAAGGTTGGTCAAAAAAAGGTTATAATCAAAGGCAATAAGTTGACTATAGTGAAAATTTCTCTCTCATTCATATGATTTGAGTCAATTAGGATTCTTCTCACCATATTAGCACACTATGATTACGAGAATTGGCAATGGATGTAAAAATTTCCTTCCTCAATGAAAACCTTGAGGAAGAGGTATGTATACGATACATATCTAAAGAGTTTCTAGACTACGAGTTTTGGTTGCAAAGGTCCACTTATGCACTAAAGTGAGCATCTTAGAGTTGAAACTTGATATCTTATCACATCTTATAATTTGAAGAGACAATCGAATCTTATGACTCCATTAAGAATGAAGATGAACCTTATGTCTATAAGAATATCACCCAGGTCCGCGAACACTTTTGTGGTTTGATATGTAGATGATATCCTACTCATTTGGAATGATGCAAGCATATTATAATCATTGAAGGTGTGGCTATCAAAGACTTCTTCATGAAGGATTTACTAGAAGCAACCTAAGTATTAGTAATAGGTATCTATAAAGATAGATGGTAGAGGTTGTTCAGATTATCCCAATCCACATGCATAGACACTACTATCAAAAGGTTTGGCATGGAAAGCCCTAAGAAAGGTTTCATACTGATGAGACATAGAGTTTGAATATATAACAAGCATTTGTATAAAAGTCTTGAAAATCCCATATGTCTCTGCAATAGATCCATCATATACACAATGTTGTGTTCCAGACAATATGACATTCGCTTTAAGTGTTACAAACAAATTTAAGCTGACATGGGTGAGAAACATTGAGAAGTCGTGAAAACATATATTTAAGTACTTAAGAAGGACTAGGGATTTATGTCTAATCTATAGAGGAGAGGAGCTAAATTTACATGGTTACATTGACTTGGGTTTTCATGGTCACTTTGAACAAAGGAGCAATGTATTGGAACAATTCTAAGCATACCAAGGAGTGATGCCGCTAAAGAGGTTGAGTAAATCATCATGAGTGATGCCTCCAAGGAAGCAATCTAGTTGAAGAAGTTTATGTCAGACATTGGCATAGTCCCCCACAATCGAAAATCCAATTACCTTATTATGTGTCAATAATAGTGCAATAGCATAAGAAAAAGAGTCGAGGTCCCATCAAAGTCAAAATACATTCTGAGACGCTTTTACTTGATTTGGGAGATCGTTGTTAGAGGCTATGTTGCAATCGAAAAGGTTCCATCTGCTGGGATCAGAGGCTCGACAAGTTCTCCAACTTTTTCTATCAAAATATCGGTTGCAGTGAAAGATGTTGAATCAAAACATTCAACAAAGATGAAACACCAAGAATAGATGATCTCATCATCTAATATATAATAAAATTCATACTTGTAGGGATCATCTAAAGGAGTTCTTCAAGTCGTTCAAGCATCCGGCCTTTAGTGGTATCCACACAGTCTCCGGACGATCGGATCTACTCTTGAACACTTGTTACCAGGAGAGGAAGAGAAGAGAGGGGAGAATTTCTACTAGGCTTGCATAGGCACCTCTATTATAGTCATTCTCTTGCTATTTATAAACTTTGAAAATATGAAATTTTTACAAAAGCCCTTATTATTTTATCTATATTTACCGATGTCCATTAACTTTATGTGTGTGAGCCTCTAGGTCCATATATCTCGCTAGTTAATAACTCAATCGACACAATAACACTTATTGGTCTTCCTCAGTAATTAATCATATCAACTTATATTGATTCATTAATCATGACGATTTGCATCTGAGCGTTGCGTGTGAGCCGTTGATTGAATGGTCTCGCCCAATTGTATCCTATTTATACCCATGTATTTCGATGGAAAGAGCATTCTCAGATGTTTTGAGCAATCATACTAGTTAGACCACTCAATCCTTGAATCTCTTGTTTTCTTTCTCTTCTAGACTGATTTCTGCTTCCAATGAGTGTTTGAAACGAGATTTTATTGGGAGAATCATGAGAATTCGCCTCTTAAACACCAGATTTTTGTTTTTCAAAACGCGGAATGAAAAGCCTTGATCCAACGATGCATTGGATCATTTCAAGGGTGATTTTGGGCTGGATTTCATGTTTTCTCCCTAATCTTTCTTCCTATAATATTAGATTTCAATTTAGAATAGCATATTAGTCGAATTTTACATTTGTTTTCTCTCTCTTTATGATCAAATTTCTACATAGATTTCGCTCCTTGATTTCTCTGCGAATACTAATCCAAAACAAATGATTTTTTTATTTCGTGGATTTTTCTTAGAGTTTTCTTTCCAAATTTACTAAAATCCTTAATTTCTCACCTCAATTCATCATTTGATTTGATTGAATTTGAAGAATACCTTGATGATTCTCTATTTCTCTGTGGATTCGACCCTTATTCATCATTAAACTAATTAATTCTTGATCAAAACTTTAAAATGGTTAGTTTGGTTTTTTTTTGACACGCATTCATGTGTTTTCAAAACTTTTCTTCACGGGTACCAAGCTAAGCATGTTTGATCTACATGCTCTAACTTGAGAGGGAATGTTAGAGTATAGTCTAGGAAGGGCTTGTATATTTTCTCTCCTCATATTGTATCTATGTAAATGCTTATACTCCTATCTTTCTCAATATAATTATTATGTTTCCATGTACAGACTAGATAAGGTTTCAATTTCATGATTAACATTTGAAAATTTCAAACTTACGTGCATATAGAGACCCCATGCCTCTTTAGCATTGGTCCCAGTTCCATGCATGAATATGCATGAAAAAATAAATCACCAATATTTTGGGATCTTGGAGGATTTTGGTGTTGGATTTCTTTGAGTTTCACTAAAAGCCAACAAAAGAGAAAACAGAAAAATAAAAAATAAGAAAAAGAAATAATCAAATACTTCAGATATGGGTACCTCTCTAGTGATTTGAACAAATAGAGATTGAGGAATTCATGATGCATTTGAAGATGTCATCTTATTATGTTCCATATATTTTCTCACTTATGAAACCGATGTAAAGATTTGTCGTCTTTGTTCACCCAATGTTGCCCTAAATTCTTTTCAAGATTTGACCCCATATTTTCCACTGCATATAAAATTGATGATATTTGATTCTTAAGATCATCATTCTCCTTTGTTAATTGATTCACTCTCTTATGCATAGCTTTATCTTTTTCTTCCATGGTTTTGAGAGCTTTGCTAATTCCTAAGTACAAAGCCAGAGTAATAAACATTTTATCATAGAAATCTATTATTCAAGAATTGGTTTTAATATCATTAAAGAATTCAGTGTTTTTACCCCTTAGATTTTGTGTTCCATCCCTCTATCATATGTTGTTTATCCCCAAATAGTTAGGATTAGGTACATCAATCCTATCATGATTGTCATGATCATGATCTCTTTCTTCCATGCTTTTGAGAGCAATATTAATTCCTATGATAAAATGCCAAAGTAATGAACATTTTACCATTGAAACCTATTCAAGTATTTAGTTTTTGATCACTTGATCATCTCATACCACACCGATTTTACCATTAGATTTTGGATTCCACCCTCTCTATCACATGTCGTTTTTATCCATAAATAGTAAAGATTAGGGAACAGCGATCCTATCATGATTGTCATGATCCTACAAATGGTATAGGAATTTGAATTAGGATTATTCTGATCGTATGTAGGGGCATTGATAGCTGATCTGATCATCATTTTAAGGGATTGATTAATGATCAATCACAGAATCGATCACATAATCCGATGAGTGATCTCAAACAACTCTCTCAATCGATCAGTGATGATGGCATGATCAAATATCCTTACTAGAAGGTTGGTTTTGATCATTGATGATGTCAAGTTGGCTTCAATCAATCAGTGATCAAAGCCAAGAAAATAAATTTGATTAAACCATTATTCTTTTTGTGATTAAATCACTCAACAAAATATTTTCTATTTATCTACATTTATGTCTCTTAGTAAAATGAGTATATTCACAATACTTAAAATAATTATTTACCGTTGAGTCGAGAACGACGGCTGCATTTGATCATCTGATCATCATCGAAAATTGCTTGATAGATTGATTTGGTTGATCAAGGATTCATGGGTTCTATGATCCCTGATCAGATCGCTTGCATTGGCGATCTGATCGGTGATAGCCGCCCGTGAACTGCCTTTTCCACAGATCTCGTCTTTGATTCTTCACAGCCGCCGCCATGGCAGCTTCTCTCTCATCGCTTCTCCCCACGAGACCACCATTTTCCATCACCTCCCCTTCCTTCTTACGGCCGTCCAGAGCTCGAAGAACCCCTAAAATCTCCGCCGCCTTAAAACCCCTAAAACCCCTTCTCTCCGCCACCAACAAGACCCTCTATGGAATGTTCCTCCTCAGCGCGGACCCCACCCTCGCCGAAATCGCGGGCCTGGCGGGCTACGACTACGTAGTCGTCGACATGGAGCACGGGCCCGGAGGAATCTCCTCCGCCCTCTCCTGCCTCCGCGCCCTGGCTTCCACCTCCACTCCCGCCATCCTCCGCCTCCCGGAATCCTCCCCTTCTTGGGCAAAAAAAGCCCTAGATATCGGCCCACAGGGAATCATGTTCCCGATGATCAACGACGCCGAGTCAGCTTCCGAAGCCGTCTCCTACTGCCGCTACCCGCCGCGTGGCATCCGCGGGGCCGCTTTTCCGGTCGTCAGGGCTTCCGGCTACGGGGTCAACGAGCGGTATTTGGGTGACTGCGAGGAGGAGTTGGTGATCATGTGCCAGGTGGAGACAGAAAAGGCGGCGGCGGAGGTGGAGAGGATCGCCGCCGTCGACGGCGTCGATTGCGTGCAGATGGGGCCGCTGGATTTGAGCGCCGACTTGGGATTCTTGTTTGACCCCGGAAACGAGGTGGTCAGGAAGATGCTCGGGGAGATTGAGAGGAAAATTTTGGCGAAGGGAGATGCTTACCTTTCTGGTTTCGCCATGAATTACGATCCTCCTGAAGAATTGAAAAGGAGAGGCTATCGGATGGTCGCTGGGGCGGTGGATCTGGGGATGTTCAGGAAGGCTGCTGTGGAAGATGTGAGGAGATTTAAAGGGAGTGAGTGAATGAGCGCTGAGTTTCTTTCATGGCGATGCTGTCTCTTCCTCTCTCTTCATGCCCAATATCTCTCTCGCCCCAAAATCCTGATCTTCCGCGAATTCTCTACTTCTCTCTCTTCTCGTATCTAATGAAACCGAGATTTATTGGAGCAAGCTCCGTAAAGATTCACAGATTTGATCTGTGTGACACAAATTCAAGAGAATTTTCTATGTTCGTCTGGCGGCGGCGCAGGCAGCTTCGAGATCGCCGAGGAAGAAGAGCATCTGCTCCGACAGCATAGGCTGCGAGGCAGCAGCGGCGCCGTCACCGTCATCTCCCTCAACATCTTCTATGATTCTAGATCCAAGGAGTCTTTGGATCTGGCCCTGGCACACGAGATAGTAATCTCGACCTTCGCGGATGATCTTCAGGCTCCTGTGAAGGGGAGAATATCAGGTTTCTAAAGATCTGCATGAGCTGGAGAGGAGGATGAGCTCACATTCCCACTCGATCGCAGCGATCTTGAACCTCGTAGAGTGCCTTCCAGGATTTGGAGTGATCAGATGGAGAGTAGAATTCGGCGCTGGTGTCTCCCCATCTCTCTGAAAACAATTTCTTCCACAGAGAATTCTCCGAGGCCATGTTCTTCCACGCTCTGCAAACTGGCAGGAAGAACACAATGATCGTTCCGGGGGCGGGGGAGAGAGAGAGAGAGAGAGGAGCATGAGAGATAAAGAGGAGATAGGAAAGCTCGGAGGAGATGATAGAGAGAAGAGCATGAGATAGAAAGAAGAGAGAGGAAGACTAGGGAGGAGAGGATAGAGATATAGAGAGAGAAGCATGAGAGAGAAAGGGGGAGCATGGAGATAGAGAGAGAAAGAGAGAGAGACGTGAATTGTAGTTTCGGAGACTGAACTCATGGATTTAAAGGAGACAGACCCTGGAGAGATGCCGCGAGGCTGCGATGATCGAGAAAGGAGAAGACTTTGGCGCAGACTTCCTGCGGCAATTTCTTTTCCATGGACAGATTTCTCTCTTCTGCGAACCCATCTCCAGATCTGCAATTCAACCTTCTCTTCTTCGAGCTCTCCATCTTCTTCTTCCAAGAGACACTGACGCCCAGATGTCCTGATGTCCGATTAGTAAAGGTGGCAATGAACGGTGGAGAGTGCTCCACGTGGCGCGCAACTCCAACTGTACAACGAGATTTAACTGCGATCCCGTTGACTTTTTACAGAGGTTCTGCATCTACCGGAGATGAAATTGCAGATGAACCGCCAGATCTCGAACGTGGTAATGAAAGAAGGAGCGATGGACGGCGGATAGAGTTCAAGAGGCCCCAATCTCCGGGGTTCCAGGATCACCGCTGTCCATTGACTTTTTAGTAGGGAGATTTCAAGCAATTGATCAATGTTAGATTTTATTACCTTCCGTTGACTTTTACATGAGAAAAATTAGCTGGCTAACTGCGGTTGACGTCTGAAGAAAGGGCTGACAGGGCAGACTGAATCGAGTCCCCCAGTTTGGCCCCCAAGTTGGAAACAGTGAACAAGAGAGATTTACAGGAACCCAGATCTCCGAGATCTGGTTCGGTGCGTTGACTTTGACTTTCCAGAAACTTCTTTAGGTTGACCTCCACGGTGTTGACTAAGCTCACGGCCGAGTGAGTATGCATCCACTGAGCCACCATGAACCCGGCGAGGAGGAGATGTCCTGACTTGGTTATTTCACAGACGAAGAGAGGGAAAAGAACGTTGGAGAAGAAAGAGAAAGTCGGTTTTCTCTCTCTAGCTCTGTTTTCCCTTGCGTCTCTCGCCATGGCTTCCTGGCAAATTCTAGAGAGGGATCCCACTGAGCAGCAGTAGTTGGAAAAAACCCTCTGGTAAGATGAGTCAGAAGCTATGGAAGGCAGGATCCCCGATGAGAGAGAAAGAGAAAGCAGCTCCTCATCAATGAGCCCCTTTTTCGGATAAGCGTCTCCCAATTTAAGCTTGTCTTCCAATAAACTCAGAGATCGAAACCAGAGGGCTTGATAAGGAAGCAAAAGGGCGATCTTGATTCCCATGAAGCTTTTTCTTTCATCAATAAGGAGGAGCAAGCTGGCTGCTTCATCTTCCGCGAGTAGAACCCCATGAGATTTTGACAGGGATCCATCGAGAAGCTCGATCACGTCTCTGAAGTTGGATAGTTCCACATATTTTCTCATAATCAACATCCAGCAGCTGTGGAGAGAACTCAAGGAAGAAGAGGAAGAAGAAGGTGCTGAGTCAGCTACTTCTTCTAGGGCTAGCTCCCAACCCTCATCCCAGTTTTCACTTTCAAAGTTGCTTCCTCTTGCCGGTGGTTTAGAGAAGAATCCTTCCCACTCCTCCAAAATTGCTTCCAACGTCTTTAAATGAGCTTCTAAAGTAGCCATTTCAGATAACCGAGAGAAGCAAGAAACCGCTGAATTGATAGTTTTCATGTCCTCTGCAATGATCTCTGTGCTTGGAGAAACAGACGAGAAAAGTTGAGTGGATTTTAGGGCAACCAGAGTGCTGCTAAAACTATCTGCATGATCACAGGTTTCTGAGAAATCAGAGGGGTTCCATAACTTCCAGGGTTTGACATTACTGGTATCATTTCCACTTATACCCTCCATCATCTGCAGAGAAAAAACCCTAACTTTGCTCGGCATCTGCTGGTCATCAGAGAAGGATACCAGTTTTTCCCAGACTTTCTGTCTGACCCCGTTGAGAATTTCATCGACAGATTGGGTTTCACTCAGTGAAGTCAACAGGTTGACTAGGTTTCTTCCGTCACCAGCATCTTGGTCAAAGTTTGAAAAAATGGAGTCTATTGTGCTTGTATATAAAAGGGAGAGATCTTCCTGATGCGAGAAAATCTTTGAGAGCATCTTAAAACTGCAGCCAGCGAAGGTGGCAGCTCGGTATAGATTTGAAATTTCTTCTACCCAACCAGAAGAGAGCCCGACTTTGCCATAAATAGAAACAATCCTCCAGCCCATATCAATCGGGACTTCATCTGTTTCAACTAAAAAAGTCAACGCCTGGAGACAAGTTAACAGTCCCTCGTCCAGGGATTCAATGCTTGTAAACTCCATAATGTCTCTGACCAGTTTGACCCAAAAATTCAGGAGCGAGAGGAGTTGACTTTTAGACGAAAATTCTTCAAATAGATAGAGATAAAGCATCCGGTAGCTCCCTATAATCTCCAATATGTCTTTGCCAGTTAGTTCCTTGATGTAGATCCTGCAAAGATCATAGCTATCCTCTATTTGGCTCTGATCAACCCCGCGTTGACTTTTTGACTCCAGAACCTCCAGGTGGTTCAGAACGTGGAATTTATAAACCGACTGCCAAGTCATGAGGTGTTGACCTTGCGAGCTGCTGGTAACTTCTTGAAGATTCTTGACCATCTCTGCCAGAGCGGTGACAGAAGAATCAGATATGTTGCGGCAGACTTCGGCGCTGAATTGGTCAACGTTCAAGCTGCTTAATGAAGCTATGTTCTTGAAGTCCAAATCTTCAATGAAGGAGACTCTTCTGCACTCTTGTTCAAGGAGTTTAAGGAATTCTTCATTCATCCCTTGGGTCTGATCTCCTGATTGTCTCAAGCAACGGCAACAGGCAGAGAGAAGGTAGTAGACGTAAGAGAGACGTTCCTTATTTGTCCCATAGAGCCGAGGGTAGACAAAAGATGAAATTACTGAAATAACCTCCTTGGCAGAAGCAACCACCACTTCTCCGTAGTCCAAGACTTCGGCCGATATCTCGTCATTTGACCAGTGCTCAGAGACTAAGGCACTCCCAAGGAATCGTAGTAATACCTGCAAGAAAAGGTACTCCTGAAGTTTCTAGAGAGAGAAACAAGAGAGATAAAGAGAGAGACCTTTGACCTCTGCACGCTATGCTCGTCCGCAAGCTCTACTACACTCTTTAGAATATGGGTCTTCTTCAGCCTTACAGAATCAACAAACAAAAGAATACTCTCTTCGATGTAGTTGATATCTCCTGATAAAAAGCGAGAAGAGTCAACTCCTGGAATTAACTGCTCGATTTGTCTTCCTCTATCAGCCAACTGTTTCTGTTCTTCCAATTTCAGCTTCCATGCTTTCCAGAATGAGGATTGGGTTTTCTCAACGCTTCCCATCTCTCCTGAAAATTGAAGAACATGTAATTACTCATCAATATATCATATAGATTGTCGAAGTGAATAAAGAACCTGAACTCAAGGACGCATGTTTTTCCTTCAATTTTTTAACTAACAGAAGCCTCCTCTCTTCAGGATCTAAGCACGCGACAGCGGCACTCTGAATTGAACCGTACATCATTCCGAGGTTCATAATACTGCTCAGCTCTTTGTACCCTTTTCTATTTGCTATCAGCTCTTCTATAATTTCCGCGCCCCTTAAATAATCCTTCAGATTTAAAAGAAATGAACAACCAAGGGCATCTCCCTGATCACCAGTAGAATTTTCCATCGCTGACTTGGCGAGAATGGATATAAGATCGTCATCAGGAGGCATATTGTTGTCAGCCATCCACGATAGTATGCATAAGACTGACTGCATCTTCACAGACATGGAATTATCATTTGTGGTAGATGTTTGATTGGGTTTCTCCTCCTCAATCAACTTATAGAGCCAGGGGATAAACCGGGCTGAAAATTTTGAAAGCTGTCCATGAAGAGAGATGTTTGGAGGAGTTGACCCAGTCAACAGCATGAGTTTCTCACAGTGAATCTGAAGATCTATCTCTTTCCATGCATGCAGCAGCTCTCCAATGGATTCATCATCGCAGTGACTCAGAGAAAACCCCAAAAGCTGTCTGCGAGAGTTTATATCCATGTTATCAAGATCGGGGCCCCTTGCAATTGCAGCACAAAGGTCCCAAATGGGTCCATGATTCTTCTTGGTCAACAGATAGCACTGTTCAAATGCCATCTGAAGATCACCACGGCCCGCAGCTTCCCTCGCAACTGCTTCTCGAATAGAGGACGTGTCATCCTCAGAAGTTAAACCCAGAAGCCGAGCAGTTTCTATAACTTCATCTAAATTAAGATAAGTTCCAGTTTGACTCTTAATAACCATGTTGATGATTTCCATCGGATTCCTAACCTGTTTATACTGCATTGGAAGAAGATTGACTCCGAGAGAAGGAAGTTTAACAGTAAGCGCATCTATAACTCCAACTTCGGCCTTCACACTTTCGCTGCTGGGAATCAAGCTAAGGCATTCCCTAGCCTTCCCGATCTGCAAAATAGTAATATTCCTGAGAATGAGTTTCTGAAAGCGCATTTCCTTTAAATAGTATACTCACTTCATTACTAGAAAGGCTAGATGCAGAGAAGAAATACTCCTTTGCAGCTTGAATGACGAGGGTCTCAGCCTTTTCTGAGGCTAAAGGGGTGCTAGCTGTGCCTTTCAAGTAGTTTCTTGCAAGGGAAAATTTACCAGCCTTTAAAAGCCCTCTGCAAAACTCCACAAGCATGTATTCCGGTTCGAGAAAGTGGAATGCCCTCTCTTGAAAGCATTGCATATCGCGCCACATACTTGCCCAATCATTATCTGACCGGACTGGTTGTCGGCGCCCAAATTTTGACATGATGAGGCGGAGAAGCTGTTTGATGTTTTTTTCTTCTGATTGAGCATTAAGGAAGAAACTTATGGGCTTTGGAACCTGCAATCAAATGCGGATCAACTATGGAAATGTAGTTAACAAAATGATAGAGTACAGCCATGTTGTGAGGTGTCATTCCTAAGTCTCTCTCACTACCCAACAATTCAAAATATTTGATCAAACAGTGTCACCTTGATGATGACAGAGAATGTCAATATAAGAGGAACAAATCAGTATGAAAAAACAAAATTGGAGATTACAGGACTTTGTCAAAAATTTAAAAGATAATCTTCATGTTCTATATGAGATAAGATAAAAAGATATTTTCCACAATTCGAAGTGATTTTACTTGGAGACAAATGGTTCATGAGCAAAAAATTTAAAGGGAGAAGTAATTATGACCTGATAGTATGCCAAAAGCCTCCCTACTTCTATGTGGCCTTCAGTTATTTTGACCTTTGTTCTTAGAGTATCAATTGGGTTAACAGCAGGCACTTCAACATGTCCTTCACATTCAGATATTGCGGCGGACCTTCGCCAGTCCATGTCCGTGAAAGCACATTCTGTCTGATTTAACGTTTGACTTTTGCAAGGAACGTTTGACAGAATGGATGATAAAGTACTCCATTGGTCAGTTACACTACAGAGATTTATGCAGTCAATGGCGACCTCCGTGACTTCGATTTCATCCCTGAAAAATCCACCTTCCTGAAGATCCTTACATCCTTCCTCAATAACCCTTAAACAGATGTCCATGCAATTCTGAGAAGCCATTTCCTTCAGCCAAGTAACTAAAAATGAACTATTCTGAGTATCAGGTAGATTTCTCATGAACGGTAGTGCAATTTCTTTGAGTCTTTCAACTACTGCCCCTGCTTTGATTCCCTTTAGCATCAACTTGAATTTTTCATAATCAGCTAAGTTTTCCCACATGACAAGGCTCATATAGAAAGTTGTCTCTTCCTTGGTAGAATAGATGAGCCGATGCAAGTACGAGACAACCTCACGAAATTCACCCAAGTCAATGACACCCTTAAAAAACCCTAGGTCAATCAAAGAAAGGGAATTCTCAATCTGCCCGCTAAAGTCATCAATATTTCTAGCCCGGTTTTTGTACCATTCAGCAATTTCATCTGCCTGTGGCCAGCCTAGTCCAGGATTCATGTGCTTCAATATTGCCTCCGTTTCCATATAAATGAAATCATCAGATTTTTTTGATAGATTCTTTAAGAAAGATGTCATTCTTTCGCATTCCACCCAATCTTCATCTCTCAGAAGTATGCTAGGAGGGTATCTTCCTGGAAGAAGTTGTCCATATGATCCAACCAGAATTGTTTCAGGAATGGCGGATAAAATTTCCAAAGTATGTTTAGCAAGAGAATAAGGATGTCTTTTGAAGAGCAGATTTAGGGCTCCGATTTTCCCGCTCTCTGCTAGAGAGATGGCGGACATCTTAAGTGACCTGGATCTAAATTTCTTGAAATCTTGCACCAAGAATCTAAAAAAAAAAAATTATCAGAAAATCATTAAAAGGAAAAAAAATGGCCAGTAAAAACAAATTGTGGCATCTCATATACACATAATCAATTAGGACTTGCCGCAGTTATCTGATGGCACAGTTGCAATGTCCATGCCATCAGTTGTTGAATATTGAATAAGGATTTATATTTAAACATATATCTTAATAAACAGGAAGAAGAAATTTAGGGAGGGGGAGCATGGATGTCAACAGCTCACATGCCGAAGAGAGAAAAAGATCGAGGAGATGCAGATATAGGGAAAAAATAACAAAACAAAAGGATAGAAAGGGATGACATAATTGACCAGTCAATACCATGGTTGTTTACTGGTCAACATCATGTCAAGAAATGTGATGTGCCACACAGAATGACACGCGCAGTTTTCCCCCAATGATGTCATTCTAGTCACCGGGTCAAAAGTGACAGCTGAGAGGCCAACAATCTATACTAAAAACTTCAAATAAAACCAATCATACCTTCCCATGTTTAAACCCAAAAACGTCTCCAACATGTCCCTACTCTGAAGCAGCTTGAGTCTCATTTCCCTGAATTCCCACGTGGCACTATCTTGCTCATCTTCAGAGTTCATAAACTTGTACTGATCAGTGAGAAAAAGACCATACGAAATCAAAGCCATGACAGAGTCTTCAGTTTTCCCCTGATTTATACATTCGGAAAGCACAAAGATCCGATCTTTAATGTTTCTCAGACAGGAGTTTATGTCTCTAATCCCTTGATCTGACAGCAACCACTGTGATTTGAATATGTCGTCCTTCTCCAGTCCATGAGAGTCTGCAAACTCAACCGCATCTTGAAACCGTTGATTAGAAATCAAAATTTTATACATTTCTGGAATAGATCTCTCTGAAAATGAAATTAGGCTCCAGGAAAAATTATCAGGTCCCGCGGACTTCTCTAAAACAAATGCTAACCCTTCGAGACCTGCAATGCTCCCAAGAACTGGGGAGATAAACTGAAGATCATCCTTTAACACTCTCCTACCATCACGCACATCAAACATGGTAACACAATTACCCTTCTTTCCAATAATAGCAATGTGGTCAGACCACCAAGAAATATTATTGACATCATCCAGAATTGAACAGTGTGATCCACTTCTTTCTCCATAAGATACTAGAGACAGAGAATAAGGGTCAGATTTGAGGCTGAATACATTCATGTGACCCTTCAGATCCACCGTGGCAATGTAACTGGCTTTTGGTGAAAATACCACATAGGGAAATATGGAAGGATCACTGTAGTTTGCTGGAATTGAGAACGAACCTTCTACTTGACTAATATTTGAAACAAACTCCAACGCAAAATCTTTGGTTACAAGCCATAAAGAGAGAGAATAACTCCCTGAAAGACATCAAGTAAAAACCTTCTTAGGGTTTTCAATATACTGATGAAAATTGAATTGCATTTGAAATTCTTACCAATGGAGGAGCCTGCAACGAGTGAAACTAATAATGAAAACCTTGGGTAGTAATCCAAGCATAAAACATTAGGAGTGAGCTGCCTCCCTAGAAAAGGTTGACAAGAGATCGTCAAATGTTGAGTGAGTTCAATAAGGTGAAGTGTGCCCTGGGAGGTAGCTAAACAGAATTGGCACCTGTAAATGCATTTTAGCAATTAAGAGTCAAACAAGACCTCATAAAATTTCTATTTTTGGAAGTATAAGATCTTACAAGCAAGAATTATTTGCATTAAAATCATCCAACGCAAAAAGGCCAACAATAGTGGAAGAAAGCTTAAGCTGGCTGGCTGTTGCGCTTGCAATCTCCTGGCTGTTCGCTTTGAGGAAGAGAATCCTGTTTGTTTGGTCGATGACTCCAAGTAAGCCTTGAGGTTCTGACCAGGCGCCATAACCAAAAGTACTATATGGATCCTTATCTGGTGGAATAAAACACACTTATAAGCAAAATCTCAATCCTTATCAGATTTTTATTTAAAGATATAACATCTGAAGTTCATTTCTCACTTATCAGAAAACTGGTTCCAAAAGAATCCTACAAGCCATCTCATAAGATAAATGGTTAAAGTTTTGTGTTCTTGTTAAAATCAATAATTATTTAATTTACAGGTTCATATTGAATATTACCTGTGCATGACACACATATAAGGCCTCTAATTCTTTTCTCTATAAGCCTGACTTGCTCTCTTCCTCTTTCTCTCTCTATCTATCTCTCTCACACCCACACATAAATGCACGACTTGGCAGAGCAAGATATATCATGGTATCAGAGCTAAGTTTGGACCCAATTAATCTCTCTTCTCCGAGCAATATTTTGATACAACAAACCCTTCATACCTATTCAAGGAGGCACAAGCAAGGTCACCCATCAAGCTCTTCTGTAAGGGGGTTAAGTGTAATAATCCAATGCATATAAATAAAGGTTGGAAAGGAAGGGGAAAAGCATCTAGAGAGATCATAGGACTAGAAGAGTCATGGAGAGACTCTTGAAGCAATTCTCCCTCTTTGTTATTTTCTTGAATCTTGTTCCTCCAAGAATCATTCTTGAAGAGATTCTTGATAAAAGTCACTATCATATTTCTTCTTTTCTATAAATCAGAAGGAAATGGACATTCTTAAATATTTTGATGTTGTGTTATTACAAAAGGTATGAGAATTGCTAGCAGGGTGATTAGTCAAGGAGCCAAATCTGAACTATAAGAAGTGATTAGTCAAGGAAAACTTACCGATGAATATGCCACAAGGACTCATGTAATTGTCCTCTCTCTGCAGAAGTGTTATCTGGTTACCGGAAGCAACAGCGATATGTTCCCCATTGGAAGAGGTAAACAGAGAGACCTCTTTATTTAACTGCACTGGAAACTTTCTCCCGCTCCATTTCTCCTTCAACAGATCCAAACCTTCAGATTAAACATTTTTAGAGTGCTATCATCAGTAAGAAGTATTTTGTACGGAGATAGTGTTGTAACTGTGACAGGGAGAAACCCTAATCGATAAATAGAAGAAAGAAAAAGCAAGCCTCTATATAGAGAGGAAAATAAGTATCGAGAAGAATGGACCTCAATAGCCCAACCCTATTGGGCCTATACTCCAACAGTATCCATGTGGAGGCTTGCATTGAATCCAGATAAGTGTCTAGAAGAATGCCAATAAAAATTGAAGAAAATTGTATTTTTTTTAAAAGAAAATGAGGATGATCACCCCTGATCGGTGATCCACCTGGCATAATGTGATATAGTTACTCAATGTGCACACTCATGTCCCTTTTCACGTCCACTAAACCAGAGATATACAAGACTTTCCACATCGTAGATGATGCCATCCTTTGAAGCCTCCTTACCCTAAAGATAACCTCATTGAGGTGTAGCCAAATTGCCCATAGAAACCCTAAAAGCCTTCCCTGCTCCACAGGCCTGCTGGAGACTCCACCACATAGAGAGCCCCAGAAGGCCTCAGCTGATGTAGACATCTGCTTGTGACATTGGTTGGCTGGCCCAACCAATATCACACATCTGAGATTGTAGAGAGAGAAACACATACCTGAGTCCATTGCTATTGTCTAGGGCTAGTCTTTTGAGTCAACCGGTTCGAAACAACTTGAGTCTCTCCAGAGTAAGTTAAGTTTACCATATAAAAAACTAAATCCTCTTGAAATCTAATCCTTGCTAATTCTCATCATCACAATTAGAATAAATTCAGCCTATACCATAATTGAACTATCTTTCCCATCATTATCATAAGTGCATTGTTAGGTTTTCATATGTATTATTGTTAATTATAGGCTTTCATCGAAAGCCCTCTTAAGTGATTCAATCAAGTAAAACAAAAGGATTAAGACATTAATATATAAGTGTGGGGGGATATTAAAATCTGTAGAGGCAGTTAACTGATAAGTAGTTAACAATGGGCTGACTAGAATTAACGAGCCAAGGTCCTTAATTCTTAATTAAGGACCTTGGCCCTCTCCTTGGTATTCCATTACCACAGTCAGATCAAGAAGTTGACTTAAAAAGACCCCAAAGACCTCCCCTTTTGAAGCTCATGACTGAGAAGCAATAAACTCAGATATGATTTTCTGTTTGTAGTTTAACTTACTTCATCCTAAAGAATCTTGATCCTGCTTAGCCATGCTAGTCTATGGATCCTAACACGAGTCACAAGGTTAGGAATTAAACGACCGCTAATAATCTACGATCGCACATATCCATGCCCACTTAGGAAATTTAAGCTCAACTGATATTGCGAGGATTTGGAACAAGAACAAACACAAACCGATCAGCAAAAGGTGAACTAGCCTATCACCTGAATTGTTACATGTGAATCTTCGTTAGGAATTAAATGATAGATAATAATCTACAGTGATACATATTTATGCCCATTTAGTGAGTCGCAGAGTTACGAATTTATGACAGCTTGAAATCTACAACCGTGCATATTTATCTCCATTTGGGAAATTAAACTTAACCGATAGAGCAAGAACAAACCAATTCGAGCCAGGCGAGAGAGCATATGTCCTCCAGATTCATTCGCCTGAATTTCCGTTAGAATTCATTAGCGACAGTAATCAAAAGAAAGAAGAGAAAATGAGAAAAGACGGAATCGTTGAGAGATGATTTTACCCTCTCTAATAAGACCTGGCGAGGCGTACGCGAACATTTCGCGTGGTACTGCGTCTCGAAGAGAATTTCCTCCGACTTTCCCTCCTCCATTCTTCGCTGCTAACGATCTAGCCGACTTAAACGATCACCATACGGAATCGGGTTCCTGGAAAAGATCTCCGAACAGAAGGAAAAACCGATCGCCGAGATCGGGAAGACAGATTTGACTGAACTTGCTTACGAACTCAAATTCAGGAAAACGACTTTGGGGGTACGAAAATGGACCCAATAGCCCCATTTAGGGGGAAAAAGGAATAGACGACCGATCATCCACAGAAAGACAATCCGATCAAGATCGATCTCGATTGGGACAGGCTGATGAGGGCGCCGAGCAGTAGAGAGCAGCGATTTCGTAAGAGCCAAGGAGAGTGACGATGCATCAAGACAAAACCCAGGTTTTTAAAACAAAGATGAATAATATCTAGAATAAATCATATATCATTAGGAAATATATAAACTATATAACATATTATAAAGTTTCATTATATGCCAACTATTTATGATATTAATAGAAAATGAATAAAACCACCATGGATTATTTAAAACCCATGAATTATGAATAAATATTATATAATCATGAATTGAATGAAGAAAAACACAAGTTTCATGAGATTGATTTTTAAGATTGGAATCTAGATTTTTGAAACTGATTGATAATTCATATACTCACCGCCGAGTGAATTAATTTGAGAAATATTGAGAGATTTCTTATGAGAAAATTTGAGAAATTAATTTGATATAACACTTCATAAACATCGACAAATTATTGAGATATGAATTATCAAGCTCGCATTCATCTAACATGAAGAAATTGCGTTATTTTCTTCGAAGAATGACAAATTGGCTATGAGTTTTGCATCTCTATGAACAAGATTTGGAGACATCGATGGCATCTAGATAACATGCTACTATCATGTTCATCATTATCGTTGTTACATAATCATAGTGCATTTTTGGCATGAATCGATCGCATGTCATCGTCGAGTTCCGTTTGTTTTGCATTTATCTTGTTTTTTTTGGCATTCATTTGTTTTTTTTACCAATTATAATCAAAATGGTTGAATTTGCATGTTATTGTTTTCAAGGATAAACAACCTTGAACCAATCACACTTTTTCGATTTTTCATGGTTTTAGGGCTCATGTGAATGGAACTATGAACAAGGGCAATAAGAGAATGATCGTTGAGCAAAACTTCTAAACAAAAAGTGCATTCTTTCTAATGATTAAGATCTTTTTTCCTGTCATGATTTTAATTTTCGAGATGAACTTTTTTTCACTTTGCTTTTCTTGTGAATTATTTCTAAACCTACTGAATTTTTTGATTTTGCTTAGCTAATTCTATAATTGGACTCTCTTTAATCACAAGAAAGAAGAGAGAAAATGGAGTGTTGCGGTGAAAATTCCATCCAAAACAAATTTACAGATTGGATGATACAAATGTTTAAGTTTCAGAGATTTTCTAGAATTTTCTGATTTTATACCGGCTAGCATATCGTAGATCTTCACTTAAAGATCCATGGGGGTCATGGAACATTCAATTTGGATGGAAATTCGAAAAGGGGTGGCTTCTTTGATGGGAAAAATGGGGAAAATCAAGGCCATCTTCAAGTAGATGGGGCACTGCCGAACCCTAGAATGATCAAGAACATCCATAAATCTATGTTTTCGCAGAGCACCAGAAATCAGAAAAACCATAATTTTAACCATAGTAAAGGGCAGACTCATCCTGCATAAAGCAGCAAAATAATGGAAAACCAAGATCATGAAGGTTAGTGACTGACCAGATAAGGAAAAACACCATCCTCTCATGATCAAAGAGATTTGAATGGAATAACACAACTATTTCAAGCAATCCGCACTTGAATGGAATGTTGGATGATTTAGCCGTCTGTCATCTTCAACCAGATGGAGCATTGGCGAACCCTTCTCTGCGACCCTCAAATCCAGGGCGCATGAGCTTCTTCTCGCGCTTCTCGATCTTCTTCAACTTGGTCTGATGAATCCTTTCCTTGATATTCTCACTCCTCTTCTTCTGCTTGTCGGCTAAAAGCTTGTCCCTGCTCTCAATTCTCTCTTTCCACTTCTGGGCACTCTTCTGCCGCTTCTTCTTCTCCTTCTTCAAGCTCTCCTTCAACATCTTAGGATCGTCGTGCACCTTCAATCCCGCTGCTCTCTCGACTGCCGCCTTCCAAGAATGCTTCTTGGTGACCAAATCTCCCTTCTCCGGGTCCTTCTTCATCTCCTGCAGCATCTTCACCCTCTCCAATTCCTGTACCTTGGATAACTTCTTCTTCTTCCTCTTCCCTCTGGACTCATCTTCATCTCCCAACTTAACTTTCCCAAAAGATAAATCAACTGGGTCTGAATCTTTCCCCTCGTTCTTATCCGGGTTCTTATTTTTGCTCTTCTCCGACTCCAGCACTTTAGACAGCTTCTTCCTCCTCTTCCCTCTACTCTCATCTTCATCTCCTAGCTTGACTTTCCCGGAAGAAAGATCAGCTGGGTCGGAATCTTTCCCTCCATTCTCATCTGGGTTCTTCTTATCTCTGCTCTTTTCGGTTTCCTGACCATCGCCCAACTCTCTCTTTCGCTTAGAATTTCGATCTTTTTTGGGATGGAAACTTGGGCGAGTATTTCGAGTCGACCGAAGTTCCTCTAATCTCTTGTGCAGTCGTTCTCTGAGTTCCTCGTAGGTTACAGAGCGATTAGGAGCAGTGGGTACCTTATCTTCACCTTCGTTATCTTCTTCGAAGACCTTTTCTTTGAGGAGATCGAGAGTGGAGGAGGATTTTGAAGGATCGAGGCGCGCGCGACGGGATTTCTTGGTGTTTTCTTTGGTCTGCTTCTTGGCTGCTGCGCGCTGGGATTTGCTCAAGCCGGGATACCATGGACGATCTTCTCCGTCGTTGCTGGAGAGGTAGAAGCGGGGAGGGATGAGGTCAACGAGGCGGTCAAAAAAGAGCGAATGATCGTGGATGAGCGCTTTGAGGTCGGGCGTGGAGCTGGGTTGCGAAGCCTCTTGGGTCTTCTTCTTTTTCATGATTCCTGGCGAGAAGGAGTGCTCGAGCAGTGGAGGATTTAGGGTTTAAAAAACCCTAAAAATTTCATGGGCTTTCGTAAAAATTTCATTTCTCTTTGGCCCATATGTTTTTTCAAACCGTGTTCATCGGATACATGCCCACAAAAGGTGACGTAGAAAACATCATGGATACATGCCTATGTACATACATATAAATACACACATACATGCATTCATGCATTCATGCATTCATGCATCCATGCATCCATCCATACATACATGTATAGATGCACAACAAGTATACACACATAAGCACATATGCATCGAATTAATCCCAAACAACTCTAGCCTGGGTCCCCTTATGAAGAAGTTCTAGAGCATATTTTTTACAAGGTCGGTTTGAGCTTCATGGCTAGATGAATTATCTAAAAGAAGAAAATATCTGCTGAAAATCATATAGAAGCTAGAAATATCTTTTATAAGACAGTAGTTTCCACTTTAGGTAGGATGTCTGTATCTTTATTATGACCATCTCCACCCTACTTACTGTGCATTTTCTGTGTACATGACCTTTTAGTGGTTGTCTAAGATGATTCTTAAAGCTATCAAGGTACATGAGTCAAAGGCCACTACGGATCTACAACTTTGTGCCGTGATGGATATTCGCACGTGGAACATTTGTCTCGTCCTGATGATTCCAATTATGTAACAGGAAAGCTAGTCATTGCCCTAGTTTTTGAGCTCGATGTTTTCGCGACTTACCACAAAGTTTGGTAAGAGGCTTTTAGTAGTAAATGACCTACGAGTCAATCAAAGTAAGCACATCTTGTTCATTTTACTATAAATCTTATATTTTATGTATCTATATATGTGATGTTTAATGATAGATTTTCATGATAAGTATAATGATAAGTAAAATATGATGAGATCATATTATAATGATTACTTGTCTACTACCACACATTTTAAAATGTCTTATTTATAAGATATATTAGATGGACGTCTAGTATTTTGATATAATAGTAATACTTGCTCTTGCTTGTATGAAGAGGATGGTAGATCCTATTGATGGATAATTTGTGACGTATGAGCTAATCATACTTTTATATATCTCATTTATGTTCATTGAAATCAAAATTTTCTATTGTCATTCTTGGGTGATGTTTGCAATGAAGTCCATGAGCATATGCAATGACTAAGTGAACTATGATGATATCATAATAAAATGATCACTAGCCTTTAAATATATTTTTTTAAACATTCCTACTCTTGAGATATTTGAGAAGGACACGGAATTATTCAGAACAAATATTATTATTTGATTTGATTCATATGATGAGTATGGATGATCTTTACGGTCATCAATGTAGAAACACCAATGATAGATAGTGGGTGCTTTTTAGAGAAAGAGTTCATCAAACTGATCCTCATGAATTCCTGAATAATATTATACCTACATATCAATCAGGTTAATTCATGACATAATTGTGTACGTGGTTTTCAGATTTGAGATGTCAAAGACATCTTATGAATAAATAACCATGTTTTGACTATGAATTATAAATACCTAGCCATGGAGCCCCCAAAATATCATTTATTGGATACAACATAAACTCCTTGAAGCTTATTATGTGGTCTATCGTGCTCTAAGGTCAATAAGCCTTCCAAATTTTTAATCAAAACATTGAATGCAACATAATACACTGAATTGGAAATACAAAACATTGAGACACCAAGAACAAATGATCCTATCATCAAGTATGTATGAGAAAATATACTTACAGGGTTCCCTTGAAAGATTTTTTGAAGATATTCAAGTGTCTAACCTCTAGCGTTATCCACATGGTTTTTAGATGACTGGATCTCCTCTTCAAAGCTCTTCACCAAGGTGGAAAGAGAAGAAAGGAGAGAATTCTCACTAGGTTTATATGAGAATCTAGACTTATGGTCATTTTTCCCTTTTTTCAGACATTTGGTATAAGAATTTTTTTATAAAAACTCTCATAATTATACACATATCTATCAACATCCATAGAACTTATGTGTGTGACCCTCTAGGTTCAAATATCTCATGAGTTAATAACTCTATAGCCCAATTGATGGGATCAAACATCGATAACTTTCCAAAATTTTGATCAAAACACCAAATGTAGCGGAATTTATTGAATCTAATATTCAAACACATTTAAGCACCAAGAACAGATGATCCTATCATCTAATATGTATGAGAAAACAGACTTACATGTTTCCTTGAAGGATTTCTTGAAGATATTCAAGTGTCTAGCCTCTAGTGATATCCACTTGGTATCCGGATTGTTAGATCTCCTTTTCAAAGCTCTTCACCAAGAGAGAAAGAGAAAAATTGAGAGAATTTCTACAAGGCTTCCATAGGCATCTTTAATTGTGGTCATTCTCCCCTTATTTATAGACATTTGGTATGAGGTTTTTTCATAAAAACCCTCATAATTATGTCTATATCTACTAACATCCTCAGACCTTATGTGTGTGACCCTCTAGGTCCATATATCTTAATAGTTAATAACTCTATAGACCAAATAACACCTTATTGGTCAACCTTAATTAATTATCCATATCGACATATAGATTAATTAATCAATGATCAATATAACCCAATCGATAGGTTGAGTTGCCAACCCGTTGGGTGCCTGATAGGCTCAAAGTCGTCGTGTGTTTAAGCCCTACAAATTTACTATTTATAACTAGGAAATTATGACGCAAATGGGATAATTGAGATGTATAGGTTTCCTAGGTCGATCCACAAGGACTCTAGGGCGAGAGAATGTCAATATAGGCGGCAAGAGATGGGAATAATCTAAACTACTTGGACATGTTAATGGGAAGGGCAACTGGATAGTGTGCAAAATAATGAGATCTGAAACTAAGATAAACTTTAGGAAAGATGACGTGTGAGGAGATATAGTAAGATAAAGAGGAAGGAAAGATAAATTAGATGAAAAATGGGGAAGCAATGTGATGATAGAAGGAAGGAGGGTGAGATAAGGAGAGAGAAAGAGGGAAAAGCTTTCAGGAAGAAAGATGGAGGGCCGGAAGGAAATAAAAAGAAAGAAAATTCTAAGGGAGAGATTTAGAGGGAGTGAAGGAAATCTTCAAAGCGAAGGAGGGAGATATAAAATAATTCCGGAGAAAGAGAATAGAATAAAAAGTGAGAGAGAATTTAAGAGAGCGTGAGATAGATGAATTGTAGAATAGAAGAATGGTAGAGGAAAAGAAATAACGACGGTCAACAGACGCGAGAGAGATGACGAGAGAGAAAGTGAGAGAAAAAAATGTTGACTAGGAGAGAGAAAGTGAGATTCAGAGAGAAAAAGAGAGATGAAGATCGAGCGGAAGAAAGAGGGAGCGCGATAGAGCAAAAGTGATTTTAAGAGGAAGAGGATAGATTGAAGGAATAGGAGAACAGAAGAAGGAATACTGAAGATGACGAGAGAATACTGCTCGCGCGATCGGGAAAGAGGAAGAATAAGAAATGGCGGAAGAAAGAGAGATACAGAGAGAGGTAGAGAAAGAGAGGCGTGCGGTGACGGGACAGAACAAAACAGAAAACAAAAAGAAAAGAAGAAAGCAGAAGTCGTGAAGAAAGGAGGGTAGGTGAGGGAGAAGACGTGAAGCAAGGAGTGAGATCGTGAGAGAGAGAGAAGGAAACCGAGGGTGAGAGAAGAAGAGAAAAACCGTGGATTATAGGAAAGAGATAGAGCGGAAGAACGGTAAGGAAGAGGGACGAAATCGGAAGAGAGGAAAAGAAAAGAGATGAAGAGAAATTTCGAGGAGGATGAAGAGACGCGGGGTTACGAGAGAGAGAGGGGGAGCAAGATTGACGGAAAAGAAATGTGTGGGGTTACGAGAAGGAGAAGTCGGGAATAGTAGAATAAGAGGAGATGAGAAAGAAGATGTGGGAGGGAGGAGATGAAATCGAAACTCAAGAGCGAGCGAAAACGAAGAAGACGGAAACTGGGGAGAGGGAGAGAGTAGATTTCAAAACGATGAAACGAAAGGAAAAAAAAACAAGAAGAACGGCGACGGAAAGAAATGAGAAACGACGGAAGAATGAGAGAGAGAGACGAAAGAGAGGGAGAGAATACTGGAATGACAAAACAAAATAACGAAAATGAGGAAATGTAGAAGAATACAAGAAGAACCGAGAACGATAGGAGAAGAACAGAGAGAAATCGTGAGGGAGAGAATGAAGATAACTTCGGAAAGCGGAAGAGAGAGACGGATAGAATGTGGAAGATGAGAGAGAAAGTAGAGATAGAGGGAGAAATCGATGGAGATAAAATCGAAGAGAGCGAAGATAAAATCTAATGAAGAAAAATTCGGAATTGAAGGAATGGAGATTGAATTTAGCAGAGAACGGGAAGTAGATTCACGAGAAAAAAAATGGGGAAGAGAAGGAGAAATTTTGGGGAAGGTAAAGAGAGAAAGAGAGAGGGAGAGAAGAAAATGAGGAAGAGCAAGAGGGCGAAAGAGAAGATTACCTACGAGGTTGAAAGAGACTCACCAAGAAGTATATGGGAGGAGATAGACAGAGAATGCAAGAGGAAGAATTGAAATTAGATTCCATTAAACTTCATAATCCGTCGGGGGAGAGGAGCTACAGCGGGAGAAAAATCCGAAACCTAGGAGAGAGAAAAGAACAACATAAAAAAAACGAAGAAGAAGGGTCGGGGAGAAGCTAACAAAAGGAAGGAGTGTCTTCCTTTTCTGTCTCTTTCCTTTTAAACCCCAGCGAGGAGAGAGAGCTACCGATTCTCCTTTGACTGGGCTCCACTTTAGATGCCTTGGACAGCCCATTAACCTTCTCCACATCTACTTTCAGTGATTTAGCTTCCATTTTCCTGCTTATAAGTTCCTGAAAACAAGGAGACAAAGAATGATGTATAAAATTTCTTGTTTGGTGTATTGATGGTATAAAATTATTAACTCGTGCAATAGTAGATATGATGATAGGTTTGCGAGTTAATTGAGCTAAATAAAAGTAAATCTTAGTATTTATACATACTTTTTATGCTTTCATCAGTGCCAAGCTACACCTCGTACACTAGGAGATATGGAGTATGTAAGTGATGGATATTATGTGGCCTATAAGCCAATCACACTTCCATGTATCTTTTTTATGTTCATTAAAATAAAATTTATTCATTGTCATTCTTGTGTGATGTTTGCAATGAAGTCTATGAGCATGTGCAATGACTATGTGAATTATGATGAGATCATAATATAGTGATCACTAGTATTTAAACATATGTTCTAAACATTCCTATTCGAGAAGGACATCGAATTATCCAGAAAGAATAGCACTATATAATCCAACTCATATGATGAGTATGGCCGATCCTATAGCCATCGGTGTGGAGACACTAAGGATAGATAGTGGGTGCTCTTTGGAGAAAGAGTTCACTGAATTGATCCGTATGAATCCCTGAATGGTATTATACCTAACTGTCAATCAGGTTGATTCATGTCATGAGTGTGTATGTGGTCCTTTGACTTGAGACACCAAAGACATCTTGTGGATGGATGATCGTGTTTTGATTATGACTTACGAATCCCTAGTCACAGGATATCTAAAACGTCATATATTAGATACGACATGAAGTTCACGAAGATGATTGTGTGGTCAAGATGGGATCATCCACCCTCGGTATTTGAGGAGATTGACTCAAAGGAATGAGATGCGATGAAATCCTTGGCCAAGGTAGTAGAAATATCGAAGAAGGAGTTCTCGATGATTTCTACACGCATCAGTACTAACTTGAGTGACCGATTAGGGTTTGACAGTTAACCATACCCTAAGTCATTCATGAGTCTAATGTGGATGAAGGATTATACATACATGGTAATCAATGACGGGAAGGTTCCATAAGTGAGTTCTTACATACTCCATATATCCTAGAGTACGTGGTGTAGCTTGGCACCCAACGGGCTGGCAACTCAACATATCGATTGGGTTAAATCGATCCTTGATTAATTAATCTATATGTGGATGTGGATAATTAATTAAGGTTGACCAATAAGGTGTTATTTGGTCTATAGAGTTATTAACTAGTGAGATATATGGACCTAGAGGGTCACACACATAAGGTTTATGGATGTTGGTGGATATAGACATAATTATGAGGGTTTTTATGAAAAAAACCTCATTCCAAATGTCTATAAATAGGGGGAGAACGACCACAACTGAAGGTGCCCATGCAAGCCTTGTGGGAATTCTCTCTTTTCTTCTCTTTCTCTCTTGGTGAAGAGCCTTCAGAGAGGAGATTCAACCATCCGGAGACCGTGTGGATACCGCTAGAGGCTAGACACTTGAATAGCTTCAAGAACTCCTTCAAGGAATCCCTGTAAGTATGTTTTCTCATACATACTAGATGATAGGATCATCTGTTCTTGGTGGCTCGGTATTTTGAATGTCCGATTCAATGTTTTTCCGCTGCATTTGATGTTTTGATCAAAATTTCGGAAAGTTATCGACCTCAGATCCCATCAGTAAGAACTCATTTATGGAACCTTCCCGTCATCGATTACCATGTATGTATAATCTTTCATCCACATTAGACTCATGAATGACTTAGGGTATGGTCAACTGTCAAACCCTAATCGGTCACTCAAGTTAGTACTGATGCGTGTAGAAATCATCGAAAACTCATTCTTCAATATTTCTACTACCTTGGCTAAAGATTTTATCGCATCTTATTTCTTGAGTCAATGTGCTCAAATACCGAGAGTGGATGATCCCATCTTGATCATACAATCATCTTCGCAGACTTCATGTCATATCCAATATATAACGTTTTAGATATCCCGTGGCTAGGGATTCGTAAGTCATAATCAAAACACGATCTTCCATCCACAAGATGTCTTTGGAGTCTATAGTCAAAGGACCACATACACAACCATTAAATGAATCAACCTGATTGACAGTTAGGTATAATACCATTCAGGGATTCATACATATCAATTCAGTGAACTCTTTCTCTAAAGAGCACTCGCTATTTATCATTAGTGCCTCCACACCGATGGCTATAGGATCAGTCATACTAATTATATGAGATGTATTAGATAGTGTTATTCTTTATGGATAATTCGATGTCCTTCTTGAATATCCCACGAATAGGAATGTTTAGGACATATGTTTAAAAACTAGTGATCACTATATTATGATCTCATCTTAATTCATTTAGTCATTGCACATGCTCATGAACTTCATTGCAAACATCACACAAGAATGACAATGAATAAATTTCATTTCAGTGAACATAAATAAGATATATGAAAGTGTGATTGGCTTATAGGCCACATAATATCCATCACGAATAACATCTTATTATCCAACATTAATTAGTTATCCACATCAACGTATGGACTAATTAATCAAGGGTTAATTTAACCCAATAGATAGGTTGAGTTGCCAACCCATTGGGTGCCAAACTACAGTACGTACTGTATGAGATATGGAGTATGTAAGAACTCCCTTATGGAACCTTTCTATCATCAATTATCATGTATGTATAATCTTTCGTCCACATGAGACACATTATGTATGGCCACATAATCGGTCACTCAAGTTAGTACTAATGTTTGTAAGAAATTATCAGTAATTCCTTCTCTCATATTTCTACTACCTTGGCCAAAGATTTATTCATATCTCATTCCTTGATTCAATCTTCTCAAATATCAAGAGTAGATAATCCCATCTTAACCACACAATCATCTTTGAGGACTTCATGTCTTATCTAATGTATGATGGTTTAGATATCCTGTGGTTAAAGCTTCGTAAGTCATAATCAAAACATGGTCATACATCTACAAGATCTATTTGGTGTCTCAAGTCAAAGGACCACCACATACACAACCGCGACATGAATCAACTTAATTGATAGTCAAGTATAATATCATTCAAGGATTTATATAGATCAATTTGGTAAACTCTTTCGGCAAATAGAAACCACTATCTATCCTTAGTGTCTTTATACCGATGGCTATAGGATCAGCCATACTCATCATCTGAGTTGTATTAGACAGTGCTATTCTTTCTAGATAATTCGATGTCCTTCTCGAATATATTATGAATAAGAATATTTAGAACATATGTTTAAAGACTAGTCATTATTATATTATTATCTCGTCATAATTCACTTAGTCATTGCATATGTTTATGGAATTCATTACAAACATCACACAAGAACGACAATAAATAAATTTCATTGCAATGAACATAAAAGAGATAAATAGCAGTGTGATTGGCTTATAGGCCACATAATATCTATCATAGTCAAGATGAGATCCTTGGTATTTGAGGAGACTAACTTTAGAAATGTGATACAATAAAATCCTTCACCAAGGTAGTGGAAATATAAAAGAGGGTATTCTCGATAATTTCGTAAACACATATGTACTAATTTAAGTAATTGATTGGGGTTTGATAGTTGATCATACTGAAGAAATGAATTCATGTGGTCATTGAATACACACGAATTCGTGTCAAAACAATTACCTTACTCAGCAATTTTGAGAAATAATTACAAATTAGATAGTATAATAGTGAATAAGGGTCAAATCCACGAAGAATTAAGAAATTTTTTAGGTGTTCTTCAAATTTTGATTAAATTGGATAATGAATTGAGGGGAAAAATTCAAAAATTTGGTAGATTTACAAAGAGAATTTTAAGAAGAATCTAAAGAATAAAAAAGCACTCAATTTGGATCAAGATTCAGAGAGAAATCAAGAAGCAAAAATCATATAGAATTTATGAACATGAAGAGAGAGAAAACCGAAATGAAATCTAAAATTAACATAATCTATGATTCAAAATTAAAATATAATGCTACAAGAAGAAAGAGCAGGAAGAAAACACTTAATCTAACCCTGAAGTTGTGCTCGAAATGATCGAATTGATCATTGGATCAAAGGTTTTTCATTCCATGATTTCAAAATCAAAGTTCGGCATTCAATAGGTAATTTCTTCTGATTCTCTCCATTAAATCTTGACTTTAAACACTCCTTAGCCGCAAAAATGAGTCTAGAAGAGGAAGAAAGCAAGAGATTCAAGGATTGAGTTGTCTAAGTAGTTCAATTTGCTCGAAACATCTAAGAATAAAAATATTCCATCGAAGAACACGTAATTTATAAAGAAATTTAGGCGCGACCGATGGATGTGCCCCTTCATCTTCCATTAATAGCTCATATTAAATGTTTGTTTGTGAATCTTTGCCGTTAAGTCGCGTCTGTTTAATTAATAATGAAGTGCTAAGATTTTGCCACATCGAGATAGAGAAGTAGTGTCGCTTAACGTTTGTCACTTGATCTTTATCAAGCATTCTAGGTGAGTCTAACTGTAATGAGAGTCCATCAAGCACTTTTAATCTTGACCGTTATAACTCCCTAGAGAAGCGGCTAAGATTAAATCATCTTAAACAAATCATCGCCTCATCAGATGAAGCCCCGTACCCCATTGAGTAAGTGAAAATTGACAATCGCGATTAAATTGCGCGATCGTCTGCTCGAGATTGCGCCACATCACCTGCGAATAAAAATATAGAGAAATAGTCGCACATGGAAAATATTAAAGCTACTCGGCGGGTATATAAGGTATGTGTGTTTAGTGGGTTAGATTATGTCCTGAAAAGGATGCTTAACCCATTTACTATAATCACTTACACGTGTGCCACACAAATGCGCGCTCACACAACACACACATGCACACACGTGCGCCACGTGGCGCATATACACACTGTCACGTGGTGATACGTCCTTCCACCATCATGTTAGCTGCCACATCAGTGTGCGATAAATCTTAATATTTTTATTTTTATAAATCCAAATAAATCCAAAATAAATTCATAAAAATTTGGAAAAATTCTAGAAAAATCCCTAAAAATATGAAAATTCATAAATTTCAAAATAAAATTCCAAATTAATCCAAATTTTTTTTTCCGATTAGTTATTAAATAATCTATCATTTTAAAAAGTCAAATCGAATAAAGAACAAGAGAATAAATTTTCATTTAAAGTACACTTATTTCTCTTAGAAATTAAAACTCAGAAAAATAAATGAGTATAAAAATAGTATTTTCTCTTATTATTTAAAATTAAAACTCAATTATAATCTCAAATATATATGAGAATAGTCTATTCTAAAATATAATATTTTAAGTATGCATAATTATCCCTAAAATAATGCATTTTGGAATTATAACTTAAAATTACATAAAATGATATATACGTGCCCAAAGTATCATAACATGCTGAAGAATGTTATGCCTTAATTTGAATTAATAATCATATAATTACATGTGTAAATTGAATGTTATCATATACTCTAAGTTATTCATCAGTCTCGTGCAAATAAATGAATAAATATAAATATATATAAATATAACTAATGATGAGAGTTCTCATACACTATATCTCTTAGGGCATCATATAGTCTAGCTTGGCACCCAATGGGTTGACAACTAGTTAACATGCAACTTTATATATTCATTATGCATTTAATATATTTATTTATATAATTACGATCATAAATGCATATTATCATGCATTTAAATGATAAAAATGATAATTTTACATTGAAATATATATTCTTGATTTTTTATATTTTAATAAAATTTATGATAATTTTATGATGTTTATTTATCAAAAAATGATTTATCAAGGGATAAAATTAAATTTTTATTTATGTCTAATTTAAATATTTATTTACATAAAAATATGTATGAATGCATAATTAATGTGATTTAAAATGATAACATTAATTTTTAGAAGATATTCATGATTTTTGTAGATTTTTTAGAATTTGTTGAGAAAAAATGATTAAAAAATAAAAAAAACTCACTTTCTCTCCATCTCTCGTGTGTCCTCCATCCCCAGCTCTCCATCTCTCTTGCACATCCTCCTTTGTCCCCAACCCTGTCCATCTCTCTCATCTGAGTGGATAGAAGCCTCCACCTTTTCTTTGAGGGATAGTGGACACACCTTCCACTCTTTCGCCGATATACCTCCTCCTATTTCACCATTGTAAATCATGTGTTGGGATCTAAGGTTGATAAAGCTTCCAAAATTTTGATAAAAACATTGAAGATAATGGAATATATTGAATCGTATATTTAAAACATAGAGACAACCAAGAATTGATGATCTTATCATTTAGTATCAATGAGAAAACATATTTATAGGGTTCACTTGAAGGAGTTCTTGAAGCTCTTCAAGTGTCTCCCATTTAACGATATTCAAATGATCACCGGATGGTTGAATATCCTCTTCAGAGTTTTTTACCAAGAGAGAAAGAGAAGAAATGAAAGAGTTCTCAAAAGGCTTACATGGGCACCTATAGTTGTGGTCGATCTCTCCCTATTTATAGATATTTAATTTTTTATAAAAATCCTCCTAATTATATTTATATCAACCAACATCCATAAAATTTATTTATGTGACCTTCTAAGTCCATATATCTCACTAGTTAATAACTTTGTAGACCTAATAACAGATTATTGTTCAACCTTATCAATTTATCTTCATCAATATATAGATTATTTAACCCAATCGATAAGGTCAAGTTGCCAACCCTCAAGGTGCCAAGTTTCACCATGTACTATAGGAGATTTTGAGATTGATGAATATTATTTGGCCTATAAGCCAATCACACATTTATGTATCTTGTTTATGTTTATTGAAATGAAATTTATTCATTGTCATTCATGTGTGATGTTTCTAATAAAGTCCATGAGCATATGTAATGATTAAGTGAATTATGATGAGATCATAATACAATGATCATATGTCTATAAACATATGTTCTAAACATTCCTATTTGTAGGATATTTGAGAAGGACATGGAATTAACTAGAAAGGATATAACTATCTCATCAGACTCATATGATGAGTATGGCTGATCTTGTAGCCATCGATTTGAAAACAATGAGGACAGATAGTGAGTGATTTTTAGAGAGTTCACTGAATTGATCCACATGAATCTGTGAATGGTAATTATATCTAACTGTCAATCAGGTTGATTATGTAACGGTTGTGTGGTTCTTTGATTTGAGACACTAAAGACATCTTGTGGATGAATGATCGTGTTTTGATTATAACTTGCCAATCCCTAACCATAGGATATCTAAAACGTAATGTATTGGATACGACATAAAATCCATGAAGATGATAATGTGATCAAGATCAATCATGGGCCCTCGATATTTGAGGAGATTTACTCAAGGAATGAGATTCGATGAAATCTTGGGCTAAGGTAGTGGAAATATTGGAGGAGTTCTTGATGATTTCCTACTCACATCAATACTAAGTTGAGTGATTGATAACATGCATATTTAATTTAAATTCTTATCTTAATTAAATAATATTCATGCTTATTTTATGTAATTATGATGCATGTTATCATAGTTTTATGAATTTTCTCAATTAGTATGCCATTTACTAAAGTTCATATTTATATATTATTTAGGATTGATTATGTGTTTTACTGATGTTTGATCTTTTGCACGGTCAAATAATTAGCAATTAACTAGTTTTCTTGAGTTATTTTGACTTTAATTGATAACTAAAAAGAATTAATTTCAAGAATTAATGGGATGCTATAAAGTAAAATTTTTAAGGGATTATTTAAGATTATTTTAAATTTACCCTATTTTCTTGTTGGAATTTATAATTTTAGGTCACATGATATTAAAGATGAAGAAATTTTTGATCCAATGGAGAAAATTTGAGTAAAAAAGGAGTTATATAAAGAAAGATATGAATTTCTGAATTTTATAGAATTTTTTGGATTTTATTTTAATTTTTCAAGCATTTTTCCAGATTTAATTCCTCTAAAACAATGGGGCAAAAATTCAATAGATCATGGGATTGTGGCCCACTTAAATTGCGCAATCTTAGCTGTTGAATCATCCTTCAGCGAATCGAATGGTCCACAATTTTCGCGATGAAATTTCTTATAAAAACAATGTTCTTCCTTTGTAAACTCAACTTTCGATTGAATCGTGAAAAGAGTAAGAGATTTTGGAGCAAAATTATTAGTTTTTCGTTATCCCCCTCCATTATAGACTCAATTGTGATCATATTGAGGCAGGATTGATCATGAATTATTGCAAGAATCAATCAAAATCTCCCCTTGAACTACGAATGCACGCCGAAGAAGAAATCAAGGAAATACTCTTTAATCAACACGAATTGAAGCCAAATCTTCACATCAATCAGGTTAGTAGTGTGATCCGATTGTATCCCTTGTAATAATTTGTAGTTTAGATTAGATTTAGATAGTCAATTTCATTTTAGAAATCAAATTTTTCTTCGTTTTGCCAAAATTTGGTTGCGGATTTTTTTATGATTTTGAAACCAGGATTTCTCCCTGATCGTATGTCCAAATCATTTGATTTTAGTTTCATTAGATTTCCTGTTTCATTAGATTTCTATGAATATCTATTTGTAAAATTTCATCATCATTTGGCCCTTTAATTTGACGTTTGACCATCGACTGTTTATTTTCAATCCAAATTTGCGCGTTGACTTGCGAGGGCAATTACTCTTATAATAAAAGGTGAAATTTGACAATTTTAGTCGTTTTAGAATCCTCTGGTTGTGAGCTTTGTATTCATATGTGAATTTCTTGATTTGAATATCATTTGTTTAGTCAATTTGATGATTTAACCCAGAGTGTTCATTTTGGAATTTTTCTGATCATTGATTTTTAGTAAATCATAATAAATCTAATTCTTTTTGAAAAATCACGAATTATATATCAAAATTTTTCATTTTATTTCTAGTTTCTGAGTATATAATTTTCATAATATTCTACCCTCTTTTTCTTCCCTGATTTTATAAAAAGTCAACATTTAGTCATAGTCAACTCTTTGACCTTGACTTTTGACTTTTCTTTGTCAAATCATTTTCTAAATTTTGAAAATATCTTTTCTCATATATTTATATGATTTCTAAATTCAGTGACCGATAAAGGTTTGGCAGTTGACCATACCCTAAGTCATTCATTAATCTTGTGTGGATGAAGGATTATACATAAATGACAATCGATAAGTGAGTTCTTACATACTCCATATCTCCTAGAGCACATGGTGTCGCTTGGCACCCAACAGGCTGGCAACTCAAGATATCAATTAGGATAAATTGATCCTTAATTAATTAATCTACATGTTGATGTAGATAATTAATTAAGGTTAACCAATAAGGTGTTATTTCATCTATAGAATTAATTACTAGTAAGATATATGGACCTAAAGGGTCCCACACATAAGGTCTATGAATGTTGGTGGATATAGACCTAATTATGAGGAGTTTTATAAAAAAATCTACATGCCAAATATTTATAAATAGAAGGAGAATGACCACAACAAAGAGTGCCCATACAAACCTTATGAGAATTCTCTTCTTTCTTCTCTTTCGTGCTTAGTGAAGAGCTTTGAAGAAGAGATCTAACCATCTAGAGATTGTGTGAATATCGCTAGAGGCTAGACACTTAAATAGCTTCAAGAAGTCCCTTCAGGAAACCCTGTATGTATGTTTTCTCATACATACTAGATGATAGGATCATCTATTTTGGATGCCTTAATGTTTTGAATACCAATTCAATATATTCTGTTGTATTCGATGTCTTAATCAAAATTTCGGAAAGTTTATCGACCTTAGAACCCAACAGAGTGTATATAATCAACATCAAATAGTGTTATTGTTTTTAGATAATTTAATGGCCTTCTTGAATATCCTACCAATAAGAATATTTATAAGATATATTTAAAGGATAGAGATCATTTTACTATGATCTCATCATAATTCACTTAGTCAATGCATTATACTCATAGACTTCATTAGAAAAATCATACAATAATGACAATGAATAAATTTCATTGTAATAGACATTAACGAGATACATGAAAGCATGATTGACTTATAGGCTACATAATATCCATCATCATTGTAGCATCTCCATCGTCTCCACCTCTTCCTTTCCTTCTTCTCTACCTCCTTTCCTTTTTATTTATGGTGTCATCTTCTTCTCACGTGCAATGGAGAGAATTCTTCTCCACCATTGCTTCTCATTTCCACCTCCTCTTGTAACCTTCGTCCGTCGCCGCCTCTCGCTATTCTTTTCTCTTTTGACTCTCTTTGTTTCTTCTTCTTTTTTTCTTCTCCTCCCTTTGCCTTCTCCTATTTCCACTTCTTCTCTCTCTTTGTGCTAATGGAAGATAAAATTCTTCATTTTGGAAGAAATTTATCTTATGCGTTCTTCTTGTCTCCCTCCTCCTCCTCCTATTCTTCTTCTTGTTGTTGTTCTTTCTTCTTCTCCTCCTTTCTCTCTCTCCTTCTCATTAGCCTGCACAAGTGCATGCAATAGGTGGATGGAGAAATTTCTTTCGACTACATACATAGGAGTGCATGTCTAAGTGGACAGAATCTTTTGCTACCCCTTACGTTGCCACTCTTCTCTCTTCTTCTCCTCTCATTCTCGCTTTCCTCTCTCTCATTTTCCTCTTTCGTGCACACAATGGATAAAAAAAAATTTCTCCACTAACGAGGCAATATCGTGCAGTCTAAAAAACAGACATTCACTCATCAAATATATATTATAAACTCACTCATTTAATTATTTAATTAAGAATCAATTAGCATAATGGTGTGTACGGGTCGAATCTATTGAGAGTTAGAGAAATTTTTGAGACATCTTCAAAAAATTTTATCAAATTAGACAAACAATTATGGGAAGTTAGGAAAATTGATATTTTTAGAAAGAAGACTTAAAGAAAAATCCATAGAATAAAGAATCACTCAATTTTGGTCTTATATCCGCAGAATAATCAAAGAGCGAAGTGAGGAGAGAAAAATTGATTGCAAAGAGAGAGAAATTGACAAAATTACATCAAATCAACCTAATATTCGAATTGAAATTAAAATCCAATTACATAAGACTAAGGATTATGACGAAAACAAGTAGTCTAACCTGAAATTGCACTCCAAATGATCAAATTAATTTCTGGATCAAGGCTTTTTCTTCTGCATTATGAAAAACAGAAATTTGGAGTATAAGGGGTAAATTCTTCCTCCTCCCTTCACAAAATCTTGATTTCAACCACTTCTTGGATTTAAAATTGACTCTAGAAGAGGATCGAAACAAGAGATTTAAGGATTATGTTGTCTAAAAAGTTTGATCAATCAAAAATCCAAAAATGCATATACCATTTGAAGAAAGAGAATTTATAATATTTTCAAATTGGTTGTGATGTTAGATCTTCTCCTTGTTGAGATTAACAGTCATGATGTAATCTAATGAGATGAATCCACGAGCTCATTGAATACACGCGGATAAGTGTCAAAAAAGTCCCAAACTCACCAATTTAAAGTTATAATCAAGAATAAAAGAGTAAAGTGGTGAATAAGGGTCGAATTTGTAGAGAATTTAGGTATTTTTTAAGAAGTGCTTTAAAATTTGGAGTTATATTATGAAATATATGAATTTTCTAAGTTTAAAGGATTTTTCTAAAAATTTTCTGATTTTTTATGGATTTATTGGGATTTATCTTGAATTAAAAGAATAAAAAAAATCAGATTAAATGTCGCGCTAACGTGGTAGTTGAAGTGGCGAGTGCGAAAATGTGTCGCCACATGGCAGTGATAACATGCATTTATACCTTAAATTCTTATCTTATTTCACTCATATTCATGCTTATTTTGTGTAATTATGATGAATGTTATCTTAACTTTATGAATTTTGTCCATTGGAATAACACTCTACTAAAGTTCATATTTATGCATAAATTAGGGATGATGATATGCTTGATTGATGATTAATCTTTTTGCAAGACTAAAATAACATGAATTACATATTTTCCTTGATGTACTTTGACTTTAGGAGATGATTTCAAGAATTAATTCCAAGGAAATAATGATTTGATGATTTAAAGAAGAAATTTCTAATGAAAGACTTGACAGAAGAAGACCTTTTTTCTTATTTTTAATTATATTTTAGATGGCATGATGCTAAAAAGGAAGAAAATTGTGATAAAATGGAGAAAATTTGGATTAAAAAGGAGTTGTATATTTCAAGTTATGAATTTCTGAAGTTTTTGCCCCTTTTCGGATTTTAAATTGATTTTTATTGAATTTTTATAGATTTTTCTTAATTAAAATCGCACAAAAAGGGGTTTTTTTTTCGCAGACCCCGAGCTAACGTGGCACGTGGGACCTGCGCGGATGCGACGCGGCACGTAAGGCCACATGGCAGGGCCGCGCGAGCCCACATGATGCGCAGGTGGCGCACAGGGCCGCGGACACGTGACAGGAGGCCACGCGAGTCCACACGAGTCCAAGCGGACGCCCATGTGGGGCGCCACATGGCAGGGGGGATCGGCGTGTGAAGGGCCCACGGGTTAGTGGGCCCTGGTAAGTATATTGGGGCGGTAACGCAAATGCGCACTGCCCCTCTATCTTTTATAAACGCCATTTCCATTATCTTTTTCCTTGTGGGACTATGTTCCCACACGTTTCTAATATGCAGGTGACGTGGTGACTGAACGGGCATCGGATCCTATCGCGAAGACGTCGATCGCGTGGACCCAAGTCCACGCGATCATTACTCAAGGCACGTGCGCTAAATCCACACTTAAGTGAACGCGATGAACAGCTTACCTTACAACACGTGGCGTCCCAATAAGCTCCCGATCTTCATCAAATCAAAGGCATTAAAGTAAGTGGGTGATCGTGATCAAACGGCCATTATTAAACCCGATGGAAGAGGAGGACACGTGGACTCACCCCGACGTAGCGACGACGATCAGACGGTGGAAAAGCAATGATCGCGAGATTAAAGCTCACGATCGCGAGATCATCGCTCCCTATCGCGAGACCGTGGCTCCCTATCCCGAGATCGTGGCTCATGATCGCGAGATCAGGGAGACACGTGGAGTCTCCGATCCTCATCAAACGGTTCTCCTTGAATGCGATCGTGGACCACGTCGTGTGGATTTCATCATGGAACAGACGGCTGACGATCGTCGCGCGGAAATCCCTTTTAGAACCGATGTTCTTCTCTTGTTTTAACTTAACTTTTGATCGATTTGTGAAGGAATTGAGCAAATTTCAAGGAACGTCTTAAGTTCATCGTGATCTCCCCGCGTTTAGACTCAATTGTGAAGCAATTGGAGCGGGGTTGATCGCGAATTTCCTCTTGATTTCATCGAATTTTCTGCTTAAACTTCGAACGCCCGCGAGGAAGAAATCGAGCAAATTCACTTCAATCCACGTGAATTGAAGCCCCATTCTTGCGGCAATCGGGTTAGTAGTGAGATTCGATCGATTATCTAGTTGTAATTTGAGTTTTTATTAGGATTAGATCTTTAATTTTACAAATTAGTTCTTAGTGTTCTTTATTTTTCCCAAATTTTAGTTCAAAATTTTTCTTGATTTTGGTTTCATTGGATTCCTCTATTCATCAGCTTTCCGTGGATAGAAAATTCGTCGAATTCCGAGTTCATTTGACCCTTCAATTTAATGTTTGACCGAGCACTGTTCATTTTTCATCAGAATTTGAACGTTGACTTTTGGGGTCAATTACTTTTAAAATATAAATAGGAATTCGATAATTTTTGTTTCTTTAGATTCCTCTGGTTCTTAGCTTTTCATTGATATATAAATTGCAAAATTTGGATTTCATTTGACCAGTCAATTTGAAGATCTCCTATGAGGTGTTCATTTCGGGGATTTTCTGATCTTTGATTTTCAATAATTCATAATAAATCCATTTCTTCTTGAAAAATCACCAATTCTATATCAATAAATTCCATTTTCTTTCTAGTTTCTAAATATATAATTTTTGTAATCTTCTGACACCTTTTGATTCTCTGATTTTTTAGAACTCCGACTGTAGGTCAAAGTCAATGCTTTGACTTTGACTTTTGACTTTTCTCTGTCAAATACGAGATTTGAATTCTTAAAATTTCTTATTTAGTCTATTTATATAGTTTCTATTCATAAAATCTTATTTTTACTTCTTTTAAACCCCTTTTAAACCTAAGTTTGACAAAGTCAACTCTGCAATTAAAGTCAACCCTGCTCTTTGTGGATCGACCCAATACTTACACATTACGTGATTTTCTATATTTATATTTGTGAGTTCGATTTTATAAATTTTTTTTGACCTACGTTTGTGTGTTTTAACGACGGCGCAAATAGCTTCGTCAGGCAGCATATGTACACGCCACGTGACGAAATCGAAGAAAAAACAAAAAAAAAAGATGATACATCATTTGATAAACATCACAAACAAATTAGGGCACCGAATAATCCATTTGATGCAATGAATTGTGAAAATTGCCAACCTGCAAGATAATTTGGCGCATGGAATCAACATTAGTGAGAAAAACTTGCCTCTATTCATGAAGATTCACTACTCTCTAGCGGTTTTCGCACTTAGAAACTTTTATCGAAGGGCGATAACAAGAGCAGGGAGGTTACGTAGAGGAGAAATTTAGTTTTTAACTTGGTCCAAGACTAAAGGGCTTAAGAGGACCAGATTGAAATTCTACTGAGGCTATCAAAGGCCCATTTTGTGGGACTGACACACTCAATCTGGTTCGGTAGACTGAGATTTGATCGGTATTCAGCCTTTCTTACATACCATTATTGGGTTCTTGGGTCGATAAACTTTTAAATTCTTGTTCACAACGTCGAATGCAATGGAATACATTAAAATCGGATAATCAAAACATTGAAACACGAAGAATATATGATCCTATCATCTAGTATGTATGAGAAAACATACTTATATGGTTTCCTTGAGGGAGTTCTTAAAGCTATTCAAGTATCTAGCCTCTAGTAGTATCCACACAGTATCCGAACAGTTGGATCTCCTCTTCAAAACTCTTCACCAAGAGAGAAAGAGAAGAAATGAGAGAATTCTCACAAGAATTGAATGGGCACCTTGAGTTGTGGTCGTTCTCACTCTATTTATAGAGATTTGATATGTAGATTGAAGATAAAAACCCTCATAATTATATCTATATCCACAATCATCCATAAACCTTATATGTGCAATCATCTAGGTCCATTTATCTCACTAGTCAATAACTTTATAGACCTTATACCACCTTATTGGTCAACCTTAATTAATGATCCACATCTATATATAGATTAATTAATCAAGGATCAATTTAACCTAATCGATAGGTTGAGTTGTCAGTTGTCGAGACAAATATGTGCGATCATTTAAAACACACAGAGAATTAAAATTTCCAAACTCACCAATTTAAGATTAAAATAAAGAATTTAAGAGTATAGTGGTGAATAAGGGTCAAATCCAGGGAGAATTAAGATATTTTCAAATTGTTCTTCAAATTTGATCAAAATTAGACAAGGAATTGATGTGAGAAATTAGGGATTTTAGTAATTTTAAAAAGAAAACTCCAAGATGAATCTAAGGAATAAAAAATCACTCGATTTGGATCAAGATTCACGGAGAAATAAAAGAGTAAAAATTAGATAGAAAATCGATCAGGAGGATAGAGAAATCTGAAATTAAATCTAAAATTAACCCAATATTTAATTATAAATTGAAAGATAATGATACAGGGCAAAATATTAGGAGGAAAACACATAATCTAACCCAAAGTCACGCTCAAAATGATCCAATTGATTGCTGAATTAATGGCTTTTCATTTTATGATTTGAAAGACAAAATTCAGAATTCAAAAAGCGATTTCTCCTTATTCTTTCGATGAAATCTTGATTTCAAGCATTCAATGGAGGCAAAAATCAATCTAGAAGATGAAGAAATCAAGAGATTCAAGGATTGAGATGTCTATACAATTAGATAGCTCGAAACATCCAAGAATACATTTCCCGTTGAAGAGAGAGAATTTGTAATGTTTTGAAATTAGGTGTGATTGTCAAATCTTCTCCTTGATGAGATTAACGGTCGCGATGGAATCCAAAGAGGCAAATCTTTATGGTTAATTTGCAATCGTCGGATCTTCATCGAAACGTTAGGATAGCATCACGTGATCACTTGAAGAGAAAGCGCACAAGATCTTGGTCGTTCGATCGTGAATTGACGTTTCAGATTGTCATATGGCTCTTTAAATCCTATCCTTTATAACTCCTCAGATGAACGACCAGGATTGATCCATTTAATAAAAACAAATCGTCTTTCACTCAGATGCTACCATGTAGCCCCCCTCGCTTAAGTGAAAATAAGGGGCTGAGATTAAATTGCATTAATTTTTGTCGATCATATGATTCTGAGTGTGCCGCGTCACTTGTGAAGATAAAAAAACAAAAATATAGTCCCAAACAAGAAATAAGAGGAAATATTGCATATATAAATATACGCAATATTTAAGGGTTAGCATATACCCTTAATAGGGTGCTTAACCACTTAATCACACGATTATCACACGCACACTGTGCAACATGTGCCGCCTGCATACACCATCGCGTGTCAACACATAAGCACGATACCATGTCAGCGCGATAAAAAAAATAGTTTTATTATTTTAACTATAAATAAATTCAAAATAAACCCAACAAAATTTATAAAAATTCTTAAAAAACTCTAAACTTTAGAAAATTCATAACTTTTAAAATACATCTTCTAATTAATTAAAAAAAATTGTTGGATAAAAAATTAAATAAAAAATTATTTTAAAAAGTCAAATTTAATGAATAACAAGAGAATAAATTTTCATTTCAAAAGTACAAGAATTTATCTTAGAGAATAAAACTTAGAAAAATAAATGAGTGTATAAAAAGTATGTTCTCTTATTATTTAAAATTAAAATGTAATTATAATCTTAAATATGGATAGGAATAATCTAATCTAAAATATATTCCTTAAGAAATATAGAATTATCCCTAAAATAATGTATTTTGAGATTATAACTTAAAATTACATGAAATGATAGATATGCACTCAAAGTATGATAACGTGCATAAGAATTGAATGTTTTATACCTTAAATTGTATTAATAATCATATAATTGTATATGTAAATTGCATGTTATCACCAGCCTATTGGGTGCTAAGCTACACCATGTACTCTAGGATATATGGAGTACATAAGAACTCACTAATAGAACCTTTCCGTCATCGATTACCATGCATATATAATCTTTCATTTGCATAAGACTCGTGAATGACTTAGGGTATGGTCAACTGTCAAACCTTAATCAGTCACTCAACTTAGAATTGACGCAAGTAGGAAATCATTAGGAAATCTTTCTCTGATATTTCTACTACCTTGGCCAAGGATTTGATCGCATCTCATTCTTTGAGTCAATATCGTCAAATAGTGAGGGCGAATAATCCCATCTTGATCACACAATTATCTTCGTAGACTTAATGTCGTGTCCAAGACATGACATTTTAGATATCACATGGTTAGGGATCCGTAAGTCATAAACAAAACAAGATCATCCATTCACAAGATGCCTTTGGTGTCTCAAGTCAAAGGACCACATACACAACCCTAACATAAATCAACCTGATTGACTGTTAGGTATAATTATCATTCACGGATTCATACGGATCAATTCAGTGAACTCTGTCTCCAAAGAGCACTCACTATCTATCCGTAGTGTCTCCACACCAATGGCTACAAGATCAGCCATACTCATCATATAAGTCTGATCAGATAATGATATTCTTTCCAGATAATTCGATGTCACTCTCGAATATCTCACGAATATGAATGTTTAGGACATATGTTTAAAGACTAGTGATCAATGTATTATGATCTCATTATAATTCACCTAGTCATTGCATATACTCATGGACTTAGTTACAAATATCATACATGAATGATGATGAAAAATTTTCATTTTAGTGAACATAAACAAGATACATGGAAGTGTAATTGACTTACAGGCTACATAATATCTATCAACCATCACATCCAACATATCATGATTTATTACTTGTATAATATAAGTGCATCAAATAGAATTCCTCTACATAACATTTGACTTCTTAATTTTAGGAAAACACAAACAAGAGAAAAGGGAGCACCTCTTCAAGGGCAATACTCTTTAAAATGGGTTGTCCAAGGCAAGCCTCTTTGAGCCCCTACAAAGAAGCCATCAAGGGGGAGATCCACTCTTCTAGAAATTCCTCTGAGCTCTCTCTTGGGGAGGAGTTCAAAAAGGAAATATCTCTTTTTCACAAGGGCTGCTCTTGCTGCTTCTTCTCCCTCTTTTAGGGTTTCTAAATTTTGGGTTTATGAACTTAGAGTAAAATGATCATTCCCTTTTAATCTTTTTCTTCTTCCCTTTTAATCTGCCATTGCCTCTCTCCCCGATCTCATTCTCTATCTTTCTCTTCTTTACCTCGCCCCCCTCTCTCTTAATCTCGCTCTTTTGGTTCTTACCTCATTAAACTCTGAACTTTCTGAAATTTCTCCCTCTCAATCCTGTTCTCTTCCTCAATTTTTCAATACTTTGATCTTCCTCTCTCTCCATTTTCCCTTAATCTTCCTTCCGATCTCATTCTACACACTCTCTTTCATTATCACCTTCGATCCCTTCTTCTCCCAAAATTTCTCAGTCGATCTCTCTCGCTTTCTTTCACCTCTATCGTCCTTCCCCGCTATTTCTCTAATTCGTCGATCTCTCTCCCTCTCGTTCTCTCTCTTCCATTCTCTCTCACTCAATCTCTCTTCCTCTCTTTCTTTCTCTCTCTGTGTTGCTCTTGCTCATGCTCTTCTTGTCTCTCTTTCCCCCTTTCTCTTCATCTCTCTCAATCTCCCACTCTCTTCGTTCTGCATTGAAATCCTTTCCTTGTTCTCTCTCTTCGTTTCCGATGTTTGATTCCTCTCCTAATTCCGCTAAGTCTCTCTCTTTCTTGTTCTCGGTCACCGTCTCTCTCGCTGCCCCTTCTCTCTTCTGCTCTCCATCTTTCTTGCCGTTTCGAATTCTCTAGCCCTCTCTCTTCGTCCATCTCTTCCGATTCATATCTTACTCGGTCTAAGTCTCTCTCTCTTATTCCCAGTCACCGCCACTCACACTATTTCTCTCGCGATTTTCTCTCAGTTCCTCTCTTGATTTCCCTATCTTTGTCCCCATCTCTGGCAATTTCCATGATTCCCTCTTTTCTCCTCAACCGCTCGCGCCTGTTCACAGTCTCCCTATTTTGCTTGTTCTCTCTTTGTCTCGTTCTCTCTCTCCCTATCTCTCTCTCTCTCTCTCTCTCTCTCTCTCTCTCTTAACTTCTTGCCTCCTCTCTACCGACCGATCGCTCTCTCACTGCCTCACCTTCTCTCTCCAGCTCTCAATCCGTCCTTATCTTACTCCTGCTCTTTTTCATTCTCTAATTTCCTCTATCATGCCACTTAGTTTCTCTCTCTATGGTTCTTGCTCTCCCTTTTCTTCTTGCATTCTCTTGCTATCTTACGATCATTTCTTCTCGATCCATCTAAATCACTCATTTTCTCCCTCTCGCTCTCGTTCGTATCCTCTATCACTTCTTCTCTTCGCCTCCCACTTTCGCGCTCTCTCTCTCTATCTAAGCCTCTCGCCATCCTCACAAATCTCTCTAGGTTTCATTCTCAATTTCTCTCCGCTCTCAACCTCTAATTTTCCCTCTCTCTCAGTCCATCGCTCTCTATTTCATTCATCTTCTCTCCTAATCTCACTTCCTCTCTCTCATTTCTTTCCTCGCATCACACCCATCTCCCTCTTCTGATCTCTCTCTCCCTCCCTATCGCTTTCCCGCTCCGGTTTCTCACATGTGCTCTCTCTCTCCCTCATAATTGCTCTTCCTCTCTCTAAAAATTTCTCTCGGAATCTATGTTTTTTTTCTTCTATCTCTCTCTATCAATTGTTCTCTCGCTCTCCCTCACTCTCTCTTTATTCAGTTCTCTCTATTCCTCCTCTCCAGCTTTCCGTTCTCTTTATCTCTCTTTCCCTTGTCCTCACCATCTCTCTCTCTCTCAATCTCTCTTCCTCTTTACTTCTCTCTTGCAATATTTCTCTCATTCTCTCATCTTTTTTTCGTACTGTTTCCCCCTTCTTCTTGTTCTCTTGATTTCTTCCTTTCCTCCTCATCTAGACTTCCTCAACTCCCTCTTCCATTAATTTATATAGTTTGATCTTAGGGCTCTTATGTCTGTAGGTTTGTTAAATCAATTTCAATCAACTGAAATTCTCTCCTCCCATCTCTCATGGGCAACGTTGAGGGTTGACCACCAACCCTCCGTTATTCCTCACTTCTCGACCCCTATAATTGATACCCATCTCTCCCTATAATTCTTGTGGATCGACCTAGAAAGCTATACATCCGATATATGCCGGTTGCTTCATAGTTTCTTAGCCTATAAATGATGAATCAATCGAGCTTGAACTCACGACGACTTTGAGATCAACACTCACGCCCATCAATCAACTATTTAAGGGATTTGTATTTATAGAAATCTGAATTCTAAAAGGACTTCATACTAAGTTAATAATTGGTTCAAAAATAACTTTACTAAAAATTATTGAAATATCAAATTTATGTGTAAAAAAATAGATATAGAAAACAAAAATGAAAATATATTTTGTAGTTCTATTGAGTAAATTGGAGAGGAAATATACCAAAAAAAGACGTAGTTCTATTGTGGACATTTGAGAGAAAGTATACAAAAAAAGCAGATGTATGAAATTGAAAATTAAAAATCTACGTGTACACTCTATTGAGAATGGAGAGAAAATAGACAGGAAAAACCCATTTAGAAGACATAAGTCAAAATATATAATATTATAAATACAAATAAAATGCCAAATATGCAATTGTGTGATTGGATTGGAGAAATGTCATCACATGAGATTGCAAAGGTGAGGAGATTGGAGAGGTGATTTGAGATACATTTTTTTAGAAACACACACATGCACACGTGAATACGTGATTAAGTTGGAGAAATTTGAGTGTTCACATGGAGGAGATTGTAGAGGTGATTTGGGAAAACTCAAAATAAGATGGAGAAATATAGAAAACCAAAGAAGGAGAGAAAACTAATGATTAGAAGTTAGAATAATGAAGTTAGACACAAACTATACCTAGAAATATTCTATAGAAGAGATGGGACCACAAATGATAGGATATCTGAAGCATCCTTGCAAGTGGAGCTAGACGATAGGACCACCTATGAGTAGGAAGCAAGGTCCACCACCAGAGGGTGATATGGGGTCTCAAGGGACCATCAAGGTACCATTGACGATGTAATCTAAAATTGTGGTATGTGGTTTGTGGTTTGTGGCATTGATGTCTTTGTTGAGTGCAAAACCTCAAAAACCCTAATTTTTTTATAAAAGAACTAAAATTGATTGAAGAACTAAAGTTGATTAAAGAACTAAAGTTAAAAATAACTAGTTAAAAAAATAACAGATAGCCGATATTCAAGAGTCAAGTGTGTAGTTTCTATTCACTTGACTCATTTGAATGTGTTTATATGGACCAGGTGGTGGATTGAATGTTGAACAGCAACTCAACAAAGTAAAGGGCAGTCTCTTGGTCTATTGCAAAAGCCAAATACTAGGTTATGGTTGAGAAAACTGTGAGATGGCATGGAAGAGCCAAATACTAGTTCACACCTCAACTTTCTCCAATTCCCATGTATTTTGAAACAATAAAAAAATAAAATTTATAACATGTAACCCTCCCTTTAATGAATGGAAAAAAAATCAAGACTAATAGTCACAATATTCAAGATAGGGAGACCTAACAGATTAAATCTCACTCGGAGCCTTTTCAAAGTCTTGTAGATCACTCTGCATGCCAAGTTGGGCATATTTGACATGTATGCTCAAGCTCAAATGGGAGTGTTAGCCCTATCCCTATGCCCATCCACTAGGCTCTTCCAATAGGGGCACATCTCTCTATGTCTACTGGTAGCCCTACGTCTCTTCTACTTCTGTGACCCTTCTTCTTCATCATCTTCTCAAATGCATTCATCTACATCTTCTTTATATATGATCTCATGGAATGATCAATTTTCAATTCTCTGCTTTCTTCTCCTTCTCCCACTTCACAACCTCTAAAATAAATTACCAAAGAGAAAAAAATAGTTCTACTCCTATCGAGCAAGGTGTGGCGCTTGCTCGTGCGGCACACATGGGCAATTTCTTGCACTCGAATGATTCAACATGCACACGAAACATGCGCCATGAGATGTTGTGCCAGCATGCCTACATTTCATATGATGAATTGGATTTTTGGTCGATATGATTTTGAGCTATAGATTTATGTAAGGGCTTAACCAGAAGGAACATAGGTTTTGATATGATATAACTCTCTCGAAGGAGTACTTATACGAAGGGGAAATTTTTTTTTAGAATATGACTCATGATGAAAGTACAAAATAATAATAATTCATGGGCAAGTGACACATTAATAAGAAATATTTCATGAATTAGATTAGAAGATTTGCTTTGAATGATGGAAGTTTTGGAATGTGTGGCGTTGCGATGATAATAAATGTTAGAAAATGATGAAATCTTGATCAAACGATGATGAGATTTCGATGAATATTTAAGAGTAATGAACCTTGATTCCCGACCATCACGGAATCTAAGTCAATTTCACAACCAGGCGATCTCAAAGATAGTGGGTCTTCTTTTGATCGTTGTATCATGATGCTAGTCAGAGCTATGGAAAGAGAAAAGGGTGATTACAATGATTTAAATTTATAGATCTTTTATTCTATTTGCATTCTTCTACTCATTTATTCTTTCAATTTGAGAAAGTGTGATCTCATTGATTAAGCAATTGCTATTCTCTTGAGATGTCGGACTCCCCAATATAAAGAACACCTAGAAGGGAGAGAGAAAACTATGTTAAGAGGAGAGAGAGAGAGAGAGAGAGATTAAGGTAGACATGACCAAGAGAGGGAGGTGTCCCCTCATGGAGCCTACGGGTGCCCCTACCTTCATGGCTCTCCCTCTTCTCAACTTTTGGCTCCCGTATTTTCAGCTCTTTTTCTATTCATATCTCTCTCTCTCTCTCTATTTTTCTATCTTTCCTCTCGTTCTCTCTAATTGGCCTTCCAAATTTTCTAACAAACATGGTAAGTCAAAATTCAGGAATCTAATGACACAGTACAGGTAAACAACTCTCTCTCTCTCTCTCTATCTCTATCTCTCCCTCGTTATCTCTCCCTCTCTCTATCTCTATCTCTCCCTCGTTATCTCTCCCTCTCTCTATCTCTATCTCTCCCTCGTTATTTCCCCCTCTCTCTATCTCTATCTCTCCCTCGTTATCTCTCCCTCTCTCTATCTCTATCTCTCCCTCGTTATTCTCCCTCTCTCTATCTCTCCCTCTCTCTTTCCCATCCGTCTCGTTATATCTATCGTTATACTGTTATCTACCATTCGTCTATACCCTTCACTCTAACCTCTCCTTTGGATCTCATACTCTCCCTCTCCTACTCCATCTCCTCACTCTCTCTATCTCTCTCCTCCCCCCCCCCACACCGCATTTCTCTCTACCCCTCCTCGTATCTTTCTCCTTTCTCTCTCATCAACCTTCCGAATTTTCAGCTGACCACTTCCTCTCTCTCTCTCTGGATCTCCAGCGACTTTCAAGGTCGATCCCTTCGCCATACCCATGCGACTCGGTTTCGACAGACGTTAAACAACATCTGTCCCATCCGACGGACGGTCATCACCAACAGCCGACGCCCAAGAACAGCGGAGGAGCACGTTAACCCCGCCACGCTCCGCCACCTCACCAGAACGCAGATCCGGCCTAAACAACCGCTTCCAAGGCCGTGCCCCTTATTTAAATCCTCCCTCCCTCCCTCCTCAACAAACTCCCACTGACTCTCTACCCTCCCTCTTCCTCCGTCCAAAGAGAGGAGTTCGAGAGAGAAAGAGCGAGGAGAAGATGGCGGAGGAAGGAATTTTCGAAGAGAAGGAGAACTCTCCTGTCGAGCAAGTAGCGTTGACCGTTCCAGTAACCGACGATCCAACAATGCCCGTGCTCACATTTCGAATGTGGACGTTGGGAACGCTTTCGTGCGTGATACTCTCCTTCGTGAACCAGTTCTTCTGGTACAGAAAGGAGCCGCTCTCGATTTCCTCGATTTCCGCGCAGATCGCTGTCGTTCCGTTGGGTCATCTAATGGCGAGGACTATCACGAAGAGGATTTTCTTTCAAGGGACGCGCTGGGAGTTTACTTTGAATCCTGGGCCGTTTAATGTTAAAGAGCACGTGCTAATTACTATTTTCGCTAATTCCGGCGCCGGAAGCGTTTACGCGATGCACATCGTAACTGCAGTGAAGATTTACTACCAGAAGAAGCTGACGTTCTTTGTTGCTTTCCTCGTCGTCCTCACCACGCAGGTAGATGTCGGCTCTTTCGGTTTTACTACTACTTTCAGTGATTTCTTTTCGGCTTTGGCAATGATTTGATGGAATAAATCGGTGGACTTTTGAAATTTAGGGATTATATTGCGTTCTTTATTAGACGAAATTCCGCTTCAATTTGCCGGTTTCAATTCATTGCTCTTTTGATTCATTTCTTCTCTCTTGTGCCATTGATTTGATGGGATAATTATTTAGACTTATTCTCTGATAATCGCGTTCGATTTCTTACTATTTTAATTGTTTGCTTCAGAATTGTGCCATTGATTTGATGGAAAAGTAGTCCCCGATATCTGGATCAATTGTCCGGGGAATTCGGAGTCAATGATTTACCTTATTTAATTCCTTTCTTTTTGATTAATTTCTTATCAATTCGGTCATTTGTTTATCAGGTGCTGGGATTTGGCTGGGCGGGATTGTTCCGGCGGTATCTGGTTAAGCCTGCAGAAATGTGGTGGCCTTCCAATCTGGTCCAGGTCTCCTTATTCGGGTAATCTCTCGCTCTCACTGGACTTCAAACCCTAGACTCTTCTCGTTTAGGAATTTTCTTCATTTGCCCTTGAAATTTCCTCGACACTTTCTTCTACGTCCGAACCCAGATAATCTCTCTCTTACTCTGCTTAGAACCCTAGATTCTCCTCCCCCGGGCATTTTTCTACTTTTGCCTTTAAAATTTCCTGCAAACTTGCTTCTACGTCCGCGATTTCCCGAAGAGAAATGGAAGTCCAAACCCGGGAAAATGACGAGGTCGGTTGGTTCCTCTACCTTGGAGGTCCCGATTCCGAGGAAAACGACGGACATTGATGAGTTCAAAAAGTGATTCGCTTGCGACAAAGACCCCGAAAATTCCAGCGCGTTCATACTTCCTTTCAAAACTCCGAAAGACGAGTCTTGATTCGTTGAACGTGCAGTGCCGTCTCCAGCTGGCATCTCTCGCCATCAATGCAGCCCATCATTTCACGTGCAAACCTCGGCAAAAGCCTACAGGTCGTCATCCCACCGGCGACTTTCTCTCTCTAGCTTACATCCACTCTCTCTCTTCCTGTCATCTTGAGGGTCCCATGGCGGTTGCCAACCGCCAGCGATCATTGATCTCAGCTGATCCGTTCGAATCCCGTGATCCTTCTGCCAAAGCGGGCCTAGATCAATGATCATTTCCAGTCGTAGTTTCTTCCTCTCCTCTCTCTCCTGTTGGTGACCTTCTTCTACAGTCTGATCCCAGATTTGATCTTTCCGAACAGTAGTTTACCAGCATTTCAATTTGCAGTTTCTAATCACAAAATTTAGTGAAGTAATTCAAAATTCTACTGATCAGGGCGTTGCACGAGAAGGAAAAGAGACCCAAGGGATCGCTGAGCAGGAACCAGTTCTTCCTCATCGCCTTCATCTGCAGCTTCGCGTACTACGTCTTCCCCGGATACCTCCTCCAGATGTTGACCTCCATCTCGGTCGTCTGCCTCTTCTTCCCCAAGTCCATCGTCGCCCAACAGGTCGGATCTGGAATGGAAGGAATGGGCCTGGGCGCCCTGGGGCTTGACTGGTCAACGGTCTCCTCCTACCTCGGCAGCCCTCTAGCCAGCCCATGGTTCGCCACGGCCAACGTGGCGGTGGGCTTCCTCCTCGTCATGTACGTCATCACTCCCATCTCCTACTGGAACGACGTCTACGACGCCAAGAAGTTCCCCTTCTTCTCGAGCGGCCTCTTCACTTCCGCCGGCAACCGTTACAAGATCTCCAGCATCGTCGACTCCAACTTCCACCTCGATTTGCCCGCCTACGAGAAGAACGGGCCCCTCCACCTCAGCACCTTCTTCGCCATGACCTACGGCGTCGGCTTCGCGGCCCTCACGGCGACCGTAACCCACGTTCTCCTCTTCCACGGGAAGTAAGTCAACGGAGTTGACTTTGTTGACTTTTGGGTGTTGATTTTGGGTTTTTCGCAGGGATATATGGAAGTTGACGAGGACGGCTTTCAAGGATGAGAAGATGGACGTGCATACGAGGTTGATGAGCAAGTATAATCAGGTGCCGGGGTGGTGGTTCGTGTCCATTCTGTTATCGAACATTGGGCTCGCGCTCTTCGCCTGCATGTTCTATAATGAGCAGCTGCAGCTCCCGTGGTGGGGCGTGCTCCTCTGCTGCGCCATTGCTTTCTTCTTTACCCTCCCCATCGGCATCATCGCCGCCACCACCAATCAGGTACACCACCTCTCTCTCTCCCTCCATTTCCTCAGTTCTTTTTCTCCTTTCCTCTCTCTGTCTCTCCCCCCTGTCTCTCTCCCCACAACAGTCTACCCTCTTCATCCCCCCTTTCCTCTACCTCCCCCTCCCTTTTCTCCTACTCTTCACGCCTCTGTCCTTCTCTCTCCCTCGATCCCTTTCCTTCTCTATCTATCTAAAATCTCTCTGTCTCTCTCTCTCTCCGTCCGCTTTCTCCCGCCATCTCATCTGTGTCTTTTCTCTACTTATCTGTCTATCTCTCTCTCTCCCTCTCCTCTCAGAATTTCTCTTAATGCATATCTTTCTCCATCTCTTTCCTCTCTTCTCTCTCCTTGTTTTTCTTCTCCGTTCTTCCCTGTTCCTCTCTCTGCATCCTTCTCTCAATGCTTCGCTTCCTCCATCCCTTTCCCCTCTCTCTCTCTCTCTCTCCCCCCTCTCCCCATTCTTTTTCTTCTCTGTTCTCCCCTGTTTCTCTCTCTGCGTCCTTCTCTCGATGCATCTCTCTCACGTTCACTCTGCAGGCACCGGGCCTGAACATAATTACCGAGTACGTGATCGGCTACATGTACCCCGGCCGCCCCGTCGCCAACATCCTCTTCAAGACCTACGGCTACATCAGCATGACGCAAGCCCTAACCTTCCTCCAAGACTTCAAGCTGGGTCACTACATGAAGATCCCCCCTCGCACCATGTTCGCTGCCCAGGTCATCGGCACCCTCATTGCCGCCCTCGTCTACCTCTCCACTGGCTGGTACCTCATGGAGTCCATCCCCAACATCTGCCAGACCACTCTCCTCCCTCCCGACAGCCACTGGACCTGCCCCATGGACCGCGTCTTCTACGACGCCTCCGTCATCTGGGGTCTCATCGGCCCGCGTCGCATCTTCGGCGACCTCGGCACCTACCCCGCAGTCAACTGGTTCTTCCTCGCCGGCGCCGTCGCTCCAGTCCTCGTCTTCTTCGCCCACCGTCTCTTCCCCCGACAAAAATGGATAAGACTAATCAACATGCCGATATTGATCGGCGCCACGGGGATGATGCCGCCGGCGACCGCCGTTAACTACACCTCCTGGATAGTGGTGGGGTTTCTGTCGGGGTACGTGGCGTTCAGGTACAGGCCGGAGTGGTGGCGGCGGCATAATTATCTGCTCTCCGGGGCGCTGGATGCCGGGCTGGCGTTTATGGGTGTGCTGCTGTTCTTCTGTCTGGGGTCGAAGGGTGTGGCGGTGGAGTGGTGGGGGAATGGGGAGACGTGTCCGGTGGCTTTTTGCCCCACCGCTGCTGGCGTCGCCGTCGATGGGTGCCCCATCTTCTAGCTGTCATTCTCTCTCTAGTGTAGATACCGATTCTTACGGGCACGCGGTTTCTTTACTTAATTTGTACAGCACTTCTCCACGTAGATTGAATCCTCTTTGTTTCGTTGGAACACTCAATTCACTCTGTTTGGAGTAATCTATGGTTTCTGCAGCAATCTCCCTATCTATCTCTCTTTCTATCTCTCCATCTATCTCTCTTTCAATCCACAGTCAACCCTCCCTCCCTCTAAGCTTCAATCCACAGCATCAGCAATTTTCTCTCTATGATCTCTCTCTCTCTCTCTCTCTCTCTCTCTCTAACTATGCCTCCATCTCATCTCTAGGATCCACTTTAAGTTTGACTTCAGCAAGTCAACACCAGCATATCATCAAGATCTATCAACACACGGTCAAAGATCAGAGAGTCATCGAACTTCATATCCATCATCAGCTGGTCAACAGTTGCATAAATCTCTTCAAACAGCGGATGCGACTCATCCCCCGCCATGAACTTCTGCAAGCACCCATCAACTTCAATTGAACTATAGCCCGCTGCCTTCTTCTGCTGGACCATCTTCAGCTCCTTCCATGTTCTCGCCACTCCATCCCACTGCCCCGAAGAAGCATATATATTCGACATGATGACGTAATTCCCCGGGTTCCATGGTTCAAGATGATAGAGAAAGCTCGCCGCAGTCTCGGCCAGCTCTGTCTCGCCATGGAAGCTACATGCTCCAAGAAGAGTGCCCCATAAGATGGAATCAGGGCTCATCGGCATGGTTTGGATGAGAGAGAAAGCTTCTGAGAGGAGCCCGGCGCGGCCGAGAAGGTCAACCATGCAGCCATAGTGTTGGAGCTTTGGAGAGAGAGAGAAGTCAACCATGGAGTCAAAGAGAGCTCTGCCTTGGTCAACCATCCCGCCGTGCGTGCAGGCGAGAAGAACACCGACGAATGTTATGTCGTCTGGGTCAACCCTGTTATCCTGAATCAGAATTTCATAGACTGGTCAACACGAAGGAAACTGAGAGAGATACAGAGATTGTGATAAATAGAGAGAGAGAGAGAGAGCTAGCGATAGGGAGAGATAGATATAGATAGGTGAGAGAGATATAGCCATAGATAGATAGAGAGAGAGAGAGAGAGAGAGATAGAGATAGAGGGAAATACAGAGAGGAGAGAGAGAAAGAAACAGAAGGAGAGGGGAGAAAGAAATACAGAGAAAGAATGAGAGAGAAAGAAGAGAGAGAGAACCAGCATTTGGTAGAAAAGATCAAGCGCTTCATTCCATCCACCATGCACTGCAAGGCCCATGATCATGGTGTTCCAGGAGCAGAGGTTTCTCCTCTGGCCGATTTCGTTGAAAATTTCCCGGGCGAGATCGATGCACCCACACTTTGCGTACATCTCCATTACAGCATTGCTGACGAAGAGATTCTCCAAAAAACCTTTCTTCCTAGCATACTCTTCCACCTTCCTGCCCAAACCCAGAGCACAGAGATTTGCGCAAGCAGGCAAAACGCTCGCCACCGTAACCTCGTTAGGCTTCACCTCGCTCTCGAACCACATCCTCTTAAAAATCACTAGGGCCTCCTCGTACCGACAATTCTGCGAGTACCCAGAAATCATAGTGGTCCAAGATATCACATTTCTATCAGGCATTCCATCGAACAGCTTCCGCGCTTCATCCAATTCCCCAATTCGCGCATACCCGCCGATCATCGAGTTCCAAGCGGGTAAATCTCGTTCAGGCATTTCATCGAAAACCTTTCTAGCATCTCTGACTAAACCCATCTTGGCGTACATGTCCAAAAGAGAGGTAAAAACAAAGGCGTCAATTGAGATGCCCATCTTGAGCAGCATCGAGTGCGCTGATATTCCAGAAGTGGGTGTTTGAGAAGAGGCGCAGGAGGAGAAGAAAAAGGTGAAGGAATGGCGGTTGGGAGATGTTCTTCTCCGGAGCATGGAGGAAAAGACCGAAACGCCCTTTGCATGAAGGCCATACGTGGAGCAGTGCTGGAGGAGCTTGTTGTAGAGGAACGGCGGTGGAGCGACGGGAGTGGAGTCGATCAGTTTGATTGCGTAGCCCAGATCGGGGACTTCGAGTAGTTTCGAAACGAGGAATTGAGTGAGATCGAGTCCATGACGGAAGGCATGAGCTTGCAGCTGCCTGACCTGGTTCATTCATGAATCACGAGTTCATTTCTCCTTACTCTGTTGCCTTTATAGTCAGCATATGTGGAAGGAGGTGATTATTTTTTACTTCAAAGTTGACCTCTGAGTCAAAGGGTTGACCTTTTGATTTTTGCAAGATGCAATTTTCTAGAAGCTTCTTGGTACATAGAAATGATACCTAGTGTTAACAGATTTGGATGAAGAATTTACTTTTTTCTATCTGGAGAGTTTACTTTTAATTCAAGGGGTTGACCTTTAGGTTTTCTAGAGGAGGGAAAAAATAGTTTAAAACTTCTTGGTGAATGAAAGTGATTAGGGTTTCATGAGAAATAATAAGAGCATTAACTCGTGCAATGAAGCGTTTATTTCTATCCCTAGAGTTGACTATTTAGGAAGGGTTGACCTTGTGATTTTCTGACATTTCAAAAACCCTAGCTCTTGGTGCATAGAGGTCAGGAGGATTCTTGAGGAATAATATAACTGTTAATACATTTGGAATTAAAAAATTTCCCCTATCTTAAGGGTTGACTTTTTAAGACAGAGTTACCTGATTCTTTAAAGGAAAAATTGTGAGAACCAAACTTGGAAGTATCTTAGTGCAGAGGAGTGATAATAGTTCCTTGAGAAATATCAGAAGTGTGAACATATTTGAAATGAAATTTTTATTTTTTTTTATTCCAAGAATTGACATTTTAAGTTAAAGAGTCGACGTTGTGATTTCTTCATATACAAAAAATGTAACTTGAAAACTTTTTTATGCATAGAAGTGATGAGGTTGATAGGATCTGATGGTCAATAAGTTTGCAAAATTTTGATAAAAACATCAAATGTAATGTAAGACTTTGAATCAATTATTCAAAAAGTAAGGCACAAAGAACCAATGATCGTATCATCTAGTATATATTAAAATCCACACATACAAGGTTCATTAAAGGAATTCTTGAAGCGGTATCCACACAATTACTAGAAAATTAGATCTCCTCTTCAATGATCTTCACCAAGAGAGAAAGAGAAGAATGGGGGAGAGCTTCTAACAAGGTTCACATACACTCTTTTAGATGTGGTTGTTCTCCGCTTATTTATAAACACTGGGTATGTAAACTTTCTAACATACCTTCAAAATTATTCTATATCCACTAATGTCCATAAGATTTATTTGTGTGACCTTCTAGGTCCATAAATCTCGCTAGTTAATAACTCCATAGAACCAATAACACTTATTGGTCAACCTTATTAATTATCTACATCAAAATGTAGATCAACTAATCAAGGATTGAGTTAACTTAGCCAATGGGTGAAGTTGCCTGCTTGTTGGGTGCCAAGCTACACCACGTGTTCTAGGAAACATGAAGTGTATAAGAACTCTCTTGTGAACCATTGTTGTCATCAATTACCATATACATATAGTCCTTCATCCATGTGAGACACATGAATGACTCGGGGTATGGTCTTCTATCAATCCTAATCAATCACTTAATTTAACTCTAATACATGGAAGAAATCATTAAGAATATTGTCTCTGATATTTCTATTTACTTGGTCAAAATTTAATCGCATCTCATTCCTTGAGTCAATCTCCTCAAATACTGAGGACGAATGATCCCATCTTGACCATAAAATTACCCAAAGACTTCATTTGATATCCAATCTATAACATTTCGGAGATCCCGTAGTTGCGGTTTCATAAGCCATAATAATATCATTTATCCACAATATGTCTCTGGTGCCCTCGGTCTATGGACAATGTATACAACTGTGACATGAATCAACCTAATTAAAATTCCCTAACTAGATGATGAAATAACTAAGAGAGGGTTGAATTAATTTTTTTTGTATTTCTAATTTCTAATTCTTTTTATTATTTTTTTTATTATTCACCCAAATCCTCACTTCAATCATACACTAGATTTTTTTATTCTAGACAAGGTATCCAAAAACCTTGTGCTAGTTCTAGGAGGAGACAATCTCTCTAGAGTATTGCCTCACCTTGTTAGTCTCCCACTAGAAATTAATAACTAGCCATGTCAATCAAATCAAAGTCCAAACATGAAATTATGATTTGACCATCTCAAGCTCTCAATTAGTGACCTCACTTCATCGTCGTGCTTTTGTATTTCAACGCTCATCTCGTCTCCAATGGGCTAACTCCCAAAGCTTCGTGCGTCTCTACCTACTTCCCTTAAAAAAGGCATGCCTCTCTAAAATCCTTGAGCCTTGTCACCCATCCATGAATGCTACAAGTAGGTCGCTCTTCCCCATTTCCTCATGATCTTGCAAGGCAAAGAGAAGATATACCTAACGTTTTATAGTCAATTGCCTAGACTCATCTTCAATCTAGCATCGATTCACCAAAGAATCCTCTCCTTACCCTCATGGATAAGCACGACTCACCTAGAGTCAATCAATATATGTGTGTGATCCTAACTATTCCTAATTCCCTAAATCTAACAAGTCACACAAAATGAATAATGTAAAATATTAAAGTTAAGTTTAAATTAAAATAAGCAAAACTCAAATAAAATTTTTTCCAAGTAAATTTTCTCTAATAATTTTTCATTGAATTTTGATGTTGCATTTGGCTTTCATTTAATGACTTTGACCCTTATTGTTCATGTTAGGATATGAGGTTGATAAGCCTTCCAAAATTTTTATCAAAACATCAAATGTAATGGAATACATTGAATGACATATTCAAAATATTGAGGTACTAGGAACTTGTGATCCGATCATTTAGTATGTATGAGAAAACATACTTATAGGGTTCACTTAAAGAAGTTATAGAAGCTATTCAAGTGTTCGGCATCTAGCAATATCTACACGATCTTCAGACGATTGGATCTCCTCTTCAATGCTCTTCACCGAGAGAGAAAGATAAGAAAAGAGAGAATTCTCGTAAGGCATATATTTGTGTCTTGAGTTATGGTCGTTCTCTCCACATTTATAGACATTTAGTATATGAATTTTTCTAACAAAAAATTGTCTATATCTCCCAACATTTACAAACCTTATTTGTGTGACCCTTTTGGTTTATATATCTCATTATTTAATAAGTATATAAAAACTATCATATGTAACCTTGCCATCATTGGTTATCATGTATGTACAACCCTTCGTTCGTATGAAATTTATGAATGACTTAGCATAGGATCAATCGTTAAACCCTAATTAGTCACTCAAGTTAGTATTGATGCACGGAGGAAATCATCGGGAACTCTTTCTTTGATATTTCTACTACCTTGGCCAAGGATTTCATCAAATCTCATTCCTTAAGCTAATCTCCTCAAATACAAAGAGCAGATGATCATATCTTGAACACGCAATCATCTGCAAGGGCTTCATGTCCTATCTTATATGTGATATTTTAGAGATCTCGTGGCTAAGGATTCATAATTGAAAATCAAAATACATTCATCTATCCATAAGATGTCTCCCCTGTAGCTTGCATAGTTGACCTTTTTAGGATCTAGTTGGATTGATTTTCATCCCCATTTCCCCCATAGCTTTCATAGTTGACCTTTTTAGGATCTAGTTGGATTTTAATCCCGATTCCCTCCCATAGCTTGCATAGTTGACCTTTTTAGGATCTAGTTGGATTGATTCTAATCCACATTCCCCTCATAGCTTGCCTAGTTGACTTTTTTAGGATCTAGTTGGATTGATGGGTCAGTCCAAATCAATGGACCCATTTTGCACAGCGCAGGCCCAGTCGTGCCGTGGCCCATGCTAGGCCTGCGACTGCCCCTGGCACAGCCCAGTCTGACCATGCTGGAAAAACACGGCGCGAAGGACCGCGGTTGAGAACCCTGCCTTTACATCATCATCCGTCTTCTTTCTAGAGAGAGATGGCGTGGAATTTCACTCCCCAGTTGCAATGATAGCCTCTCTGAGAGGCATCAAACATATGGCTGCTGCAACCCTTTCTCCTCCACCTTACTCCCTTCCGAAGGTCTCTTCTCCCCAGGGATCTCTCCTCCGGAACACCCATTACTCTCCCTCTCACAATCTCCCGGCTCTGACACATACGCCGCCGTATTAAAATCATGCTCAAGTTTGCAATTAGGCAAGCAAATCCACGCGCACGCTCATAAGAATGCCTACGCGGGAAGCCCAGAATTCTTACAGACGAAATTACTCGTCACGTACAGTACCTTCGGTGATTATGAAATCGCCCGTGATCTGTTCGACAAAATGCCTAATAGAACCCTTCACTCCTGGTCAACGATTTTTACCTCCTGCGTTGACCACGGACTTTTTAAAGAAGCTATTTTCCTGTTCTTGGAATTTCTGGAGGAGGATTTGGATGTGGAATTCTTCGTCTTTCCAGGGATTTTTCGCGCTGTTGGAGGCATGAATGATTTAAAATTAGGAAAGCAGTTACACGGATTTGTTTTAAAATTTGGATTCCTCGACAGTATCCACGTCAGCAATTCTCTGGTTTACATGTATGGAAAGTGTCTCAGCCTCGGTGATGCTGAATCTGTGTTTATTACGATGGCCGAGAGGGATTTGGTTACGTGGAATTCGATTATTACTGCGCTAATAATTTCTGAAATGGTTTTTGAAGCTTTAGAAGTTCTTGAGCGAATGAGAATACTGGGAGATCCTGCTCCTAACTTAATTTCATGGAGCGCGGTTATTAGTGGATTTTCTCAAAAGGGTTATAATAATGAAGCTATTAATCTCTTTAAGGAGATGATTTGTCAAATAGAACCGAATGCTCGAGTTATTGCTAGTGTTCTTCCTTGTTGTGGAAAATTAGGGTGCTTGAAAATTGGAAGGGAGATTCATGGACATGCGATCAGGCGTGATTTTTTTGATAATCCCTATGTGGTCAATGGATTAATTGATGTGTACAGGAGATGTGGGGACATGAACTCAGCTTCGATGATTTTCTGGAGATTTTCCCCTAGAAATTCAGCTTCATTTAACACGATGCTGACTGGATTTTGTGAGATTGGAGAAGTGGAAAAAGCCAGGAAATTATTCTCGGAAATGAAATTTTTTGGGGCTGACAAGGATTCAATCTCATGGAATGCTATGATCTCTGGGTATGTATCAAATAATAATTTATTTGAAGCTTTGGAGATCTTCAAGGAGATGCAATTAGAATACTTTGAGGTGGATTCTTTCACTCTGAGTAGTATTCTTACAGCTTGCGATCTAAGACAAGGCAAGGAAATTCATTCTTGTGCCATAGCTCGGAGCTTGAACTCTGATCCTCATGTTGTCGGTGCTCTGATAGAAATGTACTGCAGAAATGGAGATTTGAATTCTGCTAGGACAATCTTTGATCTTGAGAGATTGAAGGATCGAGCAATCTGGAATTCAATGATTTCTGGATATGCGAGATTGAACCAGATGAATCAAGCAAGAATTCTCCTTGCCGAGATGAAGAACACGGGATTGGAAATCAGTAGCCATACCTGGAATGGGATTCTCTCTGGACTTGGAGAGAGAGAAAATTACGAAGGTGTGCTTGAGTTGTTCAATGAAATGCAGGAAAGAGATGTCAATCCTGATGTCTACACTATGGGCATCGTTCTCCTAGCTTGTTCAAAATTGGGTAGAATCGAAAAGGGGAAACAGATCCATGGTAGATTGATTAGATCATGCTGGGATTCAAACACCCATCTTGGATCATCATTGGTTGATATGTATGCCAAATGTGGAAAGATAGATCATGGGGAGAAAGCATTTAAGAGGATCCTTCAACATAATTTAGTGGCATATAATAGTATGATAGCTGGGTTTGCAGCCCATGGGCTCAGCAAAAAAGTCAATGAGGTGTTCGACCAGATGAGGTCAAACGGGTGGGACCCAGATGAGATCACGTTCTTGTCTTTGTTGTCTTTGTGCGCTCATGAAGGGGATGTTGACCGGTGCTGGCAGTATTTTTCTTTGATGGAGGAGTTGAAAGTCAAAGCTGACGTCAGGCATTATTCTTGCATGGTTGACTTATTGAGCCGGGCTGGGCAAATGGACCAGGCTTTCAGGCTGGCCCAAGAGATGCCATTTGAGCCTGATGCAGTGACATGGGGAGCAATCCTACGCGGCTGTGTTCTTCATGGTTTCACCGAGATAGGAGAATTGGCGGCGAAGGAACTCATGAAATTGGAGGGTAATTCTGGAACTTACTTGGCTTTGGCGAAGCTGTATGGTTATGCAAAGAAGGGAGAGAACTTTGGGGAGATGATGGGGATGATGAGAGAGAAAGGTATGAAAAAGAGCTCTGGTTGTAGTTGGATTGAAGATGGGACAAGCAGGGTTCATGTATTTTTGGCAGGAGATACATTACATGAAGAGATGGAAGAGATTTATGAGACTTTGAAGAGGTTGAATTCACATATGAGGTTTGATAGTTTTTAGATTCTGACTCAAAAGGATCAGCTCATCAGGGCCTTATTTCCACATTAGACTAATCTCTTATTTTATCATATTTTCCTATGTATATAGAGGCATGTACTTTTATTTATTTATTAACTAAGGTCTCACCCTTTCACAATAAGAAAGGAATTGTGACATAATTACATGAATAAGTACTCTGATGAATGATAAAGATGGAGAATTTAGAATGAGATGCCATTTAAGATCTAGAAGCTTAATTCCTATCTCTTAGTAAGCATGAACAATTGGGTCAATAAGCTTAGGGGATTGAGTATCTTTCTAATGGAGTCGGCCCACTATCTAATGAGCCATAAGAGGACCAATAAAAGCCCATTTCTCCGCCTCTAGCGAGTAAACAATTATGTGACAAATGGAGAGTGTAGCCATGACTAAACATGTAAAGAAAACCATTTTCTTTCTCTTCTCTCTAAAACTCTAGGACGATCTTCTCTCCAAAGCTTTGGATAACCTTGGAACCTTGCTTTATAGCAAATCAAACTCTTTAGGGGGCAATTGGGCTACGATGGGCCTTAACATCACTCCTTCTCCATGGGTTCTTTAGTTCTTAAGAAAGTTAGGAAATTTATGATAAGGCCCTCTAATCTATCCAACGGAGGGTCAGACCATTCTAGATGGGGATATAATGACTACCTTTCCAACCAAATAAGAGTGAATTTGAGGGGTTTTGGCATTCAAGAATAGAAAGTGGAAGTTGTTGTCTTAGAGATTCTTCAAAAGGCTTCTCACCCCAATAAGTTGATTCAACCATTAATGGCTCAGATTGTTGAGGAGATTGTTTTGAGGCTACCTTTCTCTATATTCTACCTGGTACCCTCTTTCTCTATCTTATTGTTTGTGAGATCTACTTTCATCAATATAACAGTCAGAAATACCAAGATTTGATTATCTTGATAGCTACAATCTTATAATTGGTGTAGGACTCCTGTTCTTGAAAGTACCAAGAAAATTTCAAGAAATAGCTCAAACGGCAATCTGTGCAAAGCTTAGAGATGCTCAAGATTGCCAAAAAAATATCTTCAAAGAAGAATTTTAGTTGCTAGAAGAAATTGGAGAGTGCAAAGAAGAATCAATATTTATTTGGAAAATTTTCTTTAAAAATTCCAATATAAGTAGGAAGATTTAAAGAATTCGGTGTGTTCTAATTCGAATTTAGAAAAGAGACATCTGTCTACTGGACTTAGTCTGATTTCAAATCAAGAATTCATCCTTGATCACTGCCAGGAATCACTAGACCTGCTAGAAAAGGACTGAGGTTTACTTAAGGCATTGGATGGTTTTCTTTAGGAGAAAGGTTTTTTTGCACTTTTTGAAAGGAGTACACAGATTTTCAAGATTTGTCCTGTGAAATGGCGTCTAGAAGGTAGTTGCAAAGCTTCAAATCCAAAAAGAAACAATTATAAGAATTTATTTTATGAGAAACTTTTAATCTCAAAAAAGTAATGTCTTCATATAAGATCTATCTTCAGTTCTTGTTAATTGAGATGAGCAAATAAATCTAATCAGATTCTTATTAGAAATTCTTAAAAAGTCTGAAAAAAATTAAAAGAAAATCTTCAAACCTCAAAAAAATTATTTCCCTTTTAAAAACTTTCTAACCATTCAGAATTTTTAAAAAATTCTTATAAAATCCAAAATATTGTGTCTCTTTAGTCTTTTAGGTTCATATATCTTACTAGTTAATAACTCTATAAATCTCATAACGCTTATTTGTCAACCTTATTAGTTATCTATATTAATTAATCAAACATTGATTTAACCCAATTGACATGTCGAGTTCTCAATTGACACGTCAAGTTATATCACATGCTCTATAAGATATAAAGCATATAAGAACTTTTATATGAAATTTATTTTTATTATTTACCATTTACATATAATCTTTTATCCACACAAGACTAATGAATGTCTTAGGATTTGGTCAATTGTAAAACCCTAATTGGTCACTCAACTTAGTAATAATTTATGGATTTCTATAAATCATATTATCAGTCACTTGGTCATTACATATACTTATAGACTTTATTATGAACCTTACATAAGAATAATAATGAATAAATTTCATTACAATGAAAAAAACAAGGTATAAAGAAATGTGATTGACTTGTAGGCCACATAATCTTCATCACTTTATCCTCTTGGTAATTAGTAATAAAATCTTGTTGTTTTTAGGGGAATTATTAGTAGTCATGGCATAGATGCGCAAGAAGAATGACGAGCATGTCAAATCAAGGGTTTTAGAAATATTTTTTAGCATATCATCAAATATACCTTTGCGGTGAGGGAGAAGACCTCAAGTAAATGAACAATTATCCCAACCATTTTTTCACCATTGTGCTTCTAGCTAGCTCCATATGTCAAGAACTCTCTCAAGGTAGTGCTACTATACACCAATGTAATGAACGGGTGATGCCAAGGAGTCCCATAGGGTTCTCATTAGTCCAGGCATCTGCGGTGAGCAAGACTCACTCTACATCCATGAAGAGGCGCTTTACGTCCTCCTTTATCCTCTCAAATATGTGCATTGTCCACGCTCTATGAACTTTGCACTAGGAGAGTCAAGGCACGCTTGTGTGCCATATTGTCACAAACTCCTTAAATGCAACACTATCAAAGATGCTCAATGGAGATCCTATATAGCACACAAGATGTGTGATGACATCATAAGTCCCCACGATGCATGGCATGGTGGCAACACTCCCATGCATGCATTACTAAGGGTGTCAATGATGCGAGTCTGCTTGCCAACAATGTCCTTCAACTCACCATGTCTCTCTACATGTATGGTCTCATAATATCTCCAAAAGGACATTTGTGCTATCTTCTACATGTATATCTATCAAATTTTGACAGTTATTCAAGTTCCTCTTGTGACAAACAAGGCTTGTGTAGCACCCTTCAGCAATTATCAAGAAGTTTTGGATGATAGCAGCCACCTAGCCTTCAAGGTGGATTGAAAACCACTTAAGAGTATCAATGGTCATCGTTCCTTTTTAATGAACACAAACATCCTCTACCATCTTACTTGGTTCTAGTCAAACACTACTTGCCACTCTAGACTTTAGCCATGCTTTTGGAAGTTTTAATTAAATTAATTTTAAATTCATAACAAGGAAATTTAAAACACTTAAATAGTTTGAACTAAATGTTAAATTATAAATATTAAATTTAACTAATTTTAAATACATAATTATGAAAATCAAAGCAATTCAAAAAACTAAACATACTTAAATCACATTAAAAAATTAAAAATAATAAGAAATGCTAAATTTATTACAACTAAATATAATGCACAAAGTTTTAAATTGGCTATTATGAATAAACATAATTGAAGATCTTAGAGAGATGAACGAATTAAACCTAATCCTTAATTTATATATAAAACGGATAGAAATATAACGTGAGGGAGTGTGTCTCCTGCACCATAAATTGAATTTTAGTGATTAAATGATTCAATGTAGTCCAATGTAAGGTGTGAATCACAAAAATTGAATAGTAGGAATCTTATGGCATGCAAAGAGTGAAAAACAAAAAAAAATTTTTGGTCATAGTGAAATATAAGTTATCAAGAACTTCTACAAAATGAAAGGAACACATCGATGGAACAATGGACATTTAAAGAGGCCTTATTTATCTTCAAATTGGAATTATTTCAATATCTTATAAGCCTTGTTTGTCAAATATTATAGTGTAATTTGGTACAAACAAAACGCTAGCCATGAGCAAGAAAAGAAGTTGTAAAGAATAAAAAATTAATGATTACAATTTATGAATAAATGGAATAATAGAGAAATAAAAATTATTGATAGTAATAAAAATAATTATAATTGACAAATAATGACAATTATAACTAGTGGAAAAATAGAGCAACAAAGAGTGATAGAGAGAGAGAGGGGTGGGACTCTGGCAGAAGACACTCACTTGACGAAAGGGTTGTTTAAGCCGAGAGAGGCTAATGTCTAGGCATCTTGGGGGGCTGGCGACCGCCATCACGGTGGCGACGAGTGACTTGGCGACCTAGAATAGTTGGGAATTGGAATGCCCTGATAGTTTAGGCCACTTAGGGTTTAAGTTAAGAGATTGCCTCAATCATTCCTCTCTTAAACCCTAATTTACTTAATTTTAAAATTTTAAAGCTTATGAATTTAATTACTTGAAAATTTAAAATATCGGGTGGATATCGAATCCGATATCGACCTCTGATACTTGATATCAACATCCAAATGCCATGAACATAGGCAAAAAAAGGTCTAGATATCCAATATCCATGGTGGATATTGAGGTGGATGTAGGCGGATGATTGGTCCTGATTTCAGACGTCTGCATGACGGCATGGGCATCAACAAATCCACCCTAAGTCCAATTAAAATGTCAACAAAAATTTGATGAGATGGCCTCTCGATGTAGATTTTCTTTATTCCTCCATAAATGAAGGTGGTTGGCAAAGATCATCGCAAAAAAAAAAAATCTCCCCTGCAAAGGACAGTTTGAAAACTCTTTCCATGACAGATTATTCTTCTTCCGCAAAAAATGGTGTCAGTCGCCCTTATAATTAGTTGATCTGGGCATCTTTTGAAACGTCAGAAGCGGTGACGCTTCCATGGAAGACGAGTACGTTGAGGCGGTGCTCCGGCGTGCGTGGTGGCGGCTCCGCCTGTCTACTCACAGCGCCGCCAGAGCGCCGCCGTGGGATGTCATCTTGATCACCGCGGCGAGTTCCCAGCAAGCGGAGCTCTACGAGTGGCACCTCCAGAGGGCCAGACGCATCGGGAGACTCGCGGGTTCGACGATAACCCTCGTTATACCTGACCCCGAAGGCGCCCGGATCGGCTCAGGCGCCGCAACATTGCACGCCCTCGCTGTTCTCGCGGCTCATCTGACAAAAGTCAACGCTGACTTGCCACTGAAGTCAACTTTGGAGTATATAGCTAAGAGGCACGTCTTACTGCTGCATGCTGGTGGAGACTCTAAAAGGGTTCCTTGGGCGAATCCGATGGGGAAAGTTTTCCTCCCGCTTCCTTATTTGGCAAATGACGATCCTGACGGTCCTGTTCCTCTCCTTTTCGATCACATCCTCGCAATTTCTTCTTCCGCAAGGCAATCTTTTGAAGAGGAAGGTCATGGATCTTTTGAAATCGCTTAAACTTCGTTGGATGGCGTCACCATAATTTTGATTTGATTTGTTCGGCAGGTGGGATGTTCATCATGACTGGGGATGTTCTTCCTTGTTTTGATGGGTCCATGATGATCATCCCTAATGATTCATCATGCATGGTTACAGTGCCAATGACGCTGGACGTTGCATCTAACCATGGGTGTTGTGGTGGCTTCTGGAAAGGGAAATTTTTGTGATATTAGTTCTGTTAGGGTGGTTGAGGATCTGTTGCAGAAAGCCTGATTTTAAGGAGCTTATAGAGATGAATGCGGTCAGGGATGATGGAAGAGCGTTGTTGGATACGGGGGTGATTGCAGTTAGGGGAGAAGCATGGATTAAGCTTCTTAATCTGGCGAGATCGAGCCGTGAGATCGTCTTGGAGCTTTTGAATTGTGGGAAAGAGGTGATATGATCATCTTCATTTTCTGTTTTTAAGAGAGTAAGTCAATTCCTGATTCTGTTAATGGCAAAAAGCGGCATTGACTTTTCATTACAAAGGTCAGAAATTTTGATCATGATCTGGTCATGTTAGTATTAGGTGAACAGGTTTGCATTAATGAACCAATGTGTCCTTCATTGAACGAAAAGTTGGAAAAAATTGTTCATGTTCATGTTGGATTTTGCCGTTTGTCTTCATGTTTGCTCAAACACACAAACAAGTGAAGCATTTTTCCTATATCTAAGGAGGAGATTCTTAAAATATTGTCTTAATTTCTAATTTTTCATGACCAGCGAACATGAATGGCAAACAGTTCCTCCTTCGAGTTCGTTTTAAATTTTGTCGTATTCGTGTTTGATCATTTGCAAGCACATGAATGAACAAGCCAGTCTTTCTATCCCTAGATTATGCTGATTTCAGAAAGTGGGCGTTGACAATCTTAGGGCACTGATCGATTAATGTTCATATGTTCTGACGTTTCTGATTGCAGGAAGCGGGCATTGACTTTTGATTTAAAGATTTAGGAATTTTACCGAGCAGGTGTCGATTGCTTAAAACGGCCGTTGACTTTTTGCTTGCTTCTTAATTGTATCCATAATCTGGCTTTGATGATTAATTAGTCTAATGATTGAGTAATACTCCAATGATCTGATTATGCTAATGGCATAGAATAATGTTCACTTTATTGCATAATGCTCGTTTTGAACTTTTACCTTGATGAACTTTTGCTGATTGTAGAAAACGGGCATTGACTTTTTAGTTTAATAATAACAGAATGTCGTTGACTTTTTAGATACGGATTGTAGATTTGTAAGCATCGGATAAAAATGATGGGCATTGGTCAACTTAATGTCCAGAATTTCTCCTGAGAACTATGAAGTTGTTCTTGTTTTCCTTTAATGGAAAGTGCTTGCGGAGCCGGGATATCATGTTTGAAATTTTTATTGATCGTTGCAGATGAGTTTGTACGAGGATCTGGTTGCCGCGTGGGTGCCCGCCAGACATGACTGGTTGAAAACCCGTCCGCTGGGGAAGAAATTACTCGAGGGGCTGGCAGGAACTCAGATGTTCAGCTACTGCGCAGGTTTCTCTCTCTCTCTCTCTCTCCAATGGGCGCCATTTCTTCCTTTCTCGCTCATTCGTATTTTTTCCATCCTCCTCTCTTCTGTTTCTATCCCTTCTCGAGGTGATCTCTCTCTCCTACACACTTCACAAGCTGATCTCTCTCTCTTACACTTCTCATGCGGATCAAACCAATGTCAATCTCTCTCTCTCTCCCCGTAACCTTCCCCCACATAAATCTCATATTCTTCTTGAAAAACAATGCGCAAACGTATAATTCTCTTCATTTGGCTGCAGATGATCTCAGATTTTTACATTTCGGTACATCCAGCGAGGTTCTGGACCACCTCAGCGGGCCTCATTCAGGGCTTGTGGGCCGCCGTCACCTTTGTTCCATCCCTGCAACTGCTGAATCGGACGTCGCCTCTTCTGCCATCATCCTGACCAGCAAAATCTCCCCGGGAGTAGCAGTCGACGAAGACTCCTTGATCTACGACTCCACGTTGACTGGAAACATCCGGATTGGCTCCCAGTCAATCGTGGTCGGAGTTAACTTCCAAGCTGTCGACAGGGAAAGCTTCTTCATTTTGCCCAGTCGTCACTGTCTCTGGGAGGTTCCCCTGCTGGGCTCGACTGGGAGAGTCTTACTCTTCTGTGGAGTCCACGATAACCCTAAAGCTCAACTGAATGCTGGAGGAACCTTTTGTGGGAGACCATGGAGTAAGATATTATCTGATCTGGGCATTCAACAAAATGATCTCTGGCCGTCTTTTTCAAAGATGAAGGAAGCGTCTTTGTGGAACGCCAAAATCTTTGCTGTTCGATCTTCCTACTCAGAGATGTTGGGCCTGGCGACATGGCTGATGGGCTCAGGCGGTGTTGACTTTGACAAACTCTCTCTGTGGAGAAAGTCAAACCGTATCAGCCTGGAGGAGCTTCACGTGTGCATTGACTTTCAGTTACTCTGCATGGGGTCGATGAATCACCAGGCAGATCTAGCAGCCGAAATTGTGAGAGCCTCCATCAGTCACGGACTGGTTGGCAGAAATCTGAATCAACTCTGTGCAGTGATTTTGCAAGATGAGACTGCGGGTGTGGGTATCTGCAGAAATTTTCTCTCTCTAACCCCTTCTCTCTTAACTCAGAGCTCGAGAATTCTACCAAGAAGCAGGGCTTTACAGGTACAAGTGGATCTCTTAGCTGCTCTAGGGGAAGAGGCTGCTGCCACTACTGCCAGCCAGAAGGTTTGGTCTGTCATTGCAGAAGAGACGGCCTTTGCTGTGAAGTATAACTGCAAGGGTAAGAGAGAAAAAGAAGGAAAGACCTTTCCCTGTTTTGCATAATTCTGATGGGTATTTTGATGGATCAGATTCCCCTCTTGGGTTGGAGTTTCCATTGAGATGTAGAAAGGTGAAGACTGAGCTACCGGTGAGGATAGACTTTGTCGGAGGATGGAGCGACACACCACCATGGAGCTTGGAAAGGCCAGGCTGTGTCTTGAACATGGCAGTTAGCCTTGGTGGCGAGTTACCCATTGGCGCCACCATTGAAATAACAGACGAATGCTCTGGAATCCATGTCTCTGATGATGAGCAGAACCAACTGTTCATCAGAGAACCGTCCTCCATTGCAGCGCCTTTTAGTACCGAGGACCCCTTTCGCCTGGTTAAAGCTGCACTCTTGGTCACAGGCATCGTTAGGGATAAGAGGATATGGGAGATGGATCATGGAATGAAGATCAGGACATGGGCGAAGGTGCCGCGTGGCAGTGGGCTGGGGACTTCGAGCATTCTGGCGGCAGCTGTGGTGAAGGGATTGCTTCAGGTGATGGAGGAAGACAATGGGAATGATAATGTAGCCAGGGTTGTGCTTTTCGTAGAGCAAGTAATGGGCACAGGAGGTGGATGGCAGGATCAGATTGGGGGACTGTATCCCGGTATTAAGTGCACTTTGAGCATCCCCGAGCAGCCTCTTAGACTGCAAATTGTTCCTCTTATTGCATCTTCAAAACTTGTTTCAGAGCTTCAGCAGCGCCTTCTTTTGGTTTTCACTGGTCAGGTGAATGATCTTTCTCTCTCTAAACCCACCATCATTTGTCATATGTCATGATTATTTTTATCATCTCCATTGTCATAGTCACCTCAAGACTGCAGATCATCTCGTTATTCAATTATATACGACTAGTTTGACAGCTTCAATTGCACCATGTTCCAGTTCTCAGTAGCTAGGTGGGTTTTCTTTCTCTGTAAACTACCACTGTCATACTCACCAAGTCACTATCGCTATCGCCACCATCAATGCCAACATCATCACCACCACCAACACCACTATCACAACCACCACCACTTAGGCTTGCAGATCTCCCATCCTTTTGCATTCTCCATACTTGTTTGAAAACTGCAACGAGTCCTGGTATTCATGGGAAGCAAGGTGCTCTTCCATTGAACCTGTGTTCCATTGAACCATCCTCATTATCATGATCAACATCACCATCGCTGCCCTCATCATCATCATCATCACTGTTGATGCTGACATCATCTTTCTGTTGTGGTGAAGGTTCGGCTGGCGCACAATGTACTAGAGAAGGTGGTCCTCCGGTACCTTCGGCGAGACAACCTTCTCATCTCAAGCATCAAGAAACTCACTGCCATGGCGAAGATGGGAAGAGAGGCATTAATGAACTGTGATCTAGACAAACTTGGTAAGATTATGATCGAAACTTGGAGGATACATCAAGAGCTGGATCCCCACTGCAGCAACATGCTTGTTGACCAGCTTTTCCAACTTGCCCACAATTACTGCTCTGGCTACAAGCTTGTTGGTGCCGGCGGCGGCGGCTTTGCCCTCCTCCTCGCTAAAGACCATGCCCATGCAAGTGATCTACGCCGCCAACTCGAAGACTCCAATGATTTCATGTTCAAAGTGTACAATTGGAGTGTCTTCCTTGACCAGCGCACTGTTATTTCTCTCTCCTAATTTGCACTTCCTCAATCATGAACTTTCTTCTCCATTCTTAACACCACAATCTTCATCTTCAACCGGCGCACTGTTGTTTCCATTCACATTTCTTTGATCATAGGCTTGCTTCTATGATTCTTCCAATGGTTTGTACTGTACATCAGCAAATTGGTGTTTCCTCTCTAAATTGATAAACGCTCTATCAAGGGATTCATTCTGAGCTCCTTAGCTTTTGGGATCTCTGTTGCTGGATCAAAGACTACTGATTTTCCTCGACCTGTGCGTTGTTGTTTCTCTCATAATTCACATCTCCTCGATCACAGGCTTCCTTCTTGGCTCCTTCCTTTGGTTTGGCATGTCTGTCTTCGAAAAGGAAAGCATCTCTGCCTGAACTTGGCTCGCCATTGAAGCCCAGAACTCTCTGCCCTGCTGATCATTGACCCAGCACATGAAAAAATAGATCTTCTTCTCTGCACGCCTTAGCTGTCTTCTCATCTCCAACTTTTTTTCTCTACTCAACTTCTCTGATCTGAGAATTGCCTCTGCCGCATGTACAAGGCGCCGGAGATCACAGAGAAGGCAAATTAGGGCATCTCTTCCGAGGAAATGCAAGTGGACGACGTCGTTAACTAAGATTTGACCAAGATTAATGCCTCCGGCATGTTTGAATTCGGGCGAGCAGGTTCTTTCTAAGCATTGATTGAGGACCTCCACTGTTGCTGCTGATGGCTCTCTCTCTCTATCTCCTGCCAGCACTGGAGACATCGTCAGAGCTGCTGCTGCTGCACCAACAGGGTCACCCCGCCAGTCACCATTGTAGAGCCGGAGAGTGAAGCAATAGCTGTAGAGGACTTCATGGAAGTGGACTGGCAAGAGAGGAGAGAGATGTTTGCTGGTCAACATAGAGAGAGGAAGCAATGGTGTATCTGGTCCAAGGGGGATCTCTGTCACATTAATTTCGTTTTCAGTTGACTGGTCAACATCACTGACTGGCTTTGATCAGCTGGGTCCCATCACGTCCGAGAGTCACCGATCTTGCAGATGGGTTCAACCACCATGGCTGCCATGGTTTTATCATCATGCTCAGAGCCCCTGAAGATATAGCCCGCTGGAAGTGCTTTCTCTCTCCTGGAGACAACTCTTCCAAACTCAGATCCTTCCCTACAAAGCAAACAAGTCTTAAGAAACCTAGAACGAGAAAAAATTTTCAGAGAAAAACTGGAGACAGAAAGAGAAAGAGGGATCATATCGGATAAAACCATACAAGCCAAAGTAGACTCAAGAGAATAGAAAAAGTAGAAAGAGAGAGAGAGAGAGAGAGAGAGATTACCCGATAAGACCTTGTTGATAGTCTCCTGAGATAGAATTGAATCTGAAAAAGAAGAAATCATGAACGTTAAATTATTTAATTATCAATTACAGTTCAAATCAAAACGGAAGACCCACCTTCAACATCACCCCCACCTTCTTCGCCATCCATTTCCTCTTCGAGGTGGATCCTCTTAAGCATCTCCATCGTCTTCCGCTTTTGTTTCATCATCTTGATGCATTTGTTTCATCGCATCCATCACATTATCTCTCATGAATGATTCTGTGCACCTAACATTGTGTTTCTAAAAAAAAAAATCAAAAGAATATAAGTTATATATGATAAGAAGGAGATAAGACAACGTAATGGCCAGACCTTGTAGCAATTAACAGAGCAGTATCTAGTGTTACATCTTGGGCAAGTATATTGAGAGAATTGCTTCTGACACCTGGATCAGCAATATAAGGAAAGTATATTAGTCGGTGAAGAAAGAGAATTCCTGGTTCAGTTCTTCATCTTAACGACCCAAAAAGAATTGATCATTCATCAAAGAATGAATTTGCTAAACTTTTAAATGTGAGAAAGAGACGAGAAGAGAGAGGGAAGACCTACACTAGACAGATTGCTCTCGTCGCAGATGAGAGAGAAGATTTCTCCGAGCCCGGAAGTAGGATTGACTCTGATGCTGACGCCATCACAGTGGAAGGTCAGCTTCTCTGTGAACACCAGTTTCAATCTGTACAGAGAATTTTTTTTTAAAACAGATTGAAGATCACAGAAAGTTAAACAAAATCAGACTTTCGGGCATAGGAGTTAAAAAACCTAGGTACACACGAACTTGGAAAAGAAAGTCATCAAATTGAAGAACAGTTTCAGAATAAAAAGTGGTCTTACTAAAATCCTCGAAGACGAGATCCGCCCTTGAGAATTCGGCGAACAGCTGATCAGCAGCGCTTTAAGTAATCTGCCGAAACAGAGGGGTATCGAAAAACGGTGAGAGACAGTCCAGAAAACTCTGCCTCGCATGGGAGGAAAAAACTCGGAAAACCCTAGTAATTTGATGACGCCTGCGCTTCGGGATTGTGAAAAATCAAGACCAATTTAAGATAGAGCAGCCATTTATATCGTCTATAGCAGCTGCACCCATGGTAGAAGATGATGGTCACCATTTTTAAAGATGTTTAAGATTGAGCCATTTCTTTTTAAGCAATTTCTTTAATTACTTGGTCAAGATTGAGTAATTTTTAGATTTTTATCATTGATCAAACAATCATAATCACGATTTAGAGAAATTGTTTGATTCAACTTCAATTTATGTCATATCAAGATTAATTTGATCAAATTGCCTAGCCTTATATATTAATGCTTTGAAAGATTCTTAGGCTTGCACCAATAACTTTATATTTATTATCATCTTTGTGTGATGTTTGGAATGAAGTCAATGAGCATATGCAATGATTAAGTGAATTATGATGAGATTATACTATAAATCATCACTAGTCTTTAAACCTATGATCTAAATATTCATATTTATGTGATATTAGAGAAGAATATCAAATTATTCAGAAAGAATAATACTATTTGATCTGACTCATAAGGACATCCTATAGTTGTCGATGTGGAGAAATCAAAGATAGATAGTAGGTGCTCTTTAAAAAAAAAGAGTTTATTAAATTGATCCATATGAATTTCTAAATGGTATTATACTTAACTGTCAATCACTTTGATTTATGTCATGGTTATGTATATGGTGCTTTGACTTGGGACATTAAAGATATCTTGTGGATGGATGATCATGTTTTGATCATGAGTCATAAATTCTTGGCAACGAAATCTTCAAAATATCATATATTAGGCATGGTATGAAGTCCTCAAAATTGATTGTGTAGTTAAAATGAGATTATCTGTCCCTAATATTCGAGAAGATTAATTCAAGGAATGAGATGTAATGAAATCTTTGGCCGAGGTAGTATAAATATTGGAGGAGTTCTCGATAATCTCCTCCATGTACTTAGTAATAACTTGAATGACTAATTAGGGTTTGATAGTTGACCATATCTTAGAGTTTGATAATTAATGAGTCTCGAATGATAAAGGATTATATGTACACAGTAACCAATAACATAAAGGTTCCATTGGAGTTTTCTTATACACTCAATATCCCTTAGAATACGTAGTGTAACTTGGCACCCAAGGGGCTAGTAACTTGGAACCTAATGGGCTAGTAACTCGACCTATCGATCGGGTTCAATTGATCATCAATTAATAAATCTATATGTTGATGTATATAATTAATAAAGGTTCATCAATAAGATATTATTAGGTCTATAGAGTTATTAACTAGTGAAATATATGAACATAGAGGGTCCCACACATAAGGTCTATGGACGTTGGTAGATATAGAAAATTGTATGAAGGTTTTTGTGAAAATTTCATAAAGCTAATATTTATCAATAAGGGGGAGGATGACAAAAATTTAAGGTGCCCATGTGAGCCTTGTGAGAATTCTCTGCTTTCTTCCTTTCTCTCTTGGTGAAGAGCATTGAAGAAGAGACCCAACCATCCACTGATCATGTGGATAACGCTAGAGGTTAGACACATAAATAGCTTCAAGAACTCCTTCAAGTGAGCTATGTATGTATCTTTTCTCATACATACTAAGATGATAGGATCATCGGTTCTTGGCGCCTTAGTATTTTGAATATCTAATGTTTTAATGTATTCTATTGCGTTCAATGTTATGATAAAATTTTTGGAAGGCTTATCGACCTTAGGTCTCAAAAAAAATAAAGCTCGATATAATAACCCAGTTCTCCAAACATTATTTAAATATGTGTATATGTGTGTGCATGTTTGCACTTGTGAGTATGCAAATGCAATTGTGCATGTGAGAGCACTAGAATGACTTTTTAGCTTGAGCCAATGATTGTGGATTAATTCGAATAAATTTGACTAAGATAAAATTTTCTATGAATTGATTTCTTGTCTTCTTCTTGATCATTGAGGGGAGATCTTATGTGCCACATAATGATATGTGTGTGAACACTAGAAATATTCATAGGCTTCCACCAATAACTTTAGGATAAGTCAAATAGTCTTAGACTTAAATGATTAGATCATACATATTACTTGAATCCTTCTTCTTGTCGTAGATATTTTTGGGGGGTTCTTTCTTGGCATCCCACTACCTATGAGAGAAAGAGTTGACTTGAGTAGTGCACACACATATTATTGTGAGCTTTGGCTTTTCATATTAGCATTCCCACCAAGATTTCGTTATTTTCTATCATCACCTTTGATGGGAATTTTTTTAGAATAATAAATTATTTGATTTCTGACGAAACAAGACAAAATTTGGATTAATTTGAAGTTATATTTTGAAATCTATTAATTTTCTAATTTTTAGGGATTTTTTTGGAATTTTTTGATTTTTTATGAATTTAATTTGATTTATTTTAGAATTAAAATAAATAAAGAATCATAATTTTATTGCCTGTTGACGTGGCAGTCGACGTGGCGGGGGGCGAAGACGCTTCGCCACGAGACAATTTAGGTATACACCATGTGGCGCACGCGTATGCTCGTGTGCGAGTGTGCGCGCGTATGCATGCGTGTGTGCATACGTGTGCACACACGTGATTAGTGAGATTAAGCACCCTTTTCAGGATTTTTGCTACCTCTCTAATCTCATATTACTTATATACCCGTTGGTTTACTATTATTTTTTTCATGTGAGACTATTTGTGTTTATTTTTACGTGCAAGTGACGCGGCCGAATGTGAAGCGTCCGATCATGCAATTTAATTGCGATCGTTTATGTTCACATAAGTGAAGGGGTACGCGGGCGCATTCTGATTTGGCGACGATTTGTTTTAAAACATTTTAATCTCAGCCATTGATTTGAAGAGTTATAACGACTAAAATTAAATACGCCCAATAGCCTTCGATGGACGCGTGGCGACATCTTAGATGTCGATTCCCAATGGGACGGATGCAATCACACAACTATTCTTCCTCTCGCGCGACATTGAAAAATCTAAGCGTTCCATCATTGATCAAACGGATTCGACTTAATGGCAACTATTCACATGCAAGTGTTTCATCTGAGCCGTTAATTAAAGATGAAGAGCCAAATTCAACTGTCACTCTCATATCTGCCTATAAATACACATGTTCTTTGACAATGTAAAGTATTCAAGGGTGTTTCGAGAAATAGAACTGTTAAGATGTCGCAATCCTTGAATCTCTTGCTTCCTTCGCATCTAGATCAATTTTCGCATCCAAGGAGTGTTTGAAAGTAAGATTTCGTGGAGAGAATAGGGAGAAATCAGTTCTTGAATAATGACGATCGTTTTTGAAATCACGAAATGATAAGTCATTGATCTAGCGATCATTATATCATTTCGAGCGTTATCTCGGGTCCGATTTTGTATTTTCCTCCTAATCTTTCTTCCTATAACATCAGAATTCAATTTCAAATCATAGATTAGCTTAATTTTAGATTTAATTTTGAATTTCTCTCTCTTTGCATTCAGATTCTCTAACTAATTTTTGCTCGTTGATTTCTTCGTGAATCTTGATCCAAATTGAGTGATTTTTTATTTCGTGGATTCATCTTTAAGTTATCTTTCTAAAAATATCAAAATACTTAATTTCTCACCAAAATTCATCATCTGATTTAATTGAATTTCAAGTAGTTCCTTAAAAATACCTTAATTCTTTGTGGATTCGACCCTTATTCACCACTCTACTCCTTAATTCATAATTATTTCTCAAAATTGGTGAGTTTGGAATTTTTTTTACACGAGTCTGCATGTATTCAATGGCCTTGTGGTCTCGTATCATCAATAACCAAATTCTGGTTGGTTTTTATGTTATAGATATGGTTTATAATGGAGTTTTCACTCAAATGTCATGTCAATTTTACAAAAGTGTTTAGATAACAAGTGGATACCTCATTCCACATGTTAGAGATAACTTTATTGATGTCTTTGTGGAGCAATTGATTGGGTTTATAGAGGTGTTTGTGATGGGCATATTTACATTTTCAAATGTGCTTAAGAGAATCCTTATCATTAGATCTTTTTGTTATTTTGAGGTTTCTATCATTATTTTTTTTAATATCTCTATATATCTATAGTCTATATATTATCGAAACTTATGTCATTATCTTTTCGAGGATTTTTCACACCATCATCTCTAGAAAAAATAGTTTAGCATTATCATCTTTGTTTCACAAAAAGACACATCTTTGTTCTCTCTTATCTTTGATTATCTAAATCACTTAGGAACATCATTTACTATAGTGTCTTGAAAGAGTCGAGTGGTCACTGATTGTTTATCTTTCTTTTTTTTTGTTAGATTATAATCACTTTTATATTATGTTGAAAGTGATAGTGCATGACCATTAATTGAATCAAAGCTCCATTTAAAAAAAAGGCTCGCTAAGGAAAGAAGAACTAGGGCACATCAAAATAGGCTGGTTAAGGAAAAAAATAACAACAATAGAGTGAGACAAAAAGACATACGAATAACTTGTCAACTAGAGGATGACAAAATTTTCAATAAACATATATTCTTCAAGTTTTTCAAAAATTGAAGCACTTACTAAAGGGTTCTGAGGTCTATAAGCCTTGGAAAGTTTTGATCAAAACATCGAATGCAACAGAATACATTGAATGAGATATTCAAAATATTGAGGCACCAATAACAGATGATCCTATCATTTAGTATGTATGAGAAAACATACTTACATGATTCTCATAAAGGATTTCTTGAAGCTATTCAAGTGTCTAACCTCTAGAAATATCCACACAATATTTGGTTGGTTGGATCTCCTCTTCAAAGTTCTTCACCAAGAGAGAAAGAGAAAAAAAAAGAATTCTCACAAGCCTTGTGTGGGCTTCTTGAGTTGTGGTCATTCTCCCCTTATTTATAGACATTCGGTATGTGAATTTTTTAGAAAAATCCTCATAATTATATCTATATCCACCAACATCTATAGACCTTATGTGTGTGACCCTCTAGGTCCATATATCTGACTAGTTAATAACTCTAAAGGCCCAATAACACATTGATCAATATTAATTAATTACCTAAATAAATATATATATTAATTAATCAATGATCAATTTAACCCAATCAACAGCTTGAGTTGCCTGCGCGTTGGGTGCCAAGCTAGACCACATACTCTAAGAGATTTGGAGAGTATATATAAACTCTCTTATGGAACCTTTTTGTCTCAAATAGCATGCATGTATAATATTTCATCCCCACGAGACTCATGAATGATTTAGGGCATGGTCAAATTTCAAACCTTAATCAATCACTCAAGTTAGTACTGATGAGTGTAGGAAATCATTAGGAACTCCTTCCATATTTCCACTACCTTGGCCAACGATTTCATCGTATCTCATTCCTTGAGTCAATATCCTCAAATACCAAGGGCGAATGATCTCATCTTGACCATATGATCATCTTCAAGGACTTCATTTTTATCCAATATATGATATTTTAGAGATCTTGTAGCTAGGAATTCATAAGTCATAATCAAAACACGATCATCCATCCATAAGATGTCTTTGGTGTCGCAAGTCACCACATACATAACTGTGGCATGAATCAACCTAATTGATAGTTATGTATAATTACCATTTAGGGATTCATACAAATCAATTTAGTGAACTCTTTCTCCAAAGAGCACTCACTATCTATCTTTAGTGTCTCCACACCGATGGCTACAAGATCAACCATACTCATCATATGAGTTGGATCATATAGTGATATTATTTTTGCATAATTCAATATCCTTTTTAAATATCCCACGAATAGGAATGTTTAGAACATATGTTTAAAGATTAGTGATCATTGTAGTATGATCTCATCATAATTCACTTAATTATTGCATATGCTCATGAACTTCATTGCAAACATCACACAAGAATGACAATGAACAGAAGTTCATTTCAATGAATATAAACGAAAGATGAAAATGTGATTGGCTTGTAGGTCACATAATATCCATCAAAGGGGTCTGCCTTTGGTGTCATCTTTGGTATAGTGCCACCCAAAAGTATACATTTTTTAACTTTATTTAATATATACTTTTCAACTAGGAGTCTGATGAACCAAAATATGTATTGATTTTAATGTTGTTGGAAGATATCTACACCATTAAAAACTATTTTTCTTAACACAATTTAGTATATAATAAGCAAGGGTTGAGTCCATAGTTAGCATAAGTTTTGAGAAATGTTAAATTTTGAAGCCAGTAAATTGAGAAGAAATCATATAAGATAATATAAAATATTTAGTAGATTGAGAAGGGATAAGTAGCTACATTACTTGGAAATATTTAAGATTATAGATAAAAAAATTATATTAGAAATGGGCTGGATTAGATGATGATAGGTTATCTAAAGTAAACTATAGACATTAACTACTACTAATATAAAGGAACTGAATTCGACGTCTCTAAAAATGAAAGTCACAAACCATAATTTGTGCTAATAGAGACCTATTAGAATCAAGAATTGGCTCTTTGTTGTTGACACCCAAGTGGTTTCTCCATATATTCTAGACCAACTACAATAAATTTCAGATAAAAACATTATTATGTAAGAATGTATCTCTGCTAATCTTTAAATGCCTAAAATTATTCTCGGCTCTGTGTTGAAAAAAAATGCGGTAGCAACACAAAGAAGATGATTCATGATGAGCGAGAGAGAGTTAAACTAACAGAATTCTAAGGTAGGCTTCTTCTTTGCACCTCCACACACTAAGGTCTCTTTTTAATTTTAGTAACTTCCTCCTTTTTAGGGTATATTGTATTTCTAAGACTCTATTTTTAGGGAAGTTGATATTGAATAGGATTCTCATTTTTAGGGCTTTGACAAAAATCTTTCTCTATGAATTGATGATGATCATCAATTTGGACACTCTTTATAGATCCCTTGTAATTGTCTGGTTAACATACTCATCCAAGGGATTCCTTCTTGATGGTTGGTGAAGCTATAGGGGATGATTTTCCTTATGCCTAAAATACTCTTTGACTTATGGACATTTCTTTGTCGCTGTGTTATAATGGGGGAGTCCTCAAATTGATTCTTTCAGTAGGGTCACCATATGTAAGTTAAGGTAAGATTGTATTCCTAATGCATAAACTATTTCTCTTAGATCTCTATCTTTTAGATGAGAAAAAGACAAAGAACCAAAAATGCACCAATGATTCTTAGAAAAGGGTTTGGTAGGTCAAATATTGCATTTGATGACTGAACGAATAACTTCTCAAGATACTTGGCTTATGATTGCATAAATTTGACTTTTTTGTGTGAAAGTGTGGTTCATTCTCTTTTCCACCATAGTGTATTTACAAGCGTGCAAGACTATTTAGTTATGATGATACAAAGTATGCAAGTTATCATTGTAGGGATATGAGGCTCAATAAGCCCCCAAAATTTTGATCAAAACTTTGAACATAGTGGAAGGCATCAAAATTCAAAAGACAAAGAAAAATACAAAATGTATTTCTTGACTTAAATAAAGGAATTTTTGGTGTCAATGAAATCATAAAATGAATCATTTTGGATTTATTGACTGATATAATTTAAAATTATTTTTAATTCATAAAAATTTTAGAATCATTTGGCATGTTTAATTTTTTACTTCATGATTAATTAAGCATGTTTGTCATGTTTATTTTACAAAATACTGATATGATTAATTTTTTTAATGAACTAGATTTATTTAAACATGAATCCAAGAACATTCACATTCACATTCACTTTCACATACCACATATGACGTGTATAAGATCATTGATATAATCACACCTTTAGGGAAAGGTTATTAAGATAACCATTACATACTGTAGATTAGAGACGTAGAAACCCTCACAACTTAAACTCTAGGTTAAAATGCAAGATTTAAAAACCCATGTGTGCTCCCCATTAGTTATAGTCTTAGGATTCGCATCACTTTAAGTTGAGTTGTGGAGTCCCTTCTAGTCTTGCTTATCAAAAAGGAAGGACAAAGAACAAGTATATGAGACAAGGCCGAGATAGCGGAATGTCTTACTTTAGTGGAGTCTACTGACGAAATGAAACCATGAGTTCATTGAAAACACACTGTCACGTATCAAAACTAAATACCAAACTCACCAATTTTATAAAATTAACACGAACTAAAAAGTATAGTGGTGAATAAGGGTCGAATCCACGAAAGAATCAAGAGATTTTTGAGATATCTTTTGAAATTCAATCAAATCAGACAATGAATTGTGGTGAGAAATTAAGGAGTTTGATAGATTTGGAAAGAGAACTCAAAGACAAATCCACGGAATCAAAAATCACTCGATTTGGATCAAGATTGGTGGAGAAATCAAAGAGCAAATTAGATAGAAATTTTGGAATACAAAAAGAGAAATTAAAATTAAAAACTAAAATTAACTAAACCTACGATTCTAAATTATAATCTAATGATACATGACAAAATATTAGGAAGAAAACATATAATCTAACCCGAGATAGCGATCAAAATGATCCAATTGATCCTCGAATTCAAGAATTTTCATTCGGCGATTTCTAAGACGATCATCAGCGTTCAAGAGACGAATTATCCCTACTCTATCAAGGAAATCTCACTTGCAACCACTCCGTAGATGTGGAAATGAGTCTAGAAGTAATTGGAAGCAAGAGATTCAAGGATGGTAGTGTCTAGACATTTTGAATACTCAAAAACATCTAGGAATGATTTACGATGTCGAAGAACATTTCAATTTATAGCAAATTTTGATGTAACTATCCGATGGAGTGTTTAATATTTGGTTAATGGTTTTGATGAAACATAGGAGTACGAATCATTACGGTTAAAGTTGTGGCTATTGGATCAAAGATGGACTTCCGAGATTTCACCATATCGCGCGTGAAGAAGAAACGCATGAAACGCCATCCATCCGATCTTGATCTAGCAGTTCTATATGCCTTTTCGTCAATTTTAATCTCAGCTGTTATAACTCTTTTGATGAATGACTGAGTTTAAATCATTTTTAAAATGATTCATCGACAAGTAGAAATGCGCCACGTACCCCCCCTCGACTTAAGTGACGATTGACAATCGCGATTTAATCGTGCAATTGAACACTCCATACGACGCCACGTCACCTGCGCACATAAAGACGTAAAAATAGTCCCACATGGAAAAAATTAAAGCATATGTGCGTATATATAACTAGAATGAAAATAAGGAGTTTGCGAAAATCCTTAACACACACGCACGCACACATGTGCACACATGCACACACATGCGCACACGCGCACATATAGACACATGTGCGACATATGGCGGTCTCATATGTCCCATGTGGCACCATCGTTTTCATCCACTCTACATCAAGACACGATAAAAAAATATTTTTTATTGAACTTAATTCAAAATAAATTGAATTAAATTCATAAAAAATTCATATAAATTCTATAAAAATTCCTAAAAATTAGAAAATTCATAAATTTCAAAATAGAACTCCAAATCAATCCAAATTTGTTTCATTGGATCAGAAATTAAATTATATATCATTCTAAAAAGTCAAATTATTTAAATAACAAGAGAATACATATTTATTTCAAAATACACTCATTTCTCTTAGAAATTAAAACTTAGAAAAATGAATGAGTATAGAAAAAGTATTTTCTTTTATTATTTACCATTAAAACTCAATTATAAACTCAAATATTGATGATAATAATCTACTTTGAAATATATTCTTAAAAATGTATACTTATCCCTAAAATAGTGAGATTATCACTCAAAATTGCATGAAATGATAGATATGCACTCAAAGTATGATAACATGCATAAAATGGAACGTTTTATGCCTTAATTTTCATTAATAATCATATAATTTCATATTAAGATTGCATGTTATCATCTACTTCAGGACTATTACAATTTTTATTCATGTCAAGTCACAAAAGTATGGTGTAAGCCAAACTCAAAGGTTAGTGGAGCCTACTATAAGTTGCACGAGTGTTGGGGACTAAATTATGATTGGATATTACTAGTGTTGTAAATCTCATGAAATGAGTGCTCAATGATGTATTATAATTGGTGGAGTCCGCTCCAAGTTAAAATATAGTAGTTGAGATTCCGATCCCCGCGAGGAAATTATGTTTCTCCCTTTTCATACAAACAAAGGTTTTATGAATTACTTAATTTTATTGGGAGAATTATTTTCAATGAGTAAAATTATCTACAGGAATTAGTGAATAATTCTCATTCGTCTCCTAAAAAAGAAGATGTTATCGAGTAACCCTATTCATGAAATTATGGATACCAATCATTAGACCAACTTGAACTTCACTTAGTATCTCAACAACTAGATTATGCTTAATTGTGAGCACCTTGTACATGTCCCAGAGAGAGATGACCTTTATAATCTTGCATCAGATGTGACTAATGATGAGATATGGGAGATAGAAGTGGAATGATGATTTTGCCATAGTTTATGTTACATAATAGCCTCCATGTGAAATGAGATGCAAAGATAGTGTGAGGAAATGGAATCAAAAGACATGCTTCTTCACCTGATGGAGTTGTTTGCAGGGCATATCAAGACTCAGAGATATGATATATCAAAGAGCCTATTCAAGGCTTGAATGGCTAAGTCATCTTATACAAGCTCATATACTAAAGATGATGGAATGTATTGAGAGGTTGGTAGTGCGTGAAGTTGAACTCATTGTTAACATGAGCACACGCCTTGTACTTTAGTCTTTTTTGACTCTTTCTCTAAGTTCATTATTAATCTTGATATGAACAAGATTAAACCTCTTTCTTGAAGTTTTTGAGCATACTAACTATTGCTTAGGGGAATCTTCAAGATTCAAACCTCTATTTTCATTGGGACTTACAAGAAGAGGAAGGAAGCCTTTGCCTCCAATAGGGGCAAGGGAAGAAGTGAAAACGGTTTCGACAAGGAATGATGGTGATGATAATGGCACATGTTTCTACTGTGGTGTGAAGGGGCACTAGAGAGCTTAGAAGAAGCATGAAAATGATCTAGGTGTCTTCATAACAAATACATACATGTCCTATAGAGATTATGTGCTTGGGTATTAGATCATAGATGTACTTCTCATACCTACAATGATTCACAAAGGCGAGCAAGTAAACAAAAGTTGAGAAAAAGTGATGCAAAACTAAGGATGGGTAATGAAGCAAGATTTTTTTTTGTCATTCTAGGGTTGTAAGAAACCTCAAGCTACCATTCACAGATTATCTTTCAAAATGATAGATTTTATGTGACTTATAATCCAATCACACTTTCATCTTTTATTTATAGCCATTGAAATGAATGTTTATTCATTTTCATTATTATTTAATATTTATAATGAAGTCTATGAGCATATGCAATGATTAAATAAATTATGATGATATCATAATATAGTGATCATTAAGCTTTAAAATATATGTTCTAAGTGTTAGGTCTAATCTCCATTAAGTGGACATAGTAATGTATTATTATGGATTAGCTATTAAGTAATCCCATTAAGTGATTCAATTATGTTTAATGTGAGGATTACGACATTCATTTATGTGTGTGGGGGTTAATTATGTATAGAGGTAATAAATTAGTCATTATTCATTAATGGGTTGACTAATGACTAATTAGAGGCTTAAGCTTTCCTCATCTCTATAAATAGGAGGCCATAGTCCACTTGGATAACTTGATGCTCATAACCCTTCAGAGAGAATCCCATTTCCTCTAGAGATCAGGAGGTTACATAAGGGATATTCAAGAAGGCTATTCTCCACTTCAGTAATCTACTTCGGATGAAGATTAATCTAAAGAATCTAGGTATGAGTTTACTTCCATTTTATGAATCTAATTATTCTGATGAATCATGATGCATACTCAAGTTCCATCACTAAGTGCTCCTATTCATGGGATATTCAAAAGAATACCAAAATCTCCTAAAAGACTTTCATAATCTGATCCTACTCATATGATGAGTATAGCTAATTTTGTGGCCATTGAAATAAAGATATCAAGGATGTATTGTGGGTGCTCTTTGGAGAAAGAATTCACAAAATCAATCTATATGAATTCCTAAAATAAGATTATAACAAAGTATCAATTAGTTTGGTTCATGTCATAGTTATGTACATGGTCCTTAGACTTAAGAAATCAAAGATATCTTGTAGCAGGATAATCCTGTTTTGCCTAAGACTCGGAATCTCAAGCTAGAAGATCTCCAACACGTTATATAATTGATACAACATGAGAATCCTTGAAGTAATTGAGTGGTCAAGATGTAGGTTTTTTACTTCAATACAAGAGGAGATTGACTCAATGAATGACATGCAATTAAATCCTTAACTAAGGTAGTGACAATATCAGAGAAGATGTTCTCGATGATTTTCTACTTAAATCATTACTAAATTGAGTGGTCAATTAGGGTTTGATAGATATCTTACCCTATGTCATTCTTTAGTCTTTAATAGATGATGGATTATATATAGACGATAGTTGATGATGGCAAGGTTTTGTGAGGGTTTTGATATAAATAAGGAAAGAAGAGGGTACCCACGCAAAATTTTTGGGAAGTGATAGTTTTTTCACAAATTTTCCTAATACAATGAGAAAGAGAAGAAAGAATTAATAATCCTTTATTCTCTTTCTCTCTTGGTGAGGAGTGTTGAAGAGGAGATCTAATCATCTGACAATCATGTGGATACTGCTAGACATGGACACTTGAACAACTTCATAAATTCCTTCAATGAACCTTGTAATTATGGATTTTAATCTATACCAAATGATAGGATTATCAATTCTTGGTGTATTTTTGTTTTGAATGTTCAATTCTATGTGTTCCATTCAATGTTTTGATCAAAATTTTGAGAGCCTATTGAGAATCGTATCCCAACACTTAATACAATAGATCAAAATCATACAAATAACAATGTTCCATTCTTAAAGTATGTAACATTTAATTTTCTTTATGCTATAAATTTTGCATGCCAAGAATTTTGTAAATAAGCTGGAAAATTTGTAAGTCTCCATTCTCATATAATAAGATGGCCAATTATCTTTGGAGTAGAGAGAGAAGGAGACCAAATTTGTGAATGCCTTCTTTTTTCTTGCTTCTTAACATCTCTTTACATCATTTCAATGAACAATGATGTACCTTGCATTCTTCATTTCCATAAAATCTATTTTTCTAGTTTTGCAAACATGCTAATCATTTATAAAATTTTTGTGTACACATAATATGGCACCAAATTTTCACTAGAGTAGATAGAATCTAAAATTTGTCAATGCTTTCTTTTTTATTTGCTTCGTTACATCTCTTTTTGAAAAAAAGAGATACAAATCATTGGAAAATAAGACATTTTCTTCTTGATTTTTGTACCATCTAATTTCGAGTTAACATGCTTGAAATTTTGGCAGTCTCCATGCTCATGGTAGAAACTTTTTGGAAGTATGGTAGAAATTTTAAAAGAGAATAGAGAGAACGAGACAAAGAGAGAAACCAAATTTGTCAAATTTTCTTTTTCCTTGATTATTTGACATCTTTTAAAAAACACTAGTAGGAAATAATAGACCTTACATCCTTGATCTCCATATCATCTAATATTTTTTTTATATTTCATGCCGGATAAAATTTATTACCAAATTTTCAAGGGAAAGTGGGGTGAGAGAGTACTCAACTCCAAATCCTTTCCATGGTAAAATGCTCAAATAATATAGTTTAAAATTTCAAAAAGAGAATATATACATATAGGGAGAGAGAGATAGAGACTTATCAACCTATAAAGGGGCATTTGCATACTTGTATTGTAGCACCAGCTGGGAAATTTGAGATAAAATATGCTAGAAATTTTTCTAGCCTCCATACTCATATGATATGATACCAAATTTAAAAGGAGAATAGAGAGACCCATGAATCCTTGAAGGGCCATTTGCATCATAGTAAAAGCACACAAACATGAGAAAAAATATGCTAGAAAATATTGATTGAGTTGAATATAAATTAAGATTTTTGTAATGCCACAATCTACATACATATAAGTATATGTTTGATAAACAAATGACAAAAGATCATCACTTCATAATATCATGTATACAATATATCAAGAATTTAGGATAAAAGTCTCAAATAGTAAACTTAAGCCATTAAAAATAGCTAAAGCTTTAGAGTTTCAAGAGAGTAAACAATAGAGTTTTAGGAAATTATTATTTCACATGTCTACTTACTTCAACTTCAGAATCAATTTCATTGGCTTGGGTGGCATCCTCATGACTCCATGGCTTCAAGGTCATCAAAGTGGATACAGTGTCGGGCACTAACCTTCCTCTTCTAAATGAGATAATTCCTCCACCTGTGGAAAAAAGACGCTTAGAGGGAGAACTTGATGAACAAATAGAGAGGAACTCTTTTGCGAGCATTGAAATGCGCATATATTTGTTAGATCCTCTCTTGTGCCACCATTGTAACGAGTTGTCACATAAGATATCAATGCAATGTTAACTTAAGTAATCCTCTAATTTAGCGTTTTTTTGATTTCTCTTATGCTGATGTGCTTCTATTTGATTACTGCTCCATAATTACATCATTTCTTTTGAACGTTTATGACTTGATGAAGCCAAAAGATCATCAATCGGTATAGAACTCGAAGCTTCTATGGGACGCACTGATTCAAGCATGTGAAGTAAAGTTTATATAACAAACTTGTGCTCACCATGAGGAATATGTTGCAACTTGAATCTAGGGTCTATCATTATGGCAATAGGAAACATAGGGTTTCTCCTCGCCAGTATATTATTTTAAAAATTTCTCCTTCATCATGTATTAGCGCCTTTACTTGGTCATTGCTCATTTTTGTGCTTGTGAAATCTTGAAGAAGATGATCAAGCTAAAAAATTAACGAGTCCAATAATTCAACTAGAAGTCCATAAAGTCTTGAAACATTAGCAATGTAATTGATTTTGACTTAGAAAATACCTCAGTTGCCTCACGGAAAGCCAAGAGTTCATCTTTAAACATCTTTAAGTGCTCCCATTCTTCATCCTTGATTAAAAAGTTTGCTTTATTTGTGTTTATATGGTCACTCGCCATTGCCTTCAACACTTCTCTTTTTTCCCAAGCAGCCTCGATCATGTCATACGTTGAATTCCACCTAGTCCGGACATCCTCAATAATAATATTTTTATTTGGCATTTCTTACTCATCGCACAAATTCTTATAGTGATGAATACTCTTAGGAGAATGATTAACTGAAAATATAAGTTTTCGAAGGCTATAGAGAATCTCACCATATGGTTTTTGACTATTTGGCTTCTAGTCCCTATATATGTTTGTCATCATCCTCACTATTTGAATATGACTCGTCATTATCAAGCTCCTTTAAGCCATCATTTTAGGGATACATGTTATCATACTTTTATTGCATATCTATCATTTTATACATTTTAAAGTTATAATCTAAAAATGCATCATTTTAGGGATAATTATACATAATTAAGAATATATCTTAGAATAGATTTTTTCCTATCTAGATTTGAGATCATAATTAGGTTTTCATGTTAAATAATAAGAGAAAATACCTTTTATACACTCATTTATTTTTCTAAGTTTTCTTTTCTAAGAGAAATGAGTGTATTTTTTAAAATAAAAATTTATTATCTTTTTATTCATTAAATTTGACTTTTTAAAATGATAGATTATTTAATTTCCGATCCAACAAAATAAAATTGGATTAACTTGGAGTTATATTTTGAAAGATATATATTTTATAATTTTTCGGGATTTTTCTAAAATTTTATAATTTTTTAAAGAATTTATTTGAATTTATTTGGATTTATCTTGAATGAAATAGAATAAAAACTCAGATTAAAAATTGCGCTGACGTGGCAGGGGGAAAAATGCATCGTCATGTGGAGATGTATGTACACGCCATGTGGCGCACAAGTATGTGTGTGCATGAGTGCACATATGTGCGCATTTGTGTTATGTGTGTGCATGTGTGATTAGTGAGTTAAGCATCATTTTCAGGATTTTTTTCTAACTCACTAATCACTCATACCTTATATACCCGTCGATTCATTTTGAATTTTGCCATTTGAGATTATTTTTGTTTGTTTATATGAGCAGGTGATGTGGCACATCTTGGAGCATGCGATCACGTGAATAAATCGTGATCGTTGATTTTCACTTAAAGCAAGGGGGTATGTGGTGTGTAACGTTTCATCAACGAATCCTTTTAAAATGATTTAATCTCAGCTGTTCATCTTAGGAGTTATATCGGTTCAGATTAAAACCAATCGATGGAACTCCCGTGGACACATGCATGCATCCAGATGAAGAAACGATTTAGTGTGGTCGTTGAAACACATGATCGTCGGTCACACAAAATTTATAATTCTGAACTTACAATGATTTAAAAATATGAAATCAAGTACAGTGATGAGATCGAGTCGAACCACAGAGAGCATGATTGACTTTTCTCGAAAGAGTTCACTTGGTCAAACTTAAGTCTAATTAGCTTTTTAAAGAAATTAAATGACATATTATCAATGTAAATAGTACTAATATATGAGAGAAGCTATTTTAAGAATTTTGAAAATTATTTTGGAGAAAAAGCGAAAAGTCAAAGTGTTGACTTTGACCACACTGGCTTTCTATAAAATCAAAGAGGAAAAAGGTGAGAAAATATTACAAAAATTATATTTTTAGAAACTAAAGAGAAAATGGAGAATTTGGATGTAAAATTCGTGATTTTTATATAATAATTGGATTTATTATGATTTTTCCAAAGTCAGTTAACAGAAAATTCCCGAAATTAAGATCTTCGTCAAAATCATTGAATTGACTAATCAAATGACATCCAAATCAAGAAATTCATAACGAATAGAAAGCTTACAATCATAGGATTCTAGAGAAACCAAAATTATCAAATTTCATATTGTATATTAGGAATAATTGCCCTCGAAAGTCAACGCCCAAATTTGGATTGATTTTGAACAGCAATTGGTCAAACGTTAAATTAAAGGGTCAAAACTAAATGAAAATCAATTTTCACGGAAAGCTGATTGAACAAGAAATCTAATGAAACCAAATTCAAACAAAATTGGATTTAAGATCAAGGAGAAATCATTGTTTGGAAATCAACAAAATCCGCGATCAAATTTAGGCGAAACGACAAAAATTTTGAAAACCAAACTCTAATTACCTATCTAAATCTAATCTAAACTTTCTAAATTGTAAGGATTACGAAGGAATCACACTACTTACCCGATTAATGCGAAGATTGGGCTTCAAATTTCTTTGATTGTTGCGTATTTATCCGATTCCTTCTTCTCGTGCGTTCGGCGTTCAAGTGACAAATCCAAACGTTTTCTCGCAAAATTTCGTGATTAACTGGCCTCAATCCATACACAATTGAGTGTAGAACACAAGAGAATCACGAAGACCTTAAGATTTTTCTCTAAAAATACTTAATTTCTGCATGTTTCAAACAAAAGTTATTGCTTCAAAAGAGAGAACACCGTTTAATAGAGAATTTCATCGCGAAATATCCGGACCGTCCAATTTGATGAAGAAGCTTTTGATGGGCACGATGCTGCCACGTCTCACGCAATAATTGGACACGATCCCACGACGCGGGTTCACTTTCTCCTTGATTTTTGCGTCTGATCTTCATTGGAGCGTCATCGAGCAGCCACGTGTCGATTCATGATTCGCCTAGTCTACGATGAAATCGTGACCGTCGGATTTCACTTAAATGATCGATGGCTCTGAATTACGCACATGATTTAAATCGCGATTTGGTGAACCGAAATTCACTAGATTGACGCGCGTCTTCTCACGCATGAGATCGAATGCTCCACGATGCGCCACGTCGCTTGCAAATCAAAAGAAAACATTAGTCCCGTACTGAGCAAATGAAATGGAAAAATTGGGTATATAAGGTGGAAGCTCGTTAAGCCCTTGCGTCCCCAATGGGCCTTAGTACGCCCCCGTAACTTGTTACTTGGGCCCACTATACCCGCAAGCCCATTAGACTTGGCCCTATTGACCAACGCGCCATGTAGGCACCCACGTGGGCCCAAATGTGTCTATGTCGGCTCATGTGGTGCCGCCACGTGTCCGCATTATGCCACATCAGCTCCGCACAAGTCAGATCCTATAAAAATCCTATTTGCGATTTTTAGCTTTAAAAAATTAAGGAAAATTCTCGAAAAATCAAAATAAAATCTAGAAAAATCTATAAACTTCAAAAATTCAGAACTTCATTTCTAGAACTCTTTTTTGACTCAAATTTTCTCCATTGAATCACAAATTAAGTCTTCTTTAATCGCTTGAAATATAAATTTTTAAGAAGAAAAATTGCAGAGTTCAAAATAATATTGAGTCAACCCCATCATTTACTCAATCTCTTTGATTCCTCCATCATTCTCTTCTTCTAATTTCTTCTTTTACTTATCTTCACTAAACTCAAAATAAAAATCAAGAAAAAATGGTTAATTTCAAGTTGTCTGACCTTGAAAGAGGTCAAACATCACTAAAGCACATAATTAACCCTAAATTATGCAAAAAAATATTGACTTTAGTAACATGGCATGCCGATGGAGAAAATTTCATAAAAACTATGATAACATGCATTATAATTACATGAAATAAGCATGAATATTAGTTAAATATGATAAGAATTCAATGTAAATATGCATGTTATCACCAGAGCGTTCGATGAAGATGAAATGGCAGGCGTTTTATGGTGTTTCTTTTTCATGCGCGACATGGAGAAATCTCAACAGTGCATCTTGGATGAAACGGATACAAATTAAACGTAATGATTCACATCCAAGCGTCTCATCAAAGCCATTGCTCAAAGATTAAATGTCAAATCCTACTCCTACGCTCAAATCTGCCTAGAAATACACATGTTCTTTGACAATGTAAAGCAATAAGGGGTGTTTTGAGTAATCAAACTATTTAGACATCTCAATCCTTGAATCTCTTAGCCTCCTTCTCTTCTAGATCAATTTTTGCATCCAAGGAGTGTTTGAAAGTGAGAGTTCGTTGAGAGAATAGGGAGAAATCCCTTCTTGAATGCTGACGATCGTCTTTGAAATTGCAGAATAAAAACCTTTGATCAAGCGATCAATTGGATCATTTCGAACGTTATCTCAAGTTAGAATTTATGTTTTTCTCCTAGTCTCTCTTCCTATAACATCAGAGTTCAATTAGGAATCGTAGACTAGGTTAATTTTAGATTTAATTTTGGTTTTCTCTCTCTTCGCGTTCAAAAATTCTATATGATTTTCACTTCTATATTTCTCCATGAATCTTGATCCAAATCAAGTGATTTTTGATTTTGTGGATTCTTCTTGAAGTTCTCTTTCTAAATCTACCAATTTCTCAACTCAATTCATTGTCCAATTTTTATCAAATTTGAAGAATACCTAAAAAATATCTTAATTCTCTGTGGATTCGACTCTTATTCACCATTATACTCTTTAATTCATGATTATAACTTTAAAATGGTGAGTGTGGAACTTGTTTTAACACTTATCTACGTGTTTTTAATGACCTCGCAGATTCATCTCATCAGAACCCTTTATCAATTTTTCTAAGCTTATTGCCATTGTACTGTTGTCGCTTGCATTATCAGCTGTAATCGTGCACATCTTTTCAAAATAAGGAAAAACAAGTTATAGTACAAAAAAGTATTAAAAAATACTCTTATCTTGTTCGTCAAATTGTAGTGTACGAGCACTTCATGCAACACTTTTGCCATATGTGCACCTCCATGAGATTCACACAAGTCTTCGACAACAAGCACATGTTCATGAAGGTTCCACATATCGTCATTCCAATGAATCGTGACCCCAAGTATTGCGACACAATTTGTAGTAGTCCAAGTGTCTAACATGAGTGACACTTTCTCAATTGGTCAAAATAATTTTCACGTTTTGACCTTTTGATCATCAAACTTTGTAAGGATGTCATGTTGTAATGTGTTTCCACTTGGAAGAGACACATCACACTGTGCAAAGTAGGAACAAAAACCTTCAAATTCTGGATTCTCAAGGGTTGCAAAGGGTGTATTGGTCTTGATTATCAAATCAATGCATCTTTCCATAGTGAGCTCTTGAGTCGTTCCTAAATTTTTACCTTTTTTTGCAAAAAAAAACGGTGAGCAGAGTTAGAGTACTTGAAGGCTTGAGATCCTTGTAAATAGAGAGATGACACTTTTCTAAGTGTTTCCATAGAGGCATAGTGCTTCTTGTCTTGTCTCTCTTTATTATCATCTCTCTTGAGGGGGTTCTTTGCTTAAAAATCTTGCAACAATAATCGCCATTGCCATTCTTTGTATAACAAACCAATACTGGGGAGACTTTTTGACATTGTGAGGAATTCAAAGTGCTCACACTTGCAAAAATATGTGCCTCTACATCACTTGAGGTGATATGAAAAAAGTAGATGAATAATGATATCAAACACTTTATTTATTTGATAGAAAAATATTTCATTTATGATCAATGTGAAATTATTTAAAATAATATAAAATAAGTTATCTCATCTTGAGAGATATCCATTTGAGGTCATCTATGCTCAATGATTGTAAACTTAATTTTCTAGAATTCACGTAATCAACATTAGATAGAAATAAGTAAGATATTTAGAAATCAATGATGGACCTAACATTAAAAATCAGTTAGACACATTTTAGAAATCATTTGTATATGAGTTTTATTCATGAGTGAATTGGTATTCAGTTTAGTTGGAAAGAATATACATCAAGGCTAGCTCTCATACACAATGAAACCATTCGGGTACATTCAAATATAGTAAAATGTTTATGGTGAGGTACTCATCTTGTGGGCAAGTAGCTACAAGGTCACTAATCTGATACAAAGTTGGTAACTTCCCATTTCAAAAAATAGGTGAAAATTAGTCCTTGAAACAAATCAAATTCTTCATGTTATCATTAATAGTAGTCGTCATGATATTCTTCAAGAATGCTGTTGAATCATCCAATTTATTCATCACATTGAGTTTGATATTTTTCCTGAAAAATATAAGATATTTCCCTACATGTCATTATAAATTTCCACAGTGTTGATTGTAATACACCACCTACTTCAAAGTCAAATAGTTTCGATAAAGCTGGTGATATGAAAAAAGTGTTACCTCTTACTTTCCTCATAAACACAAAACATCTTCTCTCAATTTAGAGAGTAGTTATCAAACATTCTTGAATTGTTAGAGAAGTCACAAAATATCATGATCATTATTGAATTTGTGCATCTTAGAGCCTAGGAAAATTTAGATCATTGAATACTATAGAGGTATTTTGATAATTAAATAGTAAAAAAAATGTATGTTATGTGGGTGACAATGCGAGGCATACATTCCTTGAATGCAAGTGAGCACTAGAGACTTTAATGACAATCAAGATCGTTCGATTGCTAAAGATTTTTTAGGATACCTAAAGTCTCTAGATTGCTAGAAATTTTTAGCACACTTGAGATCTTCAAATTTCTATAGAATTTTAGGAGGATCAAGATCTTCAGTCAATAAATACTGCATGCATGCTTGAAAAATTGCATGAAATAGAGCTTTATCCTTTAGTATACTTCCTGAATTGTCTTTGTCCTAAGTCGCGCATCCTCTTTTTTTCTAAATTATATTTTTCCCCTAAATTATATTTTCACCCAAAAAAACTAGGTATCAGGAATTGGTTCCCACAATTGGGAATTGAAGGGAAAACAACTGCAAAAATCAGAGCGAGTGAGAGAGTATTGAAGAAATACAAGACGCAAGGGAGAGTCTCCTCTTTCGCTTGCTCAATGACAGAAAGATAGAAGCACAAGAAGATTCAGAAGTAATGTATTTTTATTCACAAAATTAACTACATTTCTAGACTTGTTCCCACCAACTCTAATCCTAGAGACAAGTGCAATCATCCACCTGCCCCAGGACTCGAGCTTAAACTCATAAAATTCTCAAAACTGAAGCGGAGGTTTGCCACTCTCTTTGGCGATTTCTTAGACCTTGCTAACACGATTAAAAGAAACCGTGGTCTAGAGAAGTGCAGACTCGATTTCCTCCTATTTTTCAATCAAATTGGCATTCTCATCTTCATTGTCATTGTTGTAGCAATCAGCTGCAAAATGTCCACATCGGTTGCAATTAAAACACTTTACCTTCAACTTATCATGGTATTTCTTCACCCATTCTCATTTACAAGCATCTTCATTCTTAATTTGTACGCAATGGCAATCCTTGCTCTTTCCTTTCCCATTCATTGAGAACACTTACTCTTCCCTACTTTTCTCTCAATCTTAGAGTTTATCTTTGTGGATTTGGAGTGAGCCAATGGCTTCATCCTAAAACATTGCATTTAGATCCCCAAATTGCTTTATTAAAGATGTAATAGCATAAAATTTTTGCAGCAGCTTGGAGACTATGATGTGATAACATGCAATTTATAAACAAATTTACATGATTATTAAAGCAAATTAAGGCATTAAAGATTCTATTTGTATGTATGTTACCATATTTTTAGTGCATATCTATCATTTCATGTAATTTTAGGATATGATATAAAAAATATCATTTTAGGGATATTTATGCATAATTCAATAATATAGTTTTATTCTCATCTATATTTGAAATCATAATTTTATTTTCATGATTAAATGATAAGAGAATATTTTTATTTACACTTCTGTATTTTTTTAGTTTTATTTTCTATGAAGAATGAGCGTATTTTTAAAATAAAAATTTATTCTCTTTTTATTTAAATATTTTGACTTTTTCAGGTCTTTTCCACATAAAAGGGGAATCCTTTGTTATAATAGAACCAAAAGTGATGTGGATTATTCAAGAATCGAAGTCGATTTGCTTTATAAAAGGAAGATATCAATGAACTTCTATGAAAGGATAGATAATTTACTTCCTGATCCAACAAAATAAATTTGGATTAATTTGGTGTTTTATTTTGAAATTAATGAATTTTCTCATTTTTTGGAATTTTTAGAATTTTTTAGAATTTATTTAAGCTGATTTTTTATTTAAAAAAATAAAAAAATGGTTTTTATATCGCAAGCTGACGTGGCGGAGCGTGTGTGAGTAATTAGTGGGTTAAGCATCCATTATATCATATATACTCGTCAAATCAGCTTAATTTATGTCATGTGGGATTATTTATCTTTGTTTTTATTTTCCAGTGATGTGGCACAACGAGAAGCGTTCAATCGCGCAATTTGATCGTAATCATCGATTTTCACTTATTCGAGGGGGTATGTGGTTGTATCTAATTAGGCGATGATTCATTTTAAGATGATTTAATCTTAGCTGTTCATCTAGAGAGTAATAACGGTCGAGATTAAATTTCCTCCCCCCCCCCAATCAACACATGGACTCACCTCGATCGCTCAATGAAGATCAAACAGTGGACGTTAAGTGACGCTTCTTTTTCACACGCGACATGGATAAATCTAAGCCCTTCATCATCGATCAAACGAACGCGATTAATGACAATGATTCACGAATGGGCATTCAATCTGAGCCATTGATAAAAAATAAAGAGATGCATCTAACGGTCGTGCCCAAATTCTTCTATAAATTGACGTGTTCTTCGACGAAGAAACTCGTTCTTGGATGTTTCGAGCAAATCGAACTGTTTAGACAACTTAGTCCTGGAATCACTTGATTTCTTCTTCTTCTAGACTTGTTTCCGTGTCCAAGGAGTATTTAAAATCAAGATTTGATGATGAGACTCGGAAGAAATCACTTTTTGAACGCCAAAATTCATTTTCGAAAATCTCGGAATGAAAACCCTTGAATCAGGCAATTAATGGGATCATTTTGAGTTCGACTTCAAGTTAGATTGTGCGTTTTCCTCTTATTCTTTCTTCATGTAACATTAGATTTTAATTTGGAACAGTATATTAATCGAATTGTAGGCAATTTTAAATTTTCTATCTTCACGAACAAAATTTCTTCCTCAATTTCATTCCTTGATTTCTCCGCGAATTCCGATCCAACTTCTGTGATTTTTGATTCTGTGGATTTTTCTAGGAGTTTTCTTTCATATTATACTAAAGTCCCTAATTTCTTACCTTAATTCATCATCCGATTTGATCAAATTTCAAAGACATCTCAAAATTTTCCTTATTTCTTAGTGGATTTGAGCCTTATTCACCACTATACACTTTAATAATGTTTTAGATCTTTAAATTGGTGAGTTTGGAACTTGTTTTGACACGAGTTTGTGTGTATTCAATGACCGCAGAAAATTGTCCCGTCACGATGATTTCATCAATCTTCTTCCCCCAAACTCCACAAGTGTGTCACTATTGTGGCGAGAATTGCTACGAAATTGGCAACATACTCTCCCCATCCATACCGCAAATCGCAAGTTCTCAACTTTCTCCAGCTCGCAAAACCGAAAGCCAAGTAAAGAGACTAGGAGACAGCAGTCCAGTGACACCGATCACCCAAACCAAAACCAACACAGAAAAAAAAAATCAATCTTTGGTTTGATACTTTTTCGGTTCAATTTCGGTTCGCTATTCAGTACTGAGGTGTAATTTTGGAGATCACTATCATATATAGGGTTCAATGATCATGATCTAACTTCCATTTTAATCGTGTCAGATTGAATCCAATCGTCAATCACTACTTCAGAAATCAGGCTCAATCGCAATCAGTAAACAAAGTACTGATCGTCGATTGAGTGATACATTTTTGTAAAAACCCTACACGGGTTCGATCATGACAGCGGCCAGGGCAGCGTCCATGGTGGCGACCATGTGGAAGATTGAACTTTTTTATATTTTCTAAATTTTTAAAAAAATTTATTACCATATCAAGATCGGGTAATATCTAATTAGATTCATGATCTGGGAGATCACGGTCACGATTTTCACTGAAGTATTGATGGGATTTCGTTGTCGAATCAACATCGATTGGATTATGATAGCTGGACCATACGCATATAATATCGTACCAAAATTTCAAAGAGTGGAGAGAAAGAGAGAGAGATAGAGACCCGCCTACTGACATACGCATGAATGGATAAAGAAAGCCGGAAGACAATTCCACTGACGTCCACTACGTAAACTCCATACGTCCAGCTGAGGAAACTTCGCGGAAGCCAGAAACTCCGCCCGCTCTCCTCTTAACCTTTACGCCCTCTCCAACCTTAACCAAGAGATAATGGATCCCATTGGAGATCTGCAGCAATACGAAGATCTCATGGCAGTCATGGCAGAAAAGCTCGGAGCAGAAGTCTTCATGAAAGAACTGCTCAAAGGGTTCGATCTCCTGGCTGATCCCCGGCGGGGGCTCATCACTCCGGAGAGCTTAGCTGCAAGCTCGGAGCTCCTCGGCTTGGAACAGCTCTCTCTGGAGGACGTCAAGGCTATGGTGAAGGAAGGAGATCTCGATGGAGATGGCGCTCTGAATCAGACCGAGTTCTGCGTGCTTATGGTGAAGCTCAGCCCCGGCATCATGAAAAACCCCGACGTATTTCTTCATTCAGTTCACTGATTCAGTGAATACTGCTCAAGAGGAACTGTAAGATCTTCTGTAAAAAAAACTCCATGGAAAATAGCATATATTCCAGAATAAATAAAAGGAAGAAAGACACCATTATTATTACAATTATTGAGTCATTGTTGTTGTTTTCTGTCAAGCTTTTGCTGCGATATTTGTTTCTCAATAATGGAATCCGGGTTGTGAGAGTGATGAAAATGGCCCCTCAATTGAAAATTTGTTAGGGTTTCCTTTTAACAAGGAGATCACTTTCTCAATATTTCGGGCAGCTATTCCATCGCTACTACTCGTATTTTACATGTATCAAGCTGAGCATGTTTGCTATTCCTGCACCATCTGATGGGAGAAATTGTAATCCAAATAGGGCCCAACACCTCTCTCTCTTGTTTATTCCCATGAATTGAAATCCTAGTGTAGCCCTATCTATACACTTCCCATTCTATACCTTACCCTTCCTTTAGAGACTCACTTCTATACACTTCTATAAGTCGATAACATAAGGATACACATGAACTCATTGATATCATCAAACCATAAATAATAATATTTTTCATCTTATAATCAATAACTATGTCTACCATGGATAAGACATCAATATAAATACTTATTCATATGAAACATAAAAATTTTCACATTATTTAGGTACGATAAAATAGCTTTCTCATTTTTTATCTAAGAGTGCATCTATCCTAAACACCATTTATGCAGACTCTACAACTCTTTCTAAAGGTTCATCTCCAAAGTGTGGGCTCTCCAAAAAAAACCTCTGAACAGTACAATGCAATCCATGTGAGATAGATAATTCAAAGACTTGGAGACTAATCCATACATGCGCTAGATCATTTATTTTCAAGGGAGAAGTATATACCAATAGAGGTTCACCTCTGACTTTCCATGGTCACATCTTCTACTTAATGTCTTAGTGTAAGTATTTTGGACTGGTATGATGGAATGATAAGATGGATCATATTAATAGATATGATAAAATTTTATATTTTGATATCCTATTGGTCCTAGTTTAGTAGCTAATTAAAACTACTTGTGTATTTCTCTAAGGATAATTCTTGGATATATGAATATAGAAAATTATATCACATATTCCAGGCAAAAACATTATTTTTCTCATATCTTTTCTCCACTTCTATACCTTAGATCTCATTATTGGTGTTTTAAACTAATCAATGTCATTGAAAATATCGGGCATGCAATTCTTAAGTTGAATTTATAAAAATATCCTTATGTACTTAACAAAAAAATCTTGTGATTCACCAAAACATCTTGACTTAAAAGTTATTACACTTCTTGCCATTTTCATGTCAGTCGAAACATCTCAAAAAATTATATAAACCTTTGTTCCTCTCATTCAAGTTTTTTTAAAAATATTGAAAAAGGGAATTGACCATCTAATGTGTACTAATGTTAATATATAGGATAAACATAATGCTAATACTCATAGGTCTTGGGTTAGTCCACCTTGTAGGTCTTAGGGTAAATGGTACTTTGTAAAAATTGTGTTATCATAATGCATCTTTTTGGTTGTATGCACATGGATTCCAAGCTCTCTGTGAGAGAAGCAAAGTGTATCATAGATGAACACTCTGCTTCTTTTTACTTGACGAAGAAATAATAGTTAATATTTTGTTGTGTCTAGTGATAACATGCAAATTAAACATGAAAATTAAGACATATATGATTATTAATGCAAATTAAGGCATTAAAATTTTTTATTTTTAATGCATGTTATCATATTTTTTTAGTCTTTGTTTTTCATTCTATGAAAAAGCCATTATAATCTCAAAATGTATTAATTTAGGGTTAATTATGATAAATTAAGAAAAATATTTTTAAAAATTAAATTATCCCCATCTTTACTTGAGATTATAATTGATTTTTAATGCTAAATAATAAGAGAAATCATTTTATGTACACTCATATGTTTTTCTAAGTTTTAAAATCTAAAGGAAATAAGTGTATTTTTGAAATAGAAATTTCATTCTCTAGTTATTTATTAAATTTGGTGTTTTGAAATGATAGATAATTTAATTTCTGATCCAATGAAATGAATTTGGATTAATTTGGAGTTTTATTTTAAAAGATATGAATTTTCTAATTTTTAGGTATTTTTGTAGATTTTTTTGAATTTTTCTGAATTTAATTCGATTTATTTTGAATTAAATTGATTAAAACTTTATAAAAAATCTATAAAATCCCTAAAAATTATAAAATTCAAAAAATATTGCGATATATATATCGCATGCTGACATGGTAGATGAAGTGGCGCGGACGAAAAAGCGTGGTGCCATGTGGCGGTGTATGGACACGCCATGTGGCAGCGTGTAGGTGTTCACGCGTGTGTATACGCATGTGTGTGTGCGCATGTGAGCGCGTCTGTGTGAGCACGTGTGCACGCGTGAAGAGAGAAATAAGCTTCCTTTTCAGGATAAAGCTATCTCTCTCTAAATCACTTACCTTATATATGAGCCGATTTTTCATAATTTTTGCGAAGTGGGACTTTATTTTGTTTTAGATGAGCGTAGGTGACTTGGCATCATGAGGAGCATTCGATTCGAGTGTAAAAGATAAATCGTTGATCGTCAGTTAAACTGTGGGGTACGTGGCACATTTCTACTCATCGGCGAATTGTTTTAAAAATGATTTAATCTAAGTCGTTCATCAAAAGAGTTATAACAGCTGAGATTAAAACCAACGAAAACGTATCCGTAGCGTTTGATCAAGATCAGACGGATGACATTTAATACGTTTCTTCTTCAAGCGCAATGTGACGAAATCTCGGCGATTCATCTTTGGTCCAACGGCCACGACTTAACTGTAACGATTCGCACTCCTATGCTTCATCAGAGCCATTGATCGAAGATCAAACGCATCATCTGATGATTAGGCCCAATTTCGCCATATAAATTGAGATGTTCTTCGACATTGTAAATCATTGTTGGGTTCTTCGAGTAATTGAACTGTCTAGACACCAAATCCCTTAAATCTCTTGTTCTAATCGCTTCTAGATCAATTTCTGCGTCCAAGGAGTGCTTGAAAGTGAGATTTGGTTGAGATAATATGAAGAAATCGACTCTTGAACATCAACGATCGTTTTTTGAATTCGGGAATGAAAAGTTTGTTGATCCGGCGAGTAATTAGATCAATTTGAGCGCAATCTTGGGTTAGAAATCAAGTTTCATCATAAGCTTTCTTTTTATAGCTTTAGATTTCAATTTCAAATAGTAATTTTAGTTAATTTTAATTTCAATTTTGGTTTTTCACAATTTTCAAATTCGGAAATTTTTATCTCATTCACTTAATGATTTCTTTGTGAATTTTGATCCAAATTTCATGATTTTTGATTCTGTGGATTTGTCTTCGAGTTTTATTTCTAAAAATATCAATTTCCCTAATTTCTCATATTATTTAATCTAATTTCAAAAGATATCTCAAAATTCCCTTATTTCTCCATGGATTCGACCCTTATTCACCACTATACTTCTTAATTTGTGTTAATTTAAGAAAATTGGTAAGTTTGAATTTAGTTTGGACATGAATTAATGTGTATTCAATGACCGCACCAATTTGTTTCGTCATCTAGTCATAATTTTTCCCCTAGTATAAAAATTCTAAATATATTTTTTTACTACCAAGATCTCCACCACAGCTTGAAAAAGGAGTGACTTTCATCTTACCAGTGTTATTATTCTTGTTGGCCACACATCTTCTTGATTATCTTTTTTACATAATCCAATACTCATTTCATATAGCTAGTTAAATTTTAGTGATTATGAAAAATTTGACTAAAAATCAAGGTGTGGCTAATAATTGATTTCGTACACTTATTAGCTTTGTTGGTGGCTCAAGATATGGTATACTAGATATCGATTGCATAATCCTAGATACAGATTGCATAATCTGAAAACCTAATGGTTTGCATACCATGATTCACCTGCTACACCATCCTAAGGATGGGCACCTCAAAACTTGCTCATCTCCAAGATAGAGAAGTAATAACACATGATTTCAAGGTTATAAGTACATGAAATGTGTGAACATTAGATTATATCATGCAATTAAATTATGTGTTTTCATGTAATTCAAGAAAGAATGATTTTTACTTTTCATTTACAGAAATGCATTAAAATCATCATTTTAAAACCATTCCATGCATTATGATCTGAAATTCATTTTGTAGAAATGTGTCAAGGAAAATTTGGCTTGAAATTTTTAAAAGTACTATCTTTTACAAGATATTCTTACTAGATTTCATTTGCTGTGTACAGTTACCTATATCACTGTTGACTTCACCTGATTCATGCTGAAACATGATTTTAGCATTGAGCGAGATATTTTTGGGTTTCTTGTACTTTAGGGATTGGTTTGAAGATAAATGGACCATTTTGAAAGAAAGAACATTTACTACCCATAGAAGGAAAAAAAGATAGTTATGGGTAGAGAGGAGATAAAAAAGGATAAGGGAGAGAAGTTAGGGCATCATACTATAGGAGCAATTCGGAGGGCAGGAGCTGAGGGAGACGCATCTGTAGGAGCATGGAGACACACGAAAAGCCCTTGAATCATGGCAAACCACACAAGTAAAGCTCCGAGGGTGCCATTTTGAGGGAGTTGTTGCCATCACCGCTGGCATTGCCATTGTGTACTCTTAAAACTCTCTACTAAACCAACCCATCCTCATTCCTCTTCTATTGTGATCAATTTTGCTTTCATAAACTAGAGGTATTGACAACTACATATACCTCTCCAGGAGTCCATATTGATGTACATCTTGTCGATGATCACTCCATTTCGTCACTGACCATGCCATAGGTGACAAGCATCTTCCTTTAGCTTTATAAACTCTTGACTTTTTCTATTGTTTTCTATAGAGCATTTTATTCAAGATCCATTATAGATTTCAGCTTTCTTGTTATTGAGGATTTCATTCATGATTTATTCAAGTTTCATGTGGATTTTTCTCATCCTAAAAATAATAATAATAATAATTCAAAAAAAAATGCTCACATCCTAGTGAACAACTTGAGTGTACTTACCTAAAGTGTCAAGATTGTTTCATCTGTAACTTTATTATTTCTTATTAATGATAATCCAAAAAATAACGACTAGAAATCATCAAGAAGTAATGAAACAAATGAATATAAATTATGACTTGAAAAATAAAATTAATGACATGATATTTTCAAAAAAATTATTGATCCAATGTGATCGGTGATAACATGCGAATTATACATGAAATTATACAATTATTAATACAAATTAAGGCATAAAACATTTCTTTCTTATACATTGTATCATATTTTGAGTGTATATCTATCTTTCTATGAAAATTAAGTTATAATCTCAAAATGCACTTATTTAGGGATAATCATAGATAATTAAAGAAAAATGTAAAGATTAGATTATTCTCATCTAGATTTCTGATTATAAGAGAAAATACTTTTAATGCACTCATTTATTTTTGTAAGTTTTATTTTCCAAGAGAAATGAGTATTTTTTTTAAATAAAAATGTATTCTCTTGTTATTTAAATAATTTGACTTTTTAGAATGACAGATAATTTAATTTCTGATCCAAGAAAACAAATGTAGATTAATTTGGAGTTGTATTTTCAAAGATATGAATTTTCTAATTTTTAGGGATTTGTTTAGAATTTTATTGATTTTTTATGACTTTATTGGATTTATTTTGAATTAAAAAAAAATTATCGCGTGCTGACGTGGTAGTTGACGTGTTGCGAGCAAAAATGCATCACCACTTGGCGGCATACAAACACGCCCAATGGCGCCGAAGTATGTGGGTGCTCATGGGTGCGCGCGTGTGTGTGCGTGTACGCACGAGTGTGTGCATGTGTGTGTGTGAGTGATTAGTGAGATAAATCATCCTTTTTCAGATTTAAGCGATCTCCCTTAATCACTCACCTTTTATATACTCGCACATTCCCTTTAATTTTTGCCATGCGAGATTATGTTTTTATGTGCATGTGACGTGGTGAAATGTGGAGCATTCGATTCGTGTATTAAATCGCGATCGTTGAGTATTAAGTGAAGGGGTATGCGACGGAAATCTAATTGCGTGCTGATTCAGTTTAAAATGTTTTAATCTTAGCCGTTGATCTGAAGAGTTATAACGACCGAGATTAAATGAGTCCAATGGACTTCGATGGACGCGTGGTGATATCTCAAACGTTGATTTCTGATCAGACGGACGCGATTGCGCAACGATTCTTCTTCACATGAGACGTGGCGAAATCTGGGCACTTCATCTCTAATCGAACGAATGCGAAGTAATGGCAACAATTCACATCCAAGCATTTCATCTGAACTGTCACGCCCAATTTTCATCAGATGAAGAGTCAAATCCAACAGTCACGCCTAATTTTTCTATAAATTGACGTGGTCTTCGATGATATAAACCATTCAAGGCTTTCGAGTAATCAAACTGTTTAGACATCTCAATCCTTGAATCTCTTGCTTCCCTTTGCTTCTAGACTTATTTCCATGTCCGAGGAGTGTTTGAAAGTGAGATTTCATTGAGAGAATAGGGAGAAATTTCTTCTTGAATGCAAACAATTGTCTTCAAATTCGTGAAATGAAAAGCCTTTGATCTGACGATCAATTGGATCAATTCAAGCGATATCTCAGGTTAGAATTTGTGTTTTCCATCTAATCTCTCTTCCTATAACATTAGATTTCAATTTCAAATTATAGATCAGTCGAATTTTAGATTGAATTTTTATTTTCTCTCTCTTCGCGTTCGGATTTTCTATCTAATTTTTTATCGTGAATTTCTCCACAAATCTTGATCCAAATTATGAGTTCTCTTTTCCAAATCTATCAAAATCTCTAATTTCTCACTTCAATTCATTGTCTGATTTGATTGAATTTCAAAGAGTTCCAAAAAATACCTTAATTATCCATGGATTTGATCATAATTCACCACTATACTCCTTAATTCGTGATTATTTCTCTAAATTGAAGAGTTTGGAATTTGTTTTGACTTGTGTCAGTGTGCTATTCAACAACCTCGCGCACTCGTTTCGTCAATGGGGAATGCCATTTACCTACCTCTAACCAACATGATGACTTGATATTAATTAATTGCATGTGAGTGTGCAAGGATGACTTCATTCCACCTCTTGTTGTACGCTTGGGGCTACAAACTCATGGTGACAAGTGCTTCAATGCTCCTTGACACTTTTGTGCATACTCATTTAGGTGACGATGAAATTTCCATCAACAAACAACTGTTCTACATGAGCACTTGTGGCAAATTAGAAGAACAATTCTTTACTTATTAACACAACCTTTGGGAGCTGTTTCATGAAGAGCATGAGCCAAACTAGCTCACTATAGTGTTTCCCCCATTGTTCCTGAAGACCTCCTTGAGATATTTGAAAATTTTCTTGTATCATGGTCAAGGTGCTTGATGTGCTTTTCTCTCCTCCTCGTCATCCTCAACTTGGAAATCATATCATCCCTAGATTGCTTAGACAACTCTTGACTTGTGGCTCATGAAAATTTCGTATCGACGTGCTATCTAGCATGGAGCTCTTGCAATGGCCTTGTTGCCAAAAACACTTTTGTATACCAGTACAGATTCATCTTCATTCCAATTCATGAGCCTCCATTTGCAATCGGTCCTCCACTCGCAAATGCTTCACACAGATGAAGAGGTAGTGATCCCCAATTTGTGAGACAACTCCTCTGATGTGCTCATTGAGTCCTTCAATGATCTGTAGGATTCGCAAATGATAGATCTTGAGCTTGGCTGATTCTCTTCAAGGAGATGCAAAATCATCTAGTTACATGGAAAAATGCACTAAATAGCTCCATTCATCCTTGGAGATCTTCGTCCATCTTGTTGGGATTTAAGGCTCGATAAGCCCTTGAAATCAAATTGCAAAATTTGAGTGCAATGGAAGATAATAGAATAGAAGATTAAAAATATAAAGCATTATGAAAAAATGATCCTACCATCCAATGCAAGTAAAAAATCAACCCTATAGGGTTTGATAGAGGAGCTCTCAAAGTTACCCAAATATCCAAGCTCTAGAGTTATCCATATAGCCTCCAAACTATGAGATATCCTCTTCAACCTCTTCTTCAAGTCTTTGGAGATCTATGTACTATCAAGTCTTTCTAGATCACCATAGAAGATATAAGAGAGGAAGAGTAAAGAGTTTTGGGAACTCGCCAAGGCTCACATAGGGGTGAGAGCTTGCCCCCTAGTTTTAGACTCACGTAGGATTCTTTTAAGAATTTTTTGAAAAACCTCAAAAAGATGTCTATATCCACCAACGTCTATTCACGTTATATGTGTGACCCTCTAGGCCCATATATCTAGCAAGGTAATAACTCTATTGAGTAAATAGAGTTTATTAGTTAATTGTAATACTAAGCTATATCAAGATATAGATTAATTAATCAAGGTTCAATTTAACTTAATTGATAGGTCGAGTTGCAAGCACTTTAAGTGCCAAGCTAAAATATGTGTTGAAAGTATATAGTTTACAAAAAATCTCTAATAAAATCCATTATGTATATAATCCTTCATTTTTACGAGACTTCACGAATGACTTAGGGTATGGTTAACTATCAAGCCCTTTGGGTGCCAAGGATTTAATTTATCTCATTCCTTGAGTCAGTCTCCTCATATTGAGGTAGAAAATCCTATATTTACTACACGATCACCTTTGAGGATTTCATGTTGTACCCAATCTATGATCTTCGTGAGATATTGTGAGTAAATATTTATAAGTCATAGTGAAAACATGATCATTCATCCACAAAATGTCTTTGTTGTCTCACATTCAAATATCATATACACAATTGTGACATGAATCAGCCTAGATTGATGATTAGGTATAATATCATTCAAGAATTCAAAAAAATTAATTCAATGAACTCTTTCTCTAAAGAGTACCTGCCATCTATCCTCAATTTTTTATAAATATTATATAGCCTATAAGCCAAATCATACTTCTATAACTCATATAGATTCATTAGATAAAATGTATTCATTTTTATTTTTGTGTGATGCTTACGATGAAGTCCATGGGCATATACAATGAGTAAGTAAATAATATTCGGATCATAATACATCAATCACTAATCTTAAACATATGTTCTAAATATTCATATTCGTGGGATATTTGAGAAGGACATAAAATTATGTATAAAAAATAGCACTATTTGACCAACTCTTATGATGTGTATGGTTGACATAAGGAGATAGTTAGGATATATAATGGGTGCTCTTTCGAGAAAGAGTTTATTAATTGATCCATGTGAATACATGAATGATATTATGATAAATTATTACCTAGGTTGATTCATGTTATAGTTGTGTACTTGGTCCTCAAACTTAAGACACCAAAGACATCTTGTGGATTTATCATCATGTTTTGACTAGGACTTATAAATCCCTAGCCACGGGATCTCCAAACCACTATAAATTGAATATGATACAAAGTCCTCAAAAGTGATTGAGTGGTCAAGATAAGATTTTTTGGCCTCGTTATGAGAGGAGATCAACTCAAGTAATTATTAGGTGAGATTAAATCCTTGGCCAAGGTTGTGAAAATATTAAAGAAGGTATTCTCAATGACTTCTTTCATACAACACATGGTATAGCTTGGCACCCAATGGGCTAGAAACTTAACCTATCAATTGGGTTAAATGGATCCTAGGTTAATTAATTTATACGTTAGTAAATTTAATTAATAAGGTTAAGAAATAAGTATTATTGAGTCAATAGATTTATTAATTAAACAAATATATGGGCCCAAAGGGTCTCGCACGTATAGTCAATGGATGTTGGTTGATATAGATATCTTTAAGAGGGTTTTTATGAAATTAAAAAAAACATTTGTATAACTCTTTGAGCATATGGTGCAGCTTGGCATACAACAGGCTAAACACTTGACTTATCGAATGTTTACATTGATCCTCGTTTAATTGATCTATATGCTAATATAGTAAATAAAGTTAAGCAATAAGAGTTATTGAATCAATAAAATTGTTAATTAGACAAATATATGGGCCTAAAGGGTCCCACATATAAAGTCAATGGACATTGGTCGATATAGACATCTTTCAGAGGGTATTATGAAATTTTTCAAAAAACAATGAGTCTATAAATAGGGGGGACAAGCTCCCACCCCTAAAGGGTACCCACGCAAGACTTGGTGAGCACCCACCCCTCTCTTCTCTTACCTCTTTCCTACTGATCTAGTGAGACTAGATGGTTAGGAGACCTTCAAGAAGTTGACAAAGAGGCTCAAGAGGGAGTCTAGCCATCCCTAGATCATGTGGATATTTCCAGATGCTAGATATTTGAACAAATTCAAAGAGCTCCTCCAAGGAACCCTATAAATGTTGATTTTGATGTGCATTAGATAATACTTTTGGGATAAGCCTTCCAAAATTTTAATCAAAATATCAAATGGAGCATAATACATTGAATCAAATGTTCAAAATCACCAAGCCACTAAGAACATTTGTTCGTATCATGTAGTATATATGAGAAAACATACTTATAGGGTTCACTTGAAAGAGTTCTTGAAGTTGTTCAATGTCTAGCTAGTAGAAACATCCAAAAAATCTCTGGTTGGTTGGATCTCCTCTTCAAAGCTCTTCACCAAGAGAGAAAGAGAAAAAAAGAATTCTAACCAGGCTTTGATAACATGCATTTATAATGTGAATTCTTATCCTAATTAACTCATATTCATGCTTATTTTATGTGAATATGATGCATGTTATCATACTTTTTAGGAATTTTCTCCATTGGCATGTCATTTCACTAAAGTTGATATTTATGCATAAATTAGGGATAATTTCATCCTTGATAGATGATTAATCTTTTGTTAATTTTACACTAATAGAAGTTAATATCTTGTATTGAATGATTTTTGACTTCAGTAAATGTTTGGAAGGATAATTTCAGGATGAATTTATGATTTAGAATGTTTAATGAGAAATGATTTAAGTAAATCCTAAATCATCTTGATTTCTTCTTTCAAAATATATTTTAAATGACATGATATTAAAAAGAAAAGAATTTGTGATCCAATGGAGAAAATTTGGATTAAAAAGGAGTTGTATATTTAAAGTTATGAATTTATGAAGTTTATGCCTTTTTCCGATTTTTATTTGATTTTTAAATGAATTTTTAAGTGTTTTTCCTTATTTAAATCACGAAAAAGGGGTGAACTTACCGCATGTGATGACGTGGCGACCGGGCCCAGGCGGCGAGCTGACGTGGCACGCGGGACCAGCGCGTGGATGCGACGTGGCACTGAGGCCACGTGGCAGAGCCACGGCTGGCCCGCGCGAGGCGCATGTGGCGCTGACGCGATGGCAGGAGGCCACGCGCACGGGTCCACGCGGACCCCGGTGAGGGGCGCCACGTGGCATGTGAGGGGTTCGCATATGGAGGGCCCATGGGTATAGTGGGGCTCTGGTAAGATATTAGGGGCGGTAACGCGAAAGTGTAATGCCACCCCTTAATTTAAGCTCGCAATGTTGTATTATTAGTTCCGTGTGGGACTATGTCCCCACAGAAAACTTACCTTGCAGGACGCGTGGCAACTTCGGAGACGCTGGATGAGATCGCATCATCGTCCATCGTGTGGACACGAAGTCCACCGATTGTTGATTGAACACGTGCATTAAAATATTTTAAGTGGCCGCGATCAGAGCGCTTACCTGACGCCACGTGGCGACACGAGGAGCGTTGGATCTTCATCAACAGCAGATACCGCTCGATCGCGATCGGACCGTCCAATCTCTTGAAGCTCCATCAGATGGTCCAGACGATTCGTGGAAGAACTCCACGATCGGTCCGATCGAGCCGCGATCCCGGCGCGATCGAGCCGCGATCGTGGAGCTTGTTGTGGAATCGCCTCCACTCGATCAGACGGCGACCGACGGAGACCAAGGATCACGATCAACCCACGATCGTGGCCCGATCGTGACCCGATCGTGGCGCGATCGTGGCCCCATCGTGGCGAAAATCGTGGACTCTTTGAAGAAAAAATTGAGGCGAATTTACCGCAAATCCGGGAGCTACGACACCGCCCGAGGAAATCGCTTCCATGACCCCGCAAAACCGCTTCCACGATCGCATCAAACGGCCTCAAAATCGGGCCTAATTTTCCCTTTAAAAGCATGTATTTCCCTTCTTTGTTCTTCAACTTTTGATCGATTCGTGAAGGAATTAAGCGAATTTCGAGGAAAATCTTTAGTTCATCGTGATCCCCCCGCATTTAGACTCGATTGCGAAGCAATTGGAGTGGGATTGATCGCGAATTTCTCCTTGATTTCATCAAAATTTCCCTTGAATTCCCGAACGTCCGCGAGGAAGAATCCGAGTAATTTCGCTTCAATCCACGAGAATTGAAGCCCCATTCTTGCGAAAATCGGGTTAGTAGTGAGATTTGATCGATTATCAGGAGGTAATTTGAGTTTTCATTAGATTTAGAAGTTTAATTTTGCAAATTATTTCATAGTGTTCTTCATTTTCCCCAATTTTAAGTCCGAAAAATTACTGATGTTGAAAATAGAATATCTCTTTCATTATAATTTCAAATCACTTGATTCTCATTTCATTGGATTTCTCTCTTCATCAGCTTTCCGTGGATAGCAAATTCATTGAATTCCGAGTTTATTTCACCCTCCAATTTGATGTTTGACCAAGGACTGTTCCTCTTTCATCAGAAGTCAAACATTGATTTTCAGGGTCAATTACTTTTGATTTACAAATCAGAATTCGATAATTTTGGTCTTGTTAGATTCCTCTAGCTCTTAGCTTTCTATTGACATATAAATTGCAATATTTGGATTTCATTTGACCATTCAATTTGAAGAGTTCCTCCGAGGTGTTAATTTCGGGGATTTTTTGATAGTTGATTTTCAATAACTTATAATAAATCCATTTCTTATCCAAAAATTACTAATTATATATCAATAAATTCCATTTTCTCTCTAGTTTCTGAATATATAATTTTCATAATCTTCTGACTCTGTTTGATTCTCTGATTTTACAGAACACTTACTATTGGTCAAAGTCAATGCTTTGACTTTCACTTTTGACTTTTCTCTGTCAAACCCGAGAATTAAATTTTTAAAACTTCTTATTTAGCTTATTTATATCATTTCCACTCATTACTTCTTATTTTTACTTATTTAAAACTCCTTTTAAACCTAATTTTGACCAAGTCAACTCTGCGATTAAGGTCAACCCTGCTCTCTGTGGATCGACCCGATACTTACACAATACTTGATTATTATATCTTATCTTTGTGAGTTCAGTTTTATAAATTTTTTTTTGACCAACGTTTTTGTGTTTTAGCGACGCACGAAAATGATCCGTCAAAATGGCGCCGTTGCCGGGGAGCATGCGTTATTGATTTGATTGCTTGATTTCTTGGTTATTTTTAGGTTTCTGTCTTATGTTGTTTACTGACCTGCAGAGAATTTATCAGACCTTATCAGTGGTGGAAAAGGTATAGCGAGGTAAGATTACCTAATTTTGCCCATTATTTGATAGTTTTGGTGCAATTTTGGTAGACTATTTTGTGTTTTTCACCTAATCGAGACGTCGATTTTGATATATCTGAGATTCATTCTCTGTTATTAGTGATTTATTAGTATTATTATCTGTATTGATGTGCTTTTTGATAGTGTGTAGCTTGATCTATCTTTTTGGGTGGATTAAGTGAAGCATTTTTCATTTAGACATCATCCTTTTCGTCTCACTCTTTTCTGACTTTCTTATATATATACTTGTTGTTCTGTGATCTTTTGGCTTTAGATATGAATAGGAATCATAGGAACTGAGGAGGACGACAGGGTCAGCGACCCGCGAGGCATACAAGGAATAATCCCTTGTATGATGATTTATTTGCCTCATCTAGAGCTCCATCGGAGGCCTCTAGTGATTCCCTTTCATCCATCGCCACACCAAGGCGAGGAGACCCGATAGACGCCCCTCTTCCTGCCGAGATAGTGAGACGACGTCTTAGCGATTACGCAAGACCGGTCGTCCAAAGGCAGACTACGCGAGTCAATGCGCCTCTACAACGAGATGCGAATTTTAAAATTGACTAACATATTCTTGGCCTTTTGCCCACTTTTCATGGACTACCATCGGAGGACCCATATCGACATGTGGACGAGTTCAGGCAGGTGTGCGAATTCAACCAATTCCACAATGTCCCCTCCGAGACGGCCAAGATGCGCTTCTTCCCTTTCACGCTTAAGGAAAGGGCGAAGGAGTGGTTCTTTACCTTGGGCCGCGAGTTTGATTCATGGAGAGACATGGAAGACGCATTTTTGCGTAAGTACTACTCGGTAGGTAAGACTAGTGCCGTGAGACGCGCCATACGCGAGTTCTCACAAGGGTCGGGCGAGGTTTTCTATGAGGCTTGGGAGAGACTTAGAGATCTCTTGAGACAATGCCCGCATCATGGTATACCTAAACATGAGATTACTCAGATTTTTTATGATGGTTTAGGTGCACCTGACAGGTACTTGCTCGATGCCGCTAGTGGAGGCACGTTCATGAGCAAGTACGAGGATGAAGCCCTCGAGTTGATTGAGTTGGTGGTGGAGAATAGCCATCATCATGCGGCTAAATCCTTCGGAGGATGGAGCGCTCCCGCTAAGGGAGGGATGTTAGACGCCAAGGCGGCAGAGACAGGTATGCTTTTAGATAAGATTGAGAAACTGACGGAAGCCCAGAACTTGATCATGGACTCGCTTAAGGTTCGACCATGTTCTGATGGCCTCGCGCCAGTTTCACATGTAGATGTCTCACCGTGTTCACATTGCTCTAGTTTTGAGCATGTAGAGCTGGATTGCCCCGTGATGGCAATCCAAGGACAGTTTCCATTTTGGCCAAACCCTACTACATATCCAGGTTTGAGCCAGGCGGGTAGGTCGACCTACTCGAATCAGGGTTATTCTAGTTTTCATAACCCTACTTATGCGCAGTAGCGGAGCGGGCAGCACACTTCATATCATCAGCCCTATGGATGTGCGCCGCAGCATATGGGGAACCCGAGGCCGACATCTTTCGCCCCCGCTATCCCCCGAGCGGTCACACCGCCACTGGCTGTTCCACCTCCGGCACCTTCAGTTGACCCCATCATGAGTGCGTTAGCACAAATGATGAGTAAACTAAATGAGGTTAGCGACCGACTCGACCGAGTCGAAGGGGCTAAGGCCCAATGCTCCGATGCTTCTACCGAGCAAAGGAAGGGTAAGCGTGTTGAGTTTAGTGATCAATTACCTTCCCAACCTTTAGCAAATCCTAGGAATGTAGGTCAAGCATTGTCGAGCCGCACCCATAATGTCAACGAAGTTCGCATTGATGTGCATCGGAGGAGGCACATGTCATATCGAGCCTACGTAGCGGCAAGGTCTTAGTAGATCCTCATACGGACCACAAGCGCCGCAAGGACCCGCTTGAGGAGAAGGACGATCGTCCATCTCCCACGATTATTCCGGAGGAGGACTCCGAGGATGAGGAGGCACCTGATGAGGAGAGTAGGGCAGAGCCCCATCCCGAGGTTTACAAACCTCCGGTGCCATATCCTCAGTTATTGAGCCGGCCTAGAGTCCCTACGAGTGATAGCGATGACACCTTATTAGAGGCTTTTAGGCAGGTTACTATCACCATCCCCTTAGTAGATGCCATCCAGCATATTCCATCCTACGCAAAGTTCCTGAATGGACTTTGCACCCCTACGAGGAAGCCGAAACGTATCCATATGAGTGAGACCATTAGTTCCATCATGTTGAGTACGCTTCCTCGTAAGCGACGTGATCCGGGAGCTCCCATGATTAGTTGTGAGATAGGGGGTAGGACGTTCACTCGATCTCTCCTCGACATGGGGGCTAGTGTTAATATCCTCCCGAAGGGAGTGTATGACATTTGTCCACTTGGCGAGTTGCAGCCATTATTTATCGAGTTGAGCTTAGCGGATGGATCCGTGAGACGACCTCACGGGGTAGTAGAGGATGTGATAGTTAAGGTTGAAAACTGCTACTTTCTGGTAGATTTTATTATCATGGATATGAAATCCACGAAGGACTTCACCGACTCTCCCATCATACTAGGGAGACCATTTTCTAGCTACCGCGAAAGCGATTAAGGATTGGGGCAAGGGTGAAGTTATTTTTCAGGTTGGAGATAGCACGATGAAGGTGGGCATCAACAAGTTGATGCGACATCCTTCACACGAGGCCAATGAGATAGGCGCCGTCGATATCTACGATGATCCGGAGATCTCGAGTTGTATCGAGGAGACAATGACGGCTATTGAGGATAGGAGCTTCGAGGAGCCCGAGGATGATCCATTTCCTTCCGCGAGATGGCACCCAAGCTAAAACCACTACCTTCGATGCCGAAAATATGCTTTTACTTGATCATCATAGTGCTAACCCCGTTATTATATCCTCACAGCTAGATCACAACCAGGAGGAGAGACTATTGGTGGTCTTGCGAGCGAGGAAGGAAGCAATCGGATGGAACTTGTCGGACCTTAAGGGAATTGATCCCTCTTTGTGCACGCATCGCATTTTCCTAGAGGAGGACTCTCGTCCCTCTAGAGAGGCAGAAAGACGACTCAACCCTAAGGTATGGGATGCCGTTAAGGATGAGATTCTTAAATGGCTTAATGCAGGTATCATATATCCCATCTCCGACAGTCCATGGGTCAGTCCACTGCATGTTGTCCCCAAGAAGGCGGGGATCACCGTGACGACAAATGACAAGGGCGAAGAACTTCAGACACGTCTTCCGACGAAGTGGAGAGTATGCATCGACTATCAGAAGCTTAACGCGGCAATGAAGAAGGACCATTTCCCCTTGCCATTTATTGACCAAATTCTTGACAAGCTTTCAGGTCAAGGATCTTATTGCTTCCTAGACGGCTACTCGGGGTATAATCAGCTAGCTATACACCCCGATGATCAGGAGAAGACGACGTTTACATGTCCATTTGGCACATATGCATTTCAGCGCATGCCATTTGGACTATGTAACGCCCCCGCCACATTTCAGAGGTGCATGATGGCCATCTTCTCCGATTTTATAGGAGAGAGCATGGAGGTCTTCATGGACAACTTTTCAGTTTTTGGCCCGAGTTTTGATGCATGCTTGGAGCACTTAACGCCAATCCTCGACGTTTGCATTAAGAAACGCCTAGTTCTTAGTTGGGAGAAGTCCCACTTCATGGTGCAAGAAGGTATAGTGCTTGGACATTTAGTTTCAAGCAAAGGTTTGGAAGTGGACAAGGCCAAGGTTGAGGTAATCCAAGACCTTGCACTCCCTACGTCGATAAGGGAACTTAGAAGTTTCCTTATGCAGATAACTGATGGATGCAAGATGCGATGTCTTTAAAATCCACCTAGTTGATGAGATAATTCAAAGGGGGTGAGCTAGTTTTCTACTTTCGTTATGTTTTCTTTTACATAATGAGCGGTAACCTCATTAAAAAATATACCAAAAGATCAACCTAGATGCGGAATGGATTTCGCCTTCTTCTGGCCTGGCGGGAAGACAACAAACTTGGAGGCTGGAACGGTCCATGCGGCTCTTCTTCTGTCGGTCTTGAGTTAATATAGTTATTGACTATATAAGTTTATGGGCCAAAAGGGTCACACACAGAAGGTCAATGTACATTGATGATTATATACATCTTTATGAAGTTTTTTGAGAAAAGTTCTAAAAAAACTATAAGGGGATGGGCTCTCACCCCAATGAGATCTCTTGCTAGCCTTGGTGAGTATCCACACCCTCTCATCTCTTCCTTTATTACATTCTTTGCCTATTCCTCAATTATATTGTGAGAATATTTTGAGAAGATCTTCATAGAACGTTGAGGAGATGAATTTGTGCAGTCGTTGAAAACACACGGAGACATGTCAAAATAATTTCTAAACTCACCAAATTAAGATAAAAATCACAAATGAGATAGTATAATGGTGAATAAGGGTCGAATCCACAGAGAATTAAGGTATTTTTTAGGTGTTCTTCAAATTTGATCAAAATTGGGCTAGGAATTGCGGTGAGAAATTAGCGATTGTAGTAATTTGAGAAAGAGAATTCAAAGATGAATCCAGAGAATAAAAAATCACCCTATTTAGATCAAGATTCGTGGAAAAATCAAAGAGCAAAAGCTAGGTAGAATTTCTGAACGTGAACAGAGAAAACCAAAAATAAATCTAAAATTAACCTAATCTATGATTCTAAATTGAAAGATAATGATACATGACGAAAGATTAGGAGGAAAAAACATAATCTAACCCGAATTTGCACTGGAAATGATCTAATTGATTGTCGAATCAAGGGCTATTCATTCCACACTTTCGAAGAAAAAATTTGACATTCAAGAGGCAATTTCTCCCAATTCGTTTGACGAAATCTTGATTTCAAGCACTCCTTGGATGCGAAAATGAGTCTAGAAGTGGAAGAAATCAAGAGATTCAAGGATTAGGATTTCAAAATAGTTTGATAGCTCAAAACATCCAAAAATAGATTTCCCATCGAAGAGAGAGAATTTATAATGTTTTGAAATTGGATCTTCTCCTTGAGGAGACCAACGACCATGATGACATTCGAAGAGGCGAATCATTATGTTTAAATTGCGACCATTGGATCTTCATCGGAGTGCTAGGATCATGCCACATGAACGTGTGAAGAGAGCTTCGCCAGATCTCGTCCGTTTGATCATGAATCGATGTTTCAGATTCTCACATGGCTCTTCAAATCCTAGTCGTTATAGCTCCTCAAATGAATGGCCAGGATTGATCTATTTAATAAAACGAATCGTCATCCACTCAGATGCTGTCACGTAACCCCTTCACTTAAGTGAAAACGAGGGGCTGACATTAAATTGCATCTTTTCGCTTCGATCGAACGCTTCCCGTCGTGCCACGTCGCATGCGTAAAATAAATAAAAAGATAGTCCCCCATGAAAAAAAATAAACGCAATCGAACAAGTATATAGGTAGAGTATATATAATGGGTTAGCGAACATCCTTAATGGATGCTTAACCCACTAATTACACTCATGTACACACGTGCACATATGTGCGCACACATGCACGTATGCACATTGTGCGCCACATGGCACGTATACACATCGTCACATGGCGACGCGTCATTATGTCGCCGCGTTAGCTGCCACTTCAGCGAGCGATAAAAACTTAGTTTTTTATTTATTTTTAAAAATCTAAATAAATCCAAAATAAATTTAGAAAAATCCCTAAAAATTAGCAAATTCATAACTTTCAAAATACAACGAGAGAATAAATAGTTAAACAGTTAAAAAAAAATTTATCAAAAATTAAATAATCTATAATTTTAAATAGTTAAATTTATAGAATAACGAGAGAATAAATTTTCATTTAAAAAGTACACTCATTTCTCTTAGAAAATAAAACTTAAAAAAATAAATGAGTGTATAAAAAGTATTTTCTCTTATTATTTAACATTAAAACCCAATTATAGTCTCAAATAAATATGGGAATAATCTACTCTAAAATATATTCTTGAATTATGTATAATTATCCCTAAAATAATACATTTTGAGATTATTACTTAAAATTGCATGAAATGATAGAAATGCTCTCAAAGTATGATAACATGTATAAGAATGAAATGTTTTATGCCTTAATTTATATTAATAATCATATAATTGTATGTGTAAATTGTATGTTATCAAACGCAAGGAGTATCAAAAAGAGGTTTGAGATGAAATCCAGACATCGATACATTGTGTAGATATCAATAGAAGCTAAACATTTGAACAACTTCAAAGAGCTCTTACAAGGAAAATTAGAAGTGTGATCATTTGATTTAAACTAGATGATAGGATCCTCATTGAAGAGTATTTTATTTTTTAAATCCCCAATGTGAATTCTTCTACTGCACTTCATTTTTCAACTAAAATTTTGAGGGGTTCCTCCTCTAAGTTGAGCCATGCTTATTAGCTTAATCATAGTTCAAGTTGAAATGATAGAATTTGACATGAAATTAGGGGAAAATTTTGATTTATAATTAAACAAATATTCAAATCACAAATGTTAAATTCAAAACAATTAAAGATATTAAAGTAAATATTAAAATGATGCATGTTAAATTAAAAAAAGATTAAAAATAGATTGAATGAAGAGAAGAAAATATTTAATTGATAAATTATGGGAAATATTAAATTGGTAAATTGGAAATCAATACTTATTAACAAGATTAAACAGATTTAATGATTTAAATTTTAAACAAGATATGAAATTGATAATTCTTAAACTAAAAAAAAGTTATCAAGTTAAACTAAATTCAATGTTGACACGTTGACATTTATCAATGTTAAATTAAAAAAATTTAAATCAAGATTTAAAAGAAAAGCTTTAAATTGTAAATAATTAATCCAATTACATTAATCAGAAAATCACAATTAATCTGGTTAAAAGTTAATAGCAATTCTGCAAATTTTGGTAGATTGGATCAGCAAAATATGATAAGTTAGAAGTCAAGAACCTAAAGACCTCATTTATAAATTTCAAACTTCTGGAGGCCAGAAGGGGTGAGGGTTGGCAAGGTGGCTTTTGAGGCGACCTCTTGGAGATGTGGAGACCGCCTTTTGGCCGCGGTGTCTCAGCGACTTGCCGCCTTGGTAGAGCGGAGGCTTGAAAGATCGAGAGACGATGAACACGAACTCACAAGTTCCAACTAGAACTTAGGAATAGGCAGTTAGGTTCAGGACTCAAGCTTACATATTCAGTTTAGAGCGCATTAGGACCTCACATTAAAGATATCAAGGTTTTTGCTCATTTCATTCACTGAATAATTAAAATTCTATAAGTTTTCACTTTGTAAATCAACTGTCATTTGACCTATTTCATCATTCTCGTCTTTATAGTATTAAATTGGGCTTTACTATTCAGAATTTGACTGGAGAGGTGGTGGTTGGCAGGAGAGTGTACATCAGATAGTTGAAGAGAGAGAGCAGATGCAAGGAAAGGAAAATGGTTGCAGAGGGCAAGGAGAGGGAGAAAGGTTTCTGATGTAGACTGTGAATTGTAGAGGGTAGCAGAGACTCGGAAGATTCAAACTAGCAAAACAGAGAGCGGCGGCTGACAAGAACAAAAGAATCGAAGAGCACTTGGAAACTAAATCTTCTTTCAATCCACCAGTTCCTTAAGAGTGCAGATGAACTTTCTCAAAACAAAGAAAACAAAGTACCAATTACTAGCAGCCCTTTCGATTCGCCTCGCCTCAGCTTCTGGACCTCCTTCGCATTGGAGATCGGCTGCCAAAGAGAAACCAACGCTTATCACTACTGTAAATGTTCTTCTACTTGATACCATAAAGAAAATGGTCTTTCACCAATCATAGTAATTAAGATGCAATTCTTGATGATCCTACCTATGGTATCTGAGTGGTTCAGGACTGTAATTACGGCCATAGTCGGGGCTGAGCCGGCGGCCGTAGTCTGGGCTGGACCGGCTCCTATAGCGAGCTGGGCTGGGGGAACGAGCCCGGTCATAACCATCGCTGACATGGCGGGTCCCCCGCTCATCATCGTCTCTGAGTGCATACTCTACCGACACCTGACGATCCATGATCTTGCTGCAAAGGAAGTTGATATACAGAAAAAACTTGTGAATGGGCTTATTCTGGTCAATGGCATTATTGTAATTATCCTCTTCATCTAGTTCTTGTGACTCTACCACACCATATACGGGGTAGGCTGTCCATTGTTTTGTCGGACTCTAGTTAATCTCTTAATTTCCACAAGATTAAAGTTTTTCAAACGTTGAAATAAATGATATACCTCATGTTAGTATGCTCGAGAGCATTGGTGGCATCTTCTTGGGTCTCAAACTGGATGAACGCGAAGTTTCGGCGAATCCGAACATTGGTGATTTTGCCGTAGGGCTCGAAATGCTTTTCAAGATCCCGGACCCTTGTATTTATTGGATCAAAGTTGATGACAAACAGAGTCTTAGTGGGCCTCATGCCTGTTGCAGACCTGGATCCCTCACGGCTACGCGGCCCACGATCTCCCTGTACTTAAAGCAGAATACAATAATTTCGAATGTCAGTGAAAACGAAAATAAAAGTTACCCACCCTAGCCCATTCAACAGAAAGTCGCCTTCTGCCATAACCGAAGGGGATGCCATCAAGTCCTCTGATTGCATCCCTCGCATCAGCTTCATCTTCGAAATAAACGAAGGCAAATCCTGTGATCAAATTAAAGTAATTAGAAAGATATTACAGAAAGATATATGTATCCAGGTACCACCGTATCCAGACTTGGCAGATTTTGGATATAATTTAACAAACAGAGACTCTACTATTCAATACAACACCTTGAAAGATGGTGATGATGATGTGGTTACTTAAGTCACGGTATCACTAAAGTTAGATCTCATTGACTGAAAAGGCATTGCTGAAAGGCTCGATCATGATAGAGGCATGATCTTCAATGATGGTTTAGAGCAGTAGGATGAACTTGAATGATGATCTTCAATGAAGGGTTTATGGCATTTGCAGAAAGTGTTGGGGAAGCCCAGATAGAGCATAACTTCCCTTAGAAGCTCCTGCGGCAAAAGAAACATTTAATATTCCATGTCTAGGCAACATCATAAACTCAGTCTTACACTTAATGCACAACTCTTGCTGTTTAGCAAAGGAACTTATGACATATCCACCCAGTGAAGCGTCATCAAGACTTTTTCAAGTATTTCTATAGGTTTGTTATGAGAAAATATAAAAAACGCATATTGAGTAGATGACACTCATTGCCGGGAAACATATCTCAACATCAAGCCCTCGACTTGAGCAAGGCTACCGCGTCACTATCTTAATTGGGAGATGAAAGCAAATAAATCAAATGATATGTGTCAAAGCCCGAAATGGCCTGACATCTTTCCATCTCTCTCTACTCTAGTGTAACCTTATAAAGGGCCTTGTCGTGTTAACCTAATGTGCCACTAATAAAACTCTTCAAATTCTGTCAACATTATTGTCAACAAAAAATGAAGCTCACCAAGATGGAATCCCAATCAAAAGTTGGTAGATCATGTCCTTCCACCGTAGAAAACAAAAAAGATCTTAAACTTAACATGAAGGATCAATTACCACACAATTACATAGTTAAGTCTGAATTTGGCAATAAACGTCAACCTACTAACTTTGACATAAAAAATCATTAACTAACATCTTCTGGATCGCCCCCCAAATAACTAACTTGTAATCGTTAAAACATGCTTAATCTTCGCCGTCACCGGAAAAAATACTTCGGTTTGAAAGCCCCGCGAAAACTAGCCAGGAAATCGTTTAAACTTGGAATTAGACGGATAAAGATCGAAATTGGGACTTAGTCAATCCCTCCAAACATCGAAATAATTCGATTTGAAAGCCTCAAATGTAAGGAGCCAATGAATAATTAAAATTTAGAGTTAACCGGACAAGGATTCAACGTAGAACTAAGCAATAATGATGGAGCCTTTTCGGAGCACGTTCTGCAGGTAGGCAGAGAACCGTCCAGAAAGACTTTTTTCTTCTTGTAAGGCCCCCGAAGAACCAACCAGGTGATCAATAAAACAGAAAACGACTGCCGGAAATTCTAAAATTTCACCTGATTTGATATCGACGCGATCCACCCTCCCGTATTTTGAGAAGAGCCTCTCGAGATCGTACTGACGAGTGTCGTAATCGAAGTTCCCACAGAAAATAGGCCTCATCTTCTCCACTAATCCGTAAAAAAAATCTCAACTAAGATACCGCGAATAGTAACCGCCAACGAAAACTTGACTAAAATCTTCACCTCTGCGACGATCTTTGACGAGGACACGAATTCGCTTGAACAGGTGCGAGTGAAACCCTTGCAAACCCTCCGGCACGCCTGCTTCAAAACCCTAGACCAAGTCGCTACGTCAGCCCACGTTATTTAAATATCGACCATTCAGTCCTTTGACCCCTCGGCCCATTAACTAGCCACGTAGCATGAGAGGGAGAGTGTTTGAGTGTTATATAGAGAGAGAAATTGATAGATAAACAAATATCAATAAATGAACGGATAGATGGAAAATAAGTTGATAAAATGATCAATGAAAAGATGAATACATAGGTTGAATAGATAAATAGGTGAGAAAATGGATGGGCAAGTAGATAAGTAGATCGGTGGATGGAGATGTAGATAGATATATGGATAGAAAATATACATAGAAAAATATAGAGAGACGCAGGATGTCGTAGACGAGACGGCCGAATCGGACGTAGCGGTAGCAGATCCCTAGCCCACACTTTTGCGATAAAAAGAAAAAAAAACTCTCAACTCAAATCATGCGTATTGGTTCTAGTACGTTGTGTCCTAGTTACATACTATGGAGGAAAAAAGTGCAACTTAAAATTTAAAAGAAAATGAAAGGAAATTAGAAAAAAGTAGTTGTAATAATGGACAAAGCTCGGTTCTAATGGTGGGGCTATTGTGTTCGTCCTGTCTATCCATATCCCTCATAAAGCTCCATTGCAGCGAGTAAGCGGGAGTACATAGGACAAGAGATTGCAATGATGATTCCCTTGAGCATTCCTGGTCAACTCGACTCTGGAAAGTAAGCCGGAGAACAAACATATAGATGATGATAGTAGATTTTTCTAATCGTTCCCCGTCAAATAGACAAAAAAACATATAGATGAAAAACTCTTGCAAGTTATAAATTTTAAGCTTATCAATTCTTCAACATATAGATGATGATAGTGCAATAGTTTTATTGCTTCTAAGTGCGACTTGGTTATTGACTCTGTGGTAAGAGAAAGTGAGAAGGCACGATAGTTAGGGTGCAAATTATCATAACTAACAAACTAAGAAATAGGGTGAAGAGTACAAGAGCGCTTGTCATTGCAAAGAGAATTAGGTAAGTGAAGATTGTCCAATGGCAATGTAATGAGTGTTGGATTTGAGCATGATGTTGAGGAGTTGGCGGGCGGAAGCATAGAGACTATAGTAGAGATCAGAACTAGCAACGTTGTGGGTGGCATGAATAATGGAGAAGCAGGAGAGTCAAGTGATGGGGTAGGAGATGATGGTAGAGATAGGAATAAGAGAGGAACATGATCCATCATAGTAGGTAGATAAGATGTGTCTGTTGGAGAGGATTAAGAGGATGTGGTAGGTATAAAGGGATGGAGATGGTGTTGGAGGTGGAGTAGATGAGGGGGTGGAGGAGAAATAGCGAGTGGACTCAAAGAATGTGACATGAGTAGAGACAACATACTTGCGCTAATTTGGAAAATAGACCCGAAAGTCTTTTTGCATGCGCGAGTAGTTGATGAACACCCCCATTAACATAAGGGGGCAAAAAATTGGATGCATTAGGAGTGTGATCATGAACGAAGGTCACACAATAAAACACTTGAGGAGGCAAGGCAAAGAGGTCACAATCAACGCGGAGATGATGAAGGGGTACTTCACTGTCAAGAGGTGACGAGTGACAAAGCGAATCCGTGAGGTCATTGAAAACACGCGGATAAGCATTAAAATAAGTTCTAAACTCACCAACTTAAGATATTAATTACGAAATAGATAGCATAGTGGTGAATAAGCGTCAAATCCACGGAGAATTAAGGTATTTTGGGTATTCTTTGAAAGTTGATCAAATCATACAATGAATTGAGATAAGAAATTAGGGATTTTGATAAATTTCAAAAGAGAACTCAAAGACGAATCCATGGAATAAAAAATCACTTGATTTGTATCAAGATTCGCGCAAAAATCAAAGAGTGAATTAGGTAGAAATTTTTGAACGCAAAGAGAGAGAGAAAAATCTAAAATAAAATCTAAAATTAACCTAATCTACAATTCTAAATTATAATCTAATGATACAGGATGAATGATTAGGAAGAAAACACAAAATCTAACATGAGATAGTGATCGAAATGATCCAATTGATCGCCGGATCAAAGGCTTTTCGTTATAAGATTTCGAAGACAATCGTCGGCATTCAAGAGGTGAATTCTCCCTATTCTTTCGACAAAATCTCACTTTCAACCACTCTGTGGACGTGGAAATGTGTCTAGAAGAAGAAGAAAGCAAGAGATTCAAGGATGGTGGTGTGTAGATAGTTTGATGACTCGAAAACATCCAAGAATGATTTACATCGTCAAAGAACATCTCAATTTATAGGTAGAATTGGGTGTAACCATCAAATCGGCTTTTAATCTTCGATCAACGGCTTTGATGAAACGCGCAGATGCGAATCCTTATGCTTAAATCGTGTATGTTGAATCAGAGATAGATCGTCTAGATGTGGCCACATCGTGAGTGAAAAGAAAATGCATGAAACATCATTCGTCTGATCTTGATCTAACGCTTCGGATACATTTCGTCAGTTTTAATCTCAGGCGTTATAACTCCTTAGATGAACGGTTGACAAAACAGAGTGCAACACGTACCCCCCGACTTAAGTGAAGATCGACGATAGTCATGTAATGCATAAATCAAATGCTCCACGCGACGATACATCACTTGCGCATGTTAAAACAAAAACATATTCACACATGATGAAAAATCATGTGATTCAACGCATATATAAGGTATGTGTGATTAGAGAGTTAGCGTTATCCTACAAAGGATGCTTAATCTCTCTAATCACATGCGCGCACACGTGCGCACAGACACGTGTGCACATGCGCACACATGCGTGCACACACACGCGCGAACACATACGCGGCCTCACATGGCGTGTCCAAACGCCGCCACGTGGTGACGCCCTTTTTCTACTGTGCCACGTCAGCTGCCACATTAGCATGAAATTTTTTCATTCATTTTAATTCAAAATATATCAAATTTAATTCAGTAACACTTTTCTGGTGAGATGTGTGATGACACATGGTTTGGTGGAGGATGTCATGAGAGATGCATAAGTCTTGTAAAATAGTTTGAACAAATTGAAGAGCATTATCGGTGTATAGAATTTTGGGGGTTTTAGAATATTGGTTGGAGATCTCTTGAAGAAACGGATGAATAGAGGGTACAACATATGTGTGATCTTTGATAAGATAAAACCAAGAGGCACAAGAGAAATCATTTACAAAAACTATATAATAACAAAATCCCAAGATATATGGCACTCAAGAAGGTCCCCATACATCATAATGAACAAGATCAAAAAGAGATTTACTTGGAATAGAGTCTAGGTAGGGGTAGGAGGCTCGAAAAATGTTTTCCTAGTTGACATGACATACACTTAAAGGAGAAACTATAAATATGATAACGTGCAATTTATGCATGAAATTATATGATTATTAATACAATTTAAGGAATAAAATATTACATTCTTATGCATGTTATCACGTTTTAAGTGTATATCTATCATTCTATGACAATTTAAGCTATAATTTCAAAATATAATATTTAAGAGATAATCATTAATCATTAAAGAGAGATATTTAAGATTAGATTATTCTCATTTTATATTTGAGATTATAATTGGGTTTTACTAATTAATAATAAGAGACAAATATTTTTATATACACTCATTTTTTAAACTTTATTTTCTAAAAGAAATGAGTATATTTTTAAATAAAAATTTATCCTCTTATTATTTATTAAATTTAAATTTTTAGAATGATAGATTATTTAATTTTTGATCAAATAAGATATATTTAGATTAATTTGGAGTTATATTTTTTAAGTTATAAATTTTCTAATTTTTAGGGATTTTTTTACAATTTTATTCTATTTTTCTAGCTTTATTTTAAATTTATTTCTATTTTAAAATATAAAAATTTAGATTATTGCATGATGATGTGGTAGCTGACGCGATGGGTGAAACAACGTGTCATTACATGGCGACGTGTATACATGCCATGTGGCGCACACGTGTGCATGTGCGAGCACACGTGTGTGTGCGTGTGAGATTAGTGGGTTAACTATCCTTATTAGGATATTCGCTAAACCACTAATCATCTCTACTTATAAACCCGTCACTTTGTGTTTATTTTTATCATGCGAGACTATGTTTGTTTATTTAATTGTGTAGGTGACGTGGCATGCTCACGAGCGTTCGATCGTTGCGAATAAGGGCGTTTAATCTCTGCCCCTCATTTTCACTTAAGTGAGGGGGATATGTGGCAGCATCTGAGTGGATGATAATTCGTTTGATTAAACAGATCAATCCTAGTCGTTCATCTGAGGAGTTATAACGACCAGGATTTGAAGAGCCATCAGAGCATCTAAGGCGTTGACAAACGATCAAACAGACAAGATCTCGTGATGCTTTTTCTTCACACGTGACGTGGAAAAATCTGAGCGTTCCATCTTCGATCAAACACATACGACTTAACGACAATGATTTGCATCCAAGAGTTTCATTTTAGCCATTGATGTAAGATGAGGAGTCAAATCCAATGGCACAATTTAGCCTATAAATATGCATGTTCTTTGACGTTCTAAAGAATTCTTGGGTGTTTCGAGTAATCGAACTGTTTAGACATCCTAGTCCTTGAATCTCTTGCTTTCCTCTTCTTTTAGATCAATTTTTGCATCTAATGAGTGTTTGAAAGTGAGATTTCGTTTAGAGAATAGGGAGAAATCGCCTCTTGAATACAAAAACTCATCTTCAAAATCACTAAATGAAGAGCCCTTGATTCAATGATCAATTGGATCATTTCGAGCGCTATTTCGGATTAAAATTCGTGTTTTCCTCCTAATCTCTCTTCGTATAACATTAGATTTAATTTCGAATCATCTATTAGCCGAATTTTAGATTTATTTCAATTTTCTCTCTCTTCACGTTCATTAATTCTACCTAATCTTTCTAAAATTACTAAAATCCTTAATTTCTCACCTCAATTTCTTGTCTGCTTTTGATCAAATTTGAAGAACACTTCAAAAATACCTTAATTCTCCATGGATTTGAGCCTTATTCACCACTATACTATTAAATACTTGATTTTAATATTAAATTGGTGAGTTTGGAAATTGTCTTGACACGTCTCTGTGTGTTTTCAATGACCACACAGATTTGTCTAGTCAAAATCCATTGGAGAGCTTGGCGGAGTTTAGAGATACAAGGGTGGCCAAGTTGTCAATGCCATTGGAGTGTAGAATCGATCGAGGAAAGGAGACAAGAGAGCCTAGTTAGAAGATGATCAGGGACAAGCTCATAACGTCCACGTCCACTCTCACACCCCAAACCAATCTTCTTCCTTGTCTAAAAATCTTGAAAGGTGAAATGGTAAGGACATAATGAGACTGAGCAAAATAAGGGTTTTGGTGATGGCACTGATAGAAAAAGAGGTTGACAAGGAAGTTCGAAATGTAAAGGACTTGAGATAACTGGAGTGAGGAGGTTGGATTGGTCGAGCCATGTCCCACAACAAGACATGCATGACCATCCGCAATAGAGACAAAGGAAGGTTGTGATAGTTTGGATAAGCATGTAAGTAGGGATCATGTAATTGACATATGGGCAAATGCCCCCGAGCCAATGATTCAAAAGTCAGACGAAGAGACGAGTAAGGCAATGCTTGAGCTAGAGGTGGATGCATCATGCGGCGAGTGAGCTGGAGGAGTTGTAAGTGTCTGCTAAAGCTTCATAAGATGATTATAGTCCTCCCGAGATATGGTTCTCATACCCGATGATGAAGATGAAGAAGCATCATTAGAGGCATAATTGGCAACCTAATCAAGTTTGACAAAATTTTGCAACAATGGTCAAAACCATGATTAGTTCGTCGACAATGCTCACATGGAGGGAATGATTGGCCATCATGCCCTCTATCATGCCCTCGATAGGGCCCTCGGCCACCATCTATGAAGTGCCCCTTTCTCTTCGAATTGGAAGATGGCAACGTTGTAGAGTCAAATGATGCAAGGGGGGAGGTATAGCTGATGATAAAAGAGGAGTCATGGTCGACACTAAGAGAGTAGAAGAGAAGGTCATGGCGATTGGTGGGGACACATCAATAACAAATGAAGCATCTAAGGAGCACTAAAGCAATATAACCTAAAGAGAAATGGAAGGATTAGGAGTCATCCATATGAAGTAAAAACCATGCTGATCTTGACTAAACAATTCAAGAATCTATCATTTAAAGACGTATATATATCCAAGGACTTTGAATACATGAAGAGGAGCAAGCCCATGAAAATGGGGTGCCATACCTTAATTCTTTGGATCCTTAAAACACTTCCTTGACTTGGAGAAATCCTAATGTTGACCTAAACCTTTAATTTTGAGCCTTTGACCAAGTCAAACCACTTTCCTAAAATTTATGAACCCCTTGACCAAGTCAAACCATCTTCCTAAATTATAAGCACCAATTTTAGATTCCCAAAATCTAAGTTATTTGCATCCTAGATCCTTCTTTCACCAAGTCAACATGAACCCATGATTTTGCGACAAATTACTATACCCAAATCACCCCTAAAATTTCCACCAATTAAAACCCTCCAAATGGCACCCTCATATCTTGACTAGTGGCTTTTTAAGGCATCTTTTCAAGAGAGTCAAAATTTCTCCTAAAAATATGACACTCCTTGGAGAGACACACCCCTTTAAGGCTTGAAAATTTATCTCTCTTCTCCTATTTATGTGGATCTTATAAAACTCTTTCTCATAATTTGAAATTTGAAAAAGTTTGAAGTTTTATTATTCCCCCACTCTTTCTCTTTGATCCTTCTCAAATGTCTCCCCTTGTCTCTCATTTTCTCTCCTCCGAACACCAATCCACAACCTTCCCCTCTCCATGCCTCTTCTACTTCCTCTCCACAACACACCCTTCATTTCTCCATTTCCCCTACTCATTCTTCTCCTCCTTCCCTTTTTGTATCATTTTTCTTCATTCCCTTCTCTCTTTTCTCTCAAAGCAAGGAGTAATCAAGAAGGAGATGTTGAATTTTATCCCAACAAGGTCACATCAGTCAAGAATCTCCATCAAGGTACTCTCATTCCTCTCATTTTGTGTGATAGATCATCCTTCCCCACAAATTTCTTGCTCTTAGGATTTGTGTGAACCCTAGGATAGCCTCTAATCATATATTTGGGTATTCATGCACATTGGGTGTGAAATTTGGACTGATTCATTGAATCGAAACTACACTTTAGGGTTATTAAAAATGATCTCTCTCCTCTCCAATTATGGGATTAAATGTAGTGAGTTCAAGGTCACCAATCTTAAAAATTCATCAAAACACCATCCATTACACTTCTCTTTGAGAAATTTGTTATTCTCCTATTTAGTGCCACATCAGCAAGCCTCGCTCAATATAGATTCTCGGAGAGGAGATCGAGGTGTCAAGACCTGCAAGAAAGATAACAACATCCAACTCCTCTTCATAACATCGTTGAGTCATAAGATCAGTCATATACATCTGATACAACTCTAACTAAGTGAGAAGTTCAAGAATACTGGCATAATAGTCTTGAAGTAGACGCCTTGACTGCTCTACCTTGAACAACTGCTCCTATACCTTAACGATCCCATATATATTAGAATCATAGCCATACATGGAAGCCCATTTGTCCGAGATAGCTTTGGTCAGTTGACAAGACAAGACCGCGAGGTCGTCGATTTCACGCGGTATCGCGTCAAAAATAATTCCAAACTTACCAATTTTAAGAAATTCACTCGAATTGAGGGGTATAATGGTAAATATGGGTCGAATCCACAAGGAATTAAGGAATTTCTTGACGTAATCTTCAAATTTGATCATATCGGACGAGAAATTGATGGTAAAAATTGGGGAAAATGGTATTTTAAGAAAGTAGACTTCAAATCGATTCCACGGAATCAAAAATCGTCGAATTTGGACTTGATTTCGCGGAGAAATCAAGATTTGAAGTGGAGAGAAAATTTCGAGCGTGAAAATAGCGATTTCATCTAAATTTCGAAGAAATTAAGTTCTAAATCCTAATCTAAACGTAAATTAAACTAGATTGGAGGATTAGGAAGCAAAAACCGCTCCCACTAACCCACGATTGCGATCAAATAATCGTGATTCAGCTTCTCAATCACCGAAAACGTAAAGAGCGCGAGTGTGACGTTCAAGTGGCGATTTCTCCTTCGATTTTCCACCAAATCTCTACTTCTACCCCTCCGTGGATGCGGAATTGAAAGAGGAAGAGGAAGTACTCGAGAGAAACGAGAGAGAGGGTGTCTAGACAGCTCAATTTGCTTGAAATCTCAACTCGGATGCTTAGAACGACAAAGAACATAGAGTTTTATAGGGTGTTTGATCGTATCCGTCCGATCGAAACGATCGACGGTTACGATAAACGGTCCATGATGGACCGTTTTCAGAAATGTCGCGTCCGTCGGATCGCCGATGGATGGTCCAGATGCTCCTTGATTTTGCGTTTTAAAACGCGTTCGATCACGTTCGTTGGATCACGATCGGGCGGTTCAGATGCGATCCGCGCCGTTTCATCTGGACCGTTATAACGCATCTTTAATTGACACGTGCTCTGATCACGATCCGGTGGTCCACGACGCATGTGATCGATGCGCGTCGATCGATCGCCCGCCAGATCCGACGTTCCTCAACGCGCCACGTCAACTACACTTATAGAACACCGTGTGGATTAGTCCCACACGGAAATAAAGAAGAAGAATTGTCGGGTTTATAATACCCGATGACATAAGAGGTTCGAATACCTCTCCGGTCTACGGAGAGCTGAATATTATATAATATATATATATACTATACAAATATATGATATATATGCACCACGTAGGCGCTGCGCGGGTCCGCGTGGCGCTGCCACGTGGCCTTGCGTGCCACGTCGCATCCACGTGGGGCCCGCGCTGAATAAAACCAATTTTTTAATTATTTATTCATTTAAAACGGCTTAAAAATTGAAATTAAAATCAAGAAAAACGGTTTAAAAATCTGGAAAAATTCCCTAAATTGTAAAAATCATATCTTTCAATATATAACTCCAAATTAATCTAAATTTCTTTCATTTGATCCAAAATTTAATTATCTATTATTGTAAAAAATCAGATTTAATAAATAATAAGAGTTAAAAATTATTATTTCAAAAAAATACATTCATTTATTAAGATTTTAAACTTTAGAAAAATAAAATGAATGTTTATAAAAAAATTGTTTCTCTTATTATTTTAACTTTAAAAAAATAGTTATAATCTCAAGAAAAAAATATGGGTTATCAAATTATTAAACTCTAATTTATCAAAATTAACCCTAAATTAAAGTATTTAGAGATTATAATGACTTTTTAAGAGAATAATAGAAAAATACATATAAATATGATAACATGCATGGAAATGAAATCATTTATGCCTTAATATGCAATAAAAATCATGTTTTATTATGTCAATATAGCATGTTATCATCAGTGTAATGAACTGTATAGGCTCACTAATTGAAAGGATCGCCAACATGAGCAGCCATTCCCGTGACGGCTTGATCCTCAATAAATCACGTTGTATGACTAGGATCCCTGAATGGCGGAGGGTCATCCATGAGAAAAGAGAGACGACCATGAATATGTAAAAAAAATGGCAGAAGCTAGCAAACCAAGTGACATAGTTAGTCTCGTCAAAGATAGTACAAATACTCTCAAGATGGTGGATGAATCTATTCATCGAAGAATATAAGGAAGCAACGATTGGCTGCACTGCCTCACTATGAGTAAAGATCAGCAGCAACGCCAAAGTAGGAAGATGCTGGCTGCATTACCGAAGTAGAAGTAGGAATCAATTAGATTGTCGAAGTAGAAGTAGGGATTGATTGGACTGCTGGGGGCGGTGCGACTGCAAGAGAGGGAGGAATGGGAAAAGATGTCAATGGAGAGTCCTCGTTTGCCATAATCTTAAGGTGATGTGTCCCCAAATCAATAAGATAGGGACCAATTAGAAAATGAATAAGCATGACTGTGACGGCCCCCAAAATCAATAAGATAAATAATTCGTTTATCTCTTATGCAGTCCTCAAATAAAAAATAGATCCATATCGATATAAAATTTTCAAAATAAAACTTGTATATCTTAAAAATCCATATCCAATGATATATAAAATCAATCTATTTTATTAAGTATCGTGAGAGATAGGTCTAAATGAAGATGTCACGTGAGTTTTGTCTAATAGAACGTATTCTTTCAAAAATATATTGAATTTAGGTCATCGAAAAAGCTTCAAATCCAATTAGCTTCCATTTCTTGTAGAACATAAAAGTTCGCTTCCTGTGATACCCAATACAAAAATTTTAACAAAAGAACAAAAAGGTATGACCTTTTGAAGATGACTCCCATAAAAATGAACAATTTTCCAAAAAGATTACGACTGAAGGCATTAGGCCATTATTTGTAATGTTCCTTACTAGAAATAAGTGTTTTTGTTATTTCTAAATCTAATGCAATAAGTTTTAGGTTGATCCGACCTCAAATGAAAAAGATATAACCAATTTAAGGTGACTATACAAAGAGGTCTACCGGAGTAGTAGAGAGACGATGAGTGCGCGACAACAAGAAGATCCGACACCGCCACGAGGAACTCTAGGTTAGGGCTCTGATACCTTGTGGAAGTGAAAATGAGACAATGATCTTGATTAGGGGAAAGATGAGAGGAGAAGAGAGACATATAGGGGAGAGGAGAGAGAGTAGCAAATATAGAATTATAAGTGTCATTATGGCCTAAACACACTAAAGCACTCCATGTGCCACAATGTATCATGTCACATATAAGACTCCCCAATATGATCCTTGTTGATGTCAATTGAGTTTCTAAAATAATGATATCGTGCACGAGCATTGTTGGATCATGTGATCGACAGTCCTAATCAAGGGTCCTAGTCAACATTGATTGATGAGAGAGAGAGAGAGAGAGAGAGAGAGAGAGAGAGAGAGAGAGAGAGAGAGAGAGAGAGAGAGAGAGAGAGAGAGAGAGAGAGAGAGAGAGAGAGAGAGAGAGAGAGAGAGAGAGGGAGAGAGAGAGAGAGAGAGAGAGGGAGAGGGAGAGGAGAGAGAGGGGGAGAGAGAGAGGGAGAGGGAGAGAGAGAGAGAGGGGGAGAGAGAGAGAGAGTGTGTGTGTGTGTGTGTATTGTTATCCAATGGGATTTCCGATCTTGTGATCCAATGGTATGATCTTCTCATGCAGGGAATGTAGACCCGTTCATGATTGTTATGATCATGATTGATCCTTTGTTGATCAATCCGTCAAGGATGGTCCTGATTGTATGGGTAGGGAGATGCGTGTCTTTATATATATATATTATATATATATATATAGAGAGAGAGAGAGAGAGAAAAATATAAAAGGGATTAAACATAAAAAAATAATGACAGAAATACCCACCTGAAGTACCTTCAAACTCTCTAGGGCTCTCGGAAGCGAGAACGTGGTGTAGCTTCCTCAGTTTCTCTCTCTCTCTCTCTCTGCATTTCTATTTTTGTTGGATTTGATCCCTCCTTGCTACTTAGAACGATGGCTGAAGGATATTGGATGTACGGAGATGGACGGACGCAGGCGGGACAGCTTACGTCCTCTCAGACTTCAGTTCCCGTGAAGCGTCCCCGTCCTGATTATCCCGGTGGGTTCTCTTAGATTCGAAACGGGTTCCAAAGTTTTTCACTGAGTCGATGAGTTTCTTTCTTTGGTCAAGGTTTTTTTTGAAAAGATGGCCTTTTGGATTCCTTTCTGTTAGAATTTGCCTTTACGGTCGAATGATTCAATGAGAAAAAAATCGCGCGGACCCAGTGATTAAAAATTTGTTTTTTACGACCCGTGTATTTTTATAAGGAGAATTTTGAGAATCATGGTATGCTGGTTTAGGATTCTGTGAAATTTTTGCTCATGGAACAATCCTCTTATCATGAGATTATCTCTATTCGCTCACATTAAAATTGGATCAAGGGTTTTTGAAAGATTCCATGGATTTGTTTCCTCGGGTCGAGGGTTTTTCTTAAGGATGGATTTTCTGGCTTTTCTTTTATTAAGACTTTGACGTAGGATGCTTCAATGCGGAAAGAACGTTTGTACCCCGTGCTAAAAAATTCTTTTTCTTTATGATTCATGAATATTTACAAAAAGAATTTGGATATTCATGGCACGCCGCCTTAGGGTTCTATGAAGTCCACGATTTTGACCCATTATTCTGATCATGAGTTTACATTTATTCGCTTACATTCTAATAGAGTCCAGGTTTTTCAACGATTCTAAGTTTTTTTTCACAGAGTATGGTTTGTTTTTTCAAAGATGTTTTTTCGGGTCCTATTTTTTTAGAATTAGGTGTAGGATATTGAATGGGAAAGGATTATTCTGATCTTTGAATGATATGCAATTTTGATCCCCTAAGAGTTCTCATCTTGGAATTCTGTACTCTTTTGGGTTCTATGCGATTCTTTCTCTTTGAACTTTATTCTGATCACGAGGCTCTCTCCATTACTCATGATCAGGAAACCAGCTACCTTTTTCTGTTTTCTATGATTTTGAATAGATCTCTTTTAAATGGAATCGTTTCAATTCGTCAGAGATTTTCTTGGAAGATTGTTTTTTGAATTAGCAGATAAGAGATCTGTCTGTGGATCATTGAATAGTTTCTCATCATTTTCTTACATGCATCCAGCAGTATTTTTAATCATTCCAGCATGTTCGGTTAAATTTTCTGGATACATACACCTGACTTGGAAATCTCTCATTTACTTTTGCTCATTTCCTAGATTTTTTGGTCTTATATTTCCAAATGCCATGATTTACTCTTATTGTTTTCTCATTAACTCTACTTCCAATTATGAAGAAATGGTAGGTGGACCAGATTATGGCACTTATGTGCCTCGTGATGAAGAGCGCATTGGACAAACAGTCATCAGAGACACTGAATCTATATCTGCATCATACGATCGATATCTCCGGAATGGAGTAATGATTGCACACTGTGCTTTTTATATCTTTCTTCTTTATTTTTGTGATTAGAATACTCATGCAACATTATCTCTTGTAAATTTTATTTTCAGCAAGTTCCTTTTGGTGGCGGAGAACCTGCAAGACAAGTGAGTGGAGGAATGCCTCCCCATCACGTAGAGGATCCTCGGATGATGAATGTTGGTGGCATGGGATATTCTGTTGGTAGATCAGAGATGAATTTGCCTCCAGATGCATCCAACACCCTTTTTGTTGAGGGTCTACCAGCCAATTGCTCCCGTAGAGAAGTTTCTCGTATCCTTTGGATTTATTTACATCAGAGTTAATTCTATTGTGGTAATTTGGTGCTTTAATGGTTTTCTGGTTTTTCATAGCCTCCACGGATTATCTCTCTTTAATAGACATTAGCGCTTCATTTCTTGCCCAAGTTGGCAGGACCTCCTTCCAGCCATTTGCTTTCCTCAAAAACATAATAAACCTGAATAGATTGAATTTTTCTGCAAAGTTTATAAATTAGCTGTCTTAGGATGTGTCATTACTAATTTCCATTTTACCTAAACAGTGGATAAAACTGTATAGTACCTACTCCACACCTGTCGCTGTTTTTCAATTTTCATAGCAAGGAGAAATCATATTTTGCTGGGTTTCTTACTTTAACCATATTTTTAATTTTTAATTATACCTTAGAACCTTGCCGTATTATTAATTTTAACCATATTTCTTATTGTAATTTTGATTTTAAACCTGAGCAGTGGAGGTTGCTTTCCCAATCCCTGTAATATTATGCGTAGACCTAATGACCCATATACCATTAACTCTAAGCATGTTTACTTATTATTGATTTTGAGTTTTTCTTAGAAAAAAGACTGTTCTTTGGGTTTTTCTTAGCTTGGAGCTATAGATATTTTCCGCCCTTTTGTCGGCTTTCGAGAAGTTCGCCTTGTGACCAAGGAATCCAGACATGTAGGTCTTTACTAATTTTGCTTTCTAATTTTGGTTTTCATAGTTAAAGATCCATCTATTAACCTAATGTTTATGTATTGTTGCAGCCTGGTGGCGATCCTCTTGTTCTATGTTTTGCAGACTTCTCTACTCCTTCACAGGCAGCAATTGCTCTTGATGCCTTACAAGGTGAAAATTTCATGTTATTTTGGAAGAGTTTTCTTTTTTCTTTGGATGAAATGCACTTTTATGGTTTATATTTGATATATGATTCACTGTTGTGATTTTGCCATATGCAGTAATACTTTTGATGCTATCAGTTAGATGGAAATTATCAGATAGTTTTGTGAAATTTCTAGCTAAGATGACACATATTTCCTGCCGTGAAGTGATTTTGAGTAGTTTTTAATACTGAATTTGGTTTCAAATGAATGCAAAATGGTTTAATAGGGTGGTAACTATGGGAGTAAAATTCTCGCAATATAAACAAGGATACCCTCAATTGAATAATTTTATTTACTAAATGCTGGAGGGCCAATGATTCAGTCGCCCTAGATTCTCACTTAATGGGCTGAGTCGTGAGATTTATCAATAAGTAGACTGAAACTTGCATAGAGACTTTCTATATCAAAATTCTTTAACATCAACTCGTGACAGTAATGGGCATGGACAGTCTTCTCCTCCTGCTTCATGAATGTATACCATTCAGATTGATATAAAAATTGTCAGAGGTAGTAATTTAGTGGGCCAAACTTACTCTTAATAGGTCATTAGGGATAGGAAGAACCCTTCGTTTATCTGTGTGTTTGCAAGCCAATGAGTATGGATATGGAACTTTGACACGAACATGAACACAGGCGTTGTTCATGTTTGCTCTTTGCAAGCCAGTCCTAAATTAGTAAAGTACATGATATTTGGGCATTCTCGCTCTTGGGGATAGGAAAAATAATTCGCTCCTTTGAGTGTTTGACAACGAAGATGAACCATTTTTAATCCAACTGTTTGTTGAGGAATATATTTGTGAGTGAGTGAGAACATGTTCATACAACCCTATTGGCCATGTTTTGAGAACAAAAGAAATGAGGTGGTCCGTGTTATGAGATCGAGTAGCTTTAACTGGGATTTTGCAGGTTATAAGTTTGATGAGCACGAACGAGAGTCAGCCAACTTAAGGCTGCAATTCGCACGTTTTCCAGGCCCGCGGTCGGGTGGTGGGCCACGTGGAAGGCGCTGACCCGCTTAGTAGCTCTCGTTTGCGTTCCTTTGACTTTCAGGTGAACAACACACGCTTTGCCTCAGATATTGAGAAAGAGGGCCCGAATCTCACGCTATCAATTAACAGATTGTGCATTTGAAATGATTGCCAGATGGGTGCTGTTCGTAGATTTGAATGAGGTTGCTTGTTCCTGTGCACAAAGCTATGATTTTTCATAGATTTCCAGCTTAGAACCCGGCAGTTATGGAATTTCTAGTTTTTGGATATTCACGAGCATATATAACTCGATGTAGTAGTAGCTGTTTGCTAATGGATACTCAACGGTATAACTCATGAAGTGAATTCTGTTGATGGTTTCTCTGTTCTTGCTGAGTTGGACACAGGTGTGGATTCTTTTGCACAAAAGTACCTTAATTTTGGGTATTTTTGCTGATAATGTGTCCTCCATGAGGGAACTTCTCCAATTTCCACGCTTGATCATATTTATGGTGGGACTCTCTAGTTTTCCCCCCTTCCAAATTAGAGTTGGGTGCCAGTCAGTCTTTTAGCATCTGGTTTCTTTATGTTTATTTCTTATACTTTACATAACTATCTAAGCGGATAAGTCTTTGTCCTTAGCTCCTAAAGGTTTTAAGATTTGTGAGTCCATGTGAATATCTTGTCTTTAGATTATCTTTTTTTGTCCTTTCTAGAGTTGGATCTTTAGCTGACTGAAGAAATATTTGCATTCTTCTTAAGCCAGGCTTGAGTTTCTTGCTCATTACCTTCTATTTCTTTCTCACTTAACCATCTGAAGGTCAAAACCTGGGATTTAAGTTCATGAGAGTCTTTATTTTACGATCATCGTTTGTGATCATCTGGTCAGAGTTAACATGTTATCTCTATGTTCTTCGGGTTATTTCTTTATTTTGTGATAATTTTTAAACTTGTCATTTTCGAGCAGAGTCTGTTTTCTTAGTCATCAGATGCCATGGTTAGATGACCACTTTTTAAGCTACATGAGCATTTTTTCTACAAGCTCATAGGAGTCGTAGGGTTTCTGATGATCAGGTCCATGTTTAAAATCTCTTGAAGCTTTGCTCTGGTTTGCACACATGATCATGACTTTTTGGTACCTTTTAGTTTAGCCCCTCATGATCATCTGATTGTAATTCTTTACCAAGTCTAAAGACTGAGTATACCACCTTTTCCCCCTTCCTCTCTGCTTATAGGAGGCCTTATTGGGCCTAGGAATAGAAATGTCTCATTCTTTAGTAATTTATTGAAGCTTTGCCCTGGCTGACAGTCTGGTTATTGGAATACATGCTTCCTTTAATGCACAAAGAATTTCTCTAAATCTTCCTCTCCACTTATGTATATACATGATCACCTTCCATTGTAAATAATTGTGTATATCTACTTGGTATCCATATCTTGTAAACATCCTAACCAACCATGGGTGATGAATGAAAACAGCCAGCAGGTTTAACCACACAAATAGGGGTGGTTTATTGACAATTAAGCCCTAAAAAGTCAACTTGAGAGGGTTGGAGAGATGGATGGGTCGGGTTGCCCGACATGGAACGGGACGGCCAAGGGATGAATCTTGATGAACCATCGATTTGAAATTAATATGAATATTAAGAAATTAGTGAATTAGTACAATTGTTTACAAAGAAAAATGATATATGACTCTTGTGATAGTATGTAAGTTGATGGTTCTAACCTACTAGGAAAAGGACTACAATTAAAATTTCATATAAAATTAATGGTAATCAAGAAATATGACAGTTTTTTTTAAATGTGGTTAACAAGTCAATTTTTATACACTAAGAAAAATGGGCTTACTACTTGATCTTTTTAATATTTTCTCTATTATTAAAGGTGATATTTATATGTGAAATGTATATTGATTTTTATATGTATAAGTTGGAAATGCTAAAATTAATCCAAAAACATTACCCCTTACCTCCTCAAGTATACCTCATCAAGTTCACCATCTTCTTACCTTCTCCCAGACTTCAATGCCATGAGCACCTTCTCTTTGCTCTATCTTGTGCCTCAACTTCTTATATGTGATGATTCGAGGACAAAAAAGAGAGAAAGAGAGGAAAGATAAAGTAGTGAGGAGATTGTAAATGGAGAGGAGAGATGATGAGAAATGAACTGAGTGACTTAAGTGAATGATCAATATTAGATTTAATTTAGCCCTATATAAGAATGCCAATTTTTTTCTGCATAACGAGATAATATGAATACTGCTAGTCATTATTTTTCCGACTTTGGAGGGGTTCCCTTTTAAGGGGAGGTTACAATAGGCAAGATGGAATGAAATAAATAAACAACAAATATATGATTTTCTCATGTTCAGTGGACTGATCCATAGAACATCTTAAAAAATTATGTCACTAAATAAAATCTTAATCAATGTTCAAGTTTGGGGAAGAATCTAGATAATGAGAATCATAATCATGAAAGATGGCAATTGGTGGGTGAGAAATTTTGGCAAAGCTAAGAATTTGGCACATTCTAATGTTGTCAAGTTTTCTTTGCACTATTGTCTATCATTCATTGATGTCCCAAGAGGAATATGATTGTTGGGTTAAGGTCACGGATGGAGTACCCATAAAAACCACCATTAATGGTGTTGTAACTTATGATTCCTTGAGGACTCTAGGTACCAACTGATAACATGCAAATTATACATGAAAATATATTATTATTAATGCAAATTAAGGCATAAAATATTCCATTCTAATGTATGTTATCATATTTTTTTACTGTTTATATCTCTCATTCTATGAAAAATACGTTATAATATCAAAATGTACTAATTTAGGGAGAATTATGATAAATTAAGAGAAAAATTTTAAAATTAGATTATCCCCATTTTTATTTGAAATAAGAATTATGTTTTAATGTTAAATAATAAGAGAAAATACTTTTTATACACTCATTTATTTTTCTAAGTTTTAAATTCTAAAAGAAATGAGTGTATTCTTGAATGTATTCTCTTGTTATTTATTAAATTTGACTTTTTAGAATGATAGATAATTTATTTTTTGATCTAATGAAACAAATTTGGATTAATTTGGAGTTGTATTTTAAAAGTTATAAATTTTCTAAGTTTTAGGCATTTTTTTGAATTTTTAATGAAGTTAATTAAATTTATTTTAATTAAAATAAATAAAAATATTTTTTATATCGCGTGCCGATGTGGCTCGAAAAAAATGGCGGCGCCACATGCAGGCATATGAGAACACCACATGTCATATACGTGCGTGCGTGCGTGCATGCGTATGTGTGCGCGTGTGCGTACGTGTGTGCGCACGTGTGTGTATGAATAATAAGATAGCACCCTTTTCAGGATTTTTGCTATCTCATTAAGAATATACTACTTATATACCTGTTGATTCTTCTAATTTTTCGTCATGTATGACTATTTTTTTTATGCATGTAGGTGACGTGGCAGCATGTGGAGTGTCTGATCACGCGATTTAATCACGATTGTTGATCGTCACTTAAGTGAAGGGGTACGTGGCACACTCTAGTTCGTCGGAGAATTGTTTTGAAATGATATAATCTTAGCCGTTCATCTAAGGAGTTATAACGGCTAAGATTAAAACCGACGAAACGCATCTGGAGTGTTAGATCAAGATCCGACGGCGAGCGTTTCACGCGTGACGTGATAAAAATCTCAGCAGTCCATCTTCGATCCAATGGACGCAATTTAAATATAAAAATTTGCATATATTGCTTTCATTAGAGTCGTTGATTAAAGATTAAAATTCCGATCTAAGGGTTACGCCCAATTCTCCCTATAAATTGAGATGTTCTTCGACGATGTAAATCATTCTTGGGTTTCTTGAGTAATCAAACTGTCTAGACACCATGATTGGTGGCGTACGACCCCCGTCGCCACCAAGGCATGACACTACGGCGCCGGTGGAGCCGACACCTACGCGCGTCCAGCCCCCTCGACAGGCGAAGACGAAGGATCCCGAGTTTCACTACACCAAGTGAGACCCTCTTCTCGCCACGAGCTCGCGCGCGTAGAGCTATCTTTCCCGTTTTCTCTTTTATTATGTCGTTATTTAGCCCGCACGTGTTTAAGCGGGCCTTTGCATGTCTTTCTCTCTCTCTTAGGCCGTTGGGTGGGCTTCCCTTTGTTTCGGGACCCTAGCCTAAGGCCCTTTCCATTTTGTGAACATCTTATTCTATTTCTATGAGTATGGGTGTGGGTTGTGGGCCTCAAGTGGGCCCTTTCCTCTCTTGGCCCGCCAAGGGCTCTATAAGAGGGGAAGGGACCCCCCCACAAACCCTAGCCGTCATTTGAGAAAAGAAGAGACTTCATCTCGAGTGGCTGCTCAAGGAAAGTTGGGGAAGAGGTCCTACCGCCGACGTCGCCGCCGCCGCCGCCGCACCCGTTGTGCCGCCGCCGCACCGCATGTACCGCCGCCGCCGCCGCCGCCTCCGCCGCCACCTCTTGCTCCAACTCCGGATCCCTCTCCACGCCGCCGCCATCGCCGCCGCTCAAGCCGCCGTGTAGCCGCCGCGAGATCCGCCGCCGCCACGCGCCCGTGCTGCCGCCGCCGTCGCCGATCCCAGCCGCGCCACCTCCGCCGCCCAAGGCCGCCGCCATCGCCGCCGCGTCGGACCGCCTTCTCCGTCGAGCTCCAAGGCCGAGCACGCCGCCGCCGCAACCCGCCCAGCCGCAGTGCACGGCGCCCGCCGCCGCGTTTCGCCGCCGCCGCCTTCGCGACCTGCAGCCGCCGACGCCTCACCCGACGGCAGACGCCGTCGCCTTCCACTCGCATCCCCGCGACCCCGCCAGAATCCGCGCCTCGCTCCGCCACGAGGACCGCCCCCTTCCTCCCACCAGACGCGCTACCTCGCCGTCTCACGCCGCGCGCCGCCTACATTCCTGCGGCGGAACCCTAGCGCGAGAAGGCAGAACGGGACGATTCCCGCTGAGTCAACTCAGCGGGAATCGGCCCTCTCCCCCCTTCAAGCCGGTCCGAGCCAGCCGACCGGCCCGGACCGCACCTGACCCGGTCAGGCCGCCCGAGCTGGTCCAACCCAGCCAGCCCAGACGCCCCACGTCGGAACCCGCCCCAACCCGGTCCAGGCCGGTCCGAGTCCGACCGGCCCAGGTCGTTAGGACCGCCCAGCCGGACCGGAACCGGTCCAGACCGGCCGAACCGGTCCAGAGCCAGGGCCCAAAGCGTGCCGAGCCGGGTCAGAGCCGCCCGAGCCCGGTCCCGAGGCACGGCCTAGACCGCCACGAGCCAGGCCCGGATCGCTCGAGCCGGCCCCGGACGCCGCCTCCCGCCTTCCGCGTCGCCGCGACCGTTCTACTCGCCACGATTCGTCATCGCCCCGCCGCGCCCGATCGCTCCCTGCGCTCCTCGCCGAGCTCGCCCCGGCGCCCCACATCGCTGCCGCGCTCGACGACCTCCCTCGCCCCGACCGACCGGGCTCGCGCCCCGCAGGTTAGGCATTCATCCCCTTACTTTTACTTTGAAGTCTATATTTCCTTCAGTACTTCCCGCATTTGTCTCCACCGCCCTCGGACATAGTTAGGCTGAGTGACGTCAGGGTACGGGATTGGGATCGTGGATCCGGCCGCCGGGTTGACGATCGAGCTTCCCGACGACCCGAGGTTGCTCTCTCTCTCTTGCATCGACGGATCTGGGAGGACTCCTGCTCCATCCTACTCGGCGTGCCCCAGGAGCACTGTGACGACGCGCCGGAAGGTGGGCTGCTTGTGGAGACTTAGGATATCATTACATCATCCACACACGTAGTTCCCTCACTCCTAGTTTCCCCTTAGAGGATATTAGCGCCGGACCGATTCACCCCGTCGGTCCTGCATCAATAATCCTTGGATCTCTTGCTTCCCTTCGCTTCGAGATCAATTTTCGCTTCCAAGGATTGTTTGAAAGTGACATTTTGTTGAGAGAATAGAGAGAAATGGATTCTTAAATGCCAATGATCATCTTCAAATTCGTGGAATGAAAAACCTTTGATCCGGCGAGAAATTGGATCAATTCGAGAGCTATCTTGAATTAGAAATCATGTTTTTGTTCTATTATTTCTTCCTATAATATTCGATTTCAATTTTGAATTGAAGATTTAGTTAATTTCATTTTTAATTTCGGTTTTCTCTCTCTTTGCGGTCTGAATTTTTGTCTAAACTTTGCTCGTTGATTCGTCCGCAAATCTTGATCTAAATTCAGTGAATTTTGATTTGGTGGATTCGCCTTCAAGTTCTCTTTCCAAGTATATCAAAATATCTAATTTCTCACCTCATTTCATGATCTGATTTGATCAAATTTCAAAGAATACATTGAAAATATCATAATTTACTGTGGATTCAACCCTTATTCACCACTATACTCTTTAATTCATAATTAATCTTTAAATTGGTGAGGTTAGTACTTGTTTTGACGTGTGTCCGTGTGTTTTCAACGACCTCCCGGATTCGTTTCGTCACCAACTCTGGTTTCTTGTCATCCATCTTCACGAATTATTGACTTAAAGGCATCCACTCAAAGTTTAGGTACCCCTATCTCTTTTCTTGTCATCTTATTTTTTGATCTTTTCTTTGTAACATTTTAAAATGGTTGTGCTTTTCATGTTACAAGAAAAGTGTTTGCTACTCCAAGATTTTTTTGAACCCTTTTGATGTTCTTCATATGCCCAACTTTCATGTTACATATCCATGCACCCTAGCCAATTATATTTCCTTATTCCATTTCCATTGTTCCATTCATAATAACTTTGGCTTTGATGTCAAAAACTACCTTGGAGAACTCATTTGTTTTGGCATCATCGCCTTGGATGTCTTAAAATTTGAAAATCCCTTTAAACCTTTTTACTTTTGTTTCTCCTTTTGAGTGAGACTCATTTCAAATAAATATCACTCTATTAGTAGTAAACACCATGGTTTTGTCAACAATCTCTCTTTTTGATTTAGTCCATTGTAATGTATGGGGTCCCTCTTGTACCACATCCATTATTCATGTTTTCCTGTCATGTTATCTCCGTATATGAATATTTCTGACTCTCCACTAAGTACTAGAGTGGACGACGAGACATAGATGATCACATTTTTGGAGAGAGGATATCAACATATTATCATGATAGTGGGAAAAATACCAGACTATAAAGGGCAGCCAAGGGTATCTACTATCATGTGGAATGATGCAATGACAAAATTAAAGAGTCACTAGACCATTATGAGAATTACTTAAGAAGAATCTCTACAAAACTGCAAAGAGAGAAAAGATAGGTTTAGGGATGTTTTGGGGTTTCATAATAAGAAAGAAAACTAAAATTATCATAAAAAAATTTGAAACAAAATTTATCTCATGGCTCATTTGCTCCATTCACTCTTCTCTTTCTATGCTTTTACTTCATCACCCACTCACGGAACTATAACGCACAAGATTCTGCTCAAGGTGTTTGTCTTCACTTACCTTTTCAACTTCTAATAAGACAATTTTAGGGTATAATTATTTATTTTGGGAAATAAAACTTATACAATAATATTTACAAGATTTTTACCTTAATCACAAATAACCAAATGAGGGAAAGTGAGGATGATCACTAGATCTAAATGCATGATGACGGCAAGCGATGAAAGCAAAAACTCAAACACTAAAATCTCCTATTGAAGATCAGAATATTTTAGCTTAGAAAGGATTATAGTGTTTTTGAAATTTTTTATGAAAATATAAGATTGAAGATTGAGAGAAACAAATTCCTAATCTGTGCATGATCAAGATCTTACCCTAGCAATACTGTTAATTTGGTCACTCAATCGAGCACTTGTACAATTTTCTAAGATTGGAGATCTTGAATTAAACACAAGGAATGACAAAAGCAAGTAATAAACTCACCAGAAATAATGATTTGATCACAATTAATGATTCATCACAGCCTTCTTTCCTTTGGCTAAGGGCATACAATTAAACATAAAAAATCATAAATTTTTTGTCCCCATTATATGATCAAAGGGCCTACATGCAAAGAGCATGAAAAGACAAAGCTGCCCAAAGAATTTTATCTCCAAACTCCATAAGGATTATCAGCTATTTCTCTCTAGATTATTGATCTATTTCTCTCTCTCCTCATTTTCATTGTCAAATCATTTAAAATTTTGCACCATCAAGTTGTGACATTCTCCATGCCCTCCTCTAGGGTGGTGCCATTCAGGTAATTCTTCCTTAAAAAAGGAAGTAAATGTTGACTCTCTTTTCTCTCTCCTCTCTTCTCAACTTCTAAAACAATGTTTTGGCATTGTAAGAAACTACTGCACCATCATTTTTGACATGGTGATTAATTAGCCACGTCATAACTCATCTCACAAGTGGGCTAGGGGGGAAAAAGATAAAATTTTGGGACGTACAATTTTTTACAAGCACAAGAGAAAAAAAATAGAAAGAATAGAGAGAGAGAGAGAAATCTCTCTCAAAATTTTTTTTGGAAGCTGCAAATAAAAGGTGCCTCAATTCTAATGTGACAAATTTGTTGCATTGGTGTTCGTGGGCAGAAAGAGAAAGAGAGAGAGAGAGCAAGCAAGAGAGATAAACTATTCTCCCTCTCTTTCCTTTTGACCATTATGATTGTGCACATGGTGTGATCGCACAAATAGCCCTTTATATCATTTCAAAATATTTAAAAATGATTTTATAAATTGAAAATTTCATTTTATAATCATTTTGACTTGAAAAAGGTTCCCAAGAAATGTTAAAAAAAAGAAAAAAAATTCTTACTAAAAAGAAATTTAATCATATTAAACCATGATAACATGCATTCACAAATATTTTCATGAAAATAAACGCATTTTAAATGATAAATAAATAGAAAAATTATTTGATGACAAAATAAATTATTCTTTGATAAATCAATGTCATAGAATTCTCATAAAATGTTATAAAATCTTGAAAAATCAAGAATATCCTTGTCAAAATAGAGATTATCATTTTAGATCATGATAACATATGTTTATGATTTTTTTTTGTAGAAATAAATGGATAGCATATGTGATATTAAATTTTTCATTTTCATGTTATCAAGTTCTACACCAAGTGGGGTTTCATTTGACATTCTCAGAGAGTTTTTGATGAAATTCTAGAAAGAAATTGTTTCAACAAGAGCTGAATAATAGGGTCAAGTCTCTTTCAAGAATTTCATTACTATCATAAAAGTTTTGACTGAAAATTTTATTAACATGATAAATTATGTGATTAAATGAATATATTGTTAATATTTTAATAATTATAATTATAATTTCAAATGAACTAATTTCAAATCCTTAAGTGGTTAAATGTAGGCATTATTTATCCCATCTCCGATAGTCCATGGGTTAGTCCGATGCATGTAGTCCCCAAGAAGACGGAGATCACCGTGACCACGAATGACAAGGGCGAAGAACTTCAAACACGTCTTCCAATGAAATGGAGAGTATGTATTGATTATCGGAAGTTAAACGCGAGGACGAAAAAAGACCATTTCCTCATGCCATTCATTGACCAAATCTTTGATAAGCTTTCAGGTCAATGATATTATTGCTTTCTTGATGGATATTCCGGGTATAACCAGATGACAATTCATCCCGATGATCAAGAGAAGACCACATTTACATGCTCTTTTGGCACTTATGCATTCCAACGCATGCCATTCGGATTATGTAATGCTCTTGACACTTTCTAGAGGTGCATGATGGCCAATTTTCCCCGACTTTATAGGAGAGAGCCTTGAGGTCGTCATGGACGAATTTTCAGTTTTTGAGCCGAGCTTTGATATGTGTTTAGTGCACTTAACGCAAATTCTCGACGTTTGCGTTAAGAAACACTTAGAGAAGGAAAGTTGGGAGAAGTCCTACTTCATGGTTAGAGAAGGCATAGTGCTTGGGCATCTAGTCTCAAGCAAAGGATTCGAAGTGGACAAGGCAAAGGTTTAGGTGATTCAAGAGCTTGCGCTCCCAAAGTCAATAAGGGAACTTAGAAGTTTCCTTGAGCATGTTGGCTTCTATCGACAATTTATTAGAGATTTTGATAAAGTTTCAAAACCATTGACTTCTCTCTTGTGTAAGGACAAGGATTTCATCATTGAGGAAGAGGGAAAGCATGCCTTTATGCAGCTGAAGCAATCTTTAGTGGAAGCACTTATTCTAAAAAGTCCTAAATGGGAGTTACCTTTTGAGATCATATGTGCTGCTTTAGATTATGCAGTGGGGGCGGTTTTGGGGCAACGGATCGACAAGAAGCCGACTGCCATTTGTTATGTGAGCAAGACATTAGCTGATGCCGAAATCCATTACACGACTACCGAGAAGGAGTTGTTGGCAGTCGTCTTTGCTCTTGAGAAGTTTAGGCCTTATATCTTGGGCATCAAGATCATTATGTACACGGATCATGCCGCTTTAAAGTACTTGCTCTCCAAGAAAGAGGCCAAACTGCAACTTATTCGATGGGTTCTCCTTATTTCAGAATTTGATTTAGAAATTAAGGATAAGAAGGGAAGTGAGAACTCAGTGGGTGATCATCTTTCTCGACTCCAGAACACTTCTTCTGAAGAAATTATTGACACATTTATCGACAAACAGCTTCTCACCGATCTGACTAAGGCACCTTGGTTTGAGCATAGTATGAATTGCTTAGTCACAAAATCAGTCCCCAAGTATTGTAACACTAATCAAAAGCAAAAATTCTTCCATGATATTCGATATTACTTTTGGGAAGAACCCCAATTGTTCCACTTAGGGGTTGATAAGATTATTCGGTGATGTGTTCCGGAGGAGAAGCAAGTTCATATTTTATCGATGTGTCACTCGTCCTGATGTGGAGGAAATTTTGCGTCGAGAAAGATGGGAGCTAAGGTGGTGCAAAGTGGCTTTTATTGGCCAACTCTATTCAAGGATGCCATCAAGTATTGTAAGGAATGTCTAAAGTGCCAATCTGCATTAAACATCTCAAAGAGAGATGAAATACCCTAGCAAACCATCCTTGAGGTAGAGATTTTTTATGTTTGGGGGATAGACTTTATGGGACCATTTCCACCCTTTGAGGGAAAAGAGTATATTCGTGTAGCAGTGGATTATGTGTCTAAATGGGTCGAGGCAATATTGACGAGGACAAATGATCATAGAGTGGTTAACAAGTTCATTGTTAAAAATATATTTTCTCGTTTAGGTTGTCTTAGAGTGATCATTAATTATGGTGGATCTCATTTTACTAAATCTCATTTCAGGGCTTTACTTCAGAAATATGGAGTTCACCATCGCGTTACGACCCCGCATCATCCCCAAGCAAATGGCCAAGTAGAAGTCAACAATATGGAAGTCAAGAACATATTGATGAAGATAATTCACACGGATGGAAGAGATTGGGCATCGAAGCTACCAGATGCTCAATGGGCCTACAACACCGCATTCAAGACACCCATCGGGATGTCTCCATTTAGGCTCATATATGGCAAACCTTGCCATCTCTTTGTTGAATTAGAACATAGGGCTTATTGGGCTATCAAAAAGCTCAATCTCTCTCTTAAGCAAGCCGGGAAAGAAAGACTTCTACAACTTCAAGAGCTCCAAGAATTACAGAATGAGTCGTATCAAAATGCCGAGATTTATAAAGCCAAAAACAAGGCTTTTTATGACAAACACATTCATCGGAAAACTTTTCATATTCATGACAAGGTATGGCTTTGTAATTCTCATCTGAAACTCTTTCCAGGGAAGTTGTGCTCTAGGTGGGATGGTCCATATGAGGTCCTTGAAGCGTTTGACAATGGATCGGTCTTAATTTTAGATCATAAGACCAAAAATTCCTTCAAGATGAATGGGCATAGATTGAAACCATACATTGGTGAAGAAGGACCACCACCTATCCATGATCAAGAGCTACAACTTCTTGAGACATCAGCCACTAATTAGTCGCTAGAGTGAGTTAAGTCCAGCTGAAGACGTAAAACTTAGCACTTGTTGGGAGACAACCCAACCTTATTTTGGTTTTTATTTTTACTTTTTACATTATTGTTGTTTTTGTACTTATTTTTACCTTATTTTGGGCTTTTTCATTTACTTTTAATTTTGTATTTATATTTTCTCCTTGCTTTGATGTCTACTTTTGTTTTTCTATATGCTTCATATAAGCTAAGGAGGAGAGAACAACAAAAGAAGAAAATTCATCCCCAAAGAACTCCACGAATGAAGAGAAGAATGCAACCAATGCAAAATACTCGCTAAGTTTTTATTTTAGCCCCTTTGTCTCATTTCCTATTTATTTATTTTGCATATCATGCATCATGATTGCCATCTCTTTTCCATGAGCATGCTGATTTTTATTGAGGACAATAAAAGGAATGATTGTGGGGGGGGGGGGGGGAAGAGTTTTCTAGACAACTTAAAATTTTTAAAATTTTTGTATTCCTTCATTTGGTATTCTATAAATGATATGATTATAAAACATTTCAGCAGCAACATGATCTTTCCAAAATCACATGAAATATGAAATACATAGAGTACATGATTAGCTACATGTCTACTAAGGACGACACATGCTTAGGAAACCATGGGAAGAGAAACCTTGAGTGTTATGTTGAGGAGGTTGTAAAGTTGAAGGAATTATGGATCTAGCTATTCCTTTGGGAATCATAAAGTCTAATCTAAGAATCTACTCAAGCTCATAGTATGATTTTTTAAAAATTTTGATACTTCTCATCCACTCATTCTTCTTTCTAAATGTTGAGTTAATTGCTCTTTGCACGCACATCCTTCCACTCTCCATAAAAAGTCGTAGCTTATATCACCCTTTGCTTTGAATTACTATTACAGACATAGTGAAGCTCCTTGATCCATAGATTCCCCCAAAATCTTCTTCGGGGAATAAGCTGCATGTATACTAAGGACGACACATGGGTAGGATGAACATCATTCAAGGAGTAACTATGAATGTTGTTTTCAATAAGTTGCATAAAAAGTCTTAGAAAGTTGTAAATTTTGCAATTTTTTTTTATCATCTAATCCCTCTTTGTAAAAAGGCTTGCAGCAAGTAGAATTAGGATATAATAATAATAATAATAATAATAATAATAATAATAAAATCTATGTAGAATTAGGATGAAAGAAAAAGAAAAAGAAGTATAATTAGAATGATAAGCTGCCTCCCATGTGTTTTAGCCGATTCTATTTTATAGCCATTATGTATGAAAGGGATGATGCTTCTTTCTACTTCTTTTACCTTTATCATTCGTTTCCATAGTGTAAGGAGGAATCGACAATTGATTTGGTAAGGTGAATCATCTCCCTAATATATTTATATCTTCATTAGTATGTAGAGAAAGAGGAATTCTTGATTTATTTGGTGGATTAAAGTGTTTGCCAAAGGAATGTCATGACCCTAAGTTTCTAGTGTACTACCTTCTTCTTGACATCATTTAAGGTCGAACATTCATTTCAAATTCTATCAATGCTTAACCCATGATTTTCTGAAGTCATTTGTTAGTCCTATTACACACTCTATATGTTTCCATTGCTAAGGGACTAGCAATGATTTAAGTTCGGGGGTGTGATAACATGCATATTTAACTTGAATTATTATCATATTTAACTAATATTCATGCTTGTCTTATGTAATTATGATGCATATTATCATAATTTTATGAATTTTCTCCATTGGCATGCCATTTTACTAAAGTCTACATTTTTGCATTATTGAGGGTTAATTATGTGTTTTATTGATGTTTGACCTTTAGGGTCAAATAATTGGAAATTAACCATTTTCCTTGATTTTTTTTGACTTTAGTGGATGATTAAAAGAATAAATTACAAGAAGAGAATGAGGGGATGAATCAAAATAGAATTCCAAAGGGTGGATTTAATATTATTATGAATTCATCCTATTTTCTTGTTTGGATTTATATTTTAGGTGGCATGGTATTAAAGATGAAGAAATTTTTGATCCAATGGAGAAAATTTTAGTCAAAAAGGAGTTCTAGAAATGAAGTTATGGATTTCTGAATTTTATATATTTTTTTGGATTTTATTTTGATTTTTCAGATATTTTTTGGACTTTATTTCCTTAAAAAATCACAAAAAAGGGTTTATATATGCGCGGGACCCACGAAGCTGATGGGGCGAGCTGTTGACATGTGGCGGAGCCACACGAGCCCCCGTGGACCACGTGGATGCCTACATGGCACGAGGAGTCAGTCAAGCTAAGTGTGTGTGGGCCCACAGGTATAGTGGGCCCATGGAAGGCATAGGGGGGCGTACTAGGCCCATTGCAGGTGACACAATGGCTTAAGAAGCTTCTACCTTATATACCCGTCATTTTCACGTCTTTTTCTTCATGTGGGATTAAGTTCTTCTTTGTTTTCGCAAGCGACGTGACAGCGTGTGGTGCGTCATATGAAATCGCGTTAATTGAGGCGCGTTAATCTGGTGGATCTCGGTCCACCAGATTGTCATCAAAGCACATGCGCAGATTGCAACCGTTGATCTCATTAGTGAAATCTGACGGTTGTAATTTAATCGCCAACTCAGCAAGTAATAGAGCGACACGTGGCTGCGTAAGGGCGCTCTGATGCAGATTAGATGGCGGAAATCAACGAGGACGTGGGCCCAAGTCGTGGGAACATGTCCACTCATTGCGTGCGACATGGACGCATCGTGACCATCCAAATTTTCTTTAGCGAATCGAACGACATAGATTTTTCTCGATGAAATCTCTATAAATCGATGTTTTCTCTTCTTTAGACTTAACTTTTGATTGAAATGTGAAGAGATTAAGCATTTTAGAGCAAAATCTCAAGTTCTTCATGATTCTCTTGCGTTTGAGACTCAATTGCTATTAGATTGAGGTAAGATTAATCACAAAATTTGCAAGAAAATGTTTGGAAATCGCCCCTTGAACGCCGAACGCACGACGGAGAAAAAACTGGAGAAATGCATAACAATCAAAGCAATTTGAAGCATAATCTTCGCATCAATCGGGTTAGTAGAGTGATTCCTTCCTAATCCTTAAAATTTATGTAGTTTAAATTAGATTTAGATAGGTAATTAGAGTTTAGAAATAAGAAATTTCATCATTTCGCCACAATTTGATTGCGAATTATTGCTGATTTTTGAACAAGGACGTTGACGAAGCGTTTTTGTGCGGTCGTTAAAACACACAAACGTCGGTCAAACAATATTTCTAAATCCAAACACACAAAGATAAAGATAGAAAATCAAGTAAAGTGTAAGTATCGGGTCAATCCATAGGGAACAAGGTTGACTTTAATTGCAGAGTTGACTTGGTCAAACTTAGGTTTAAAAAAGTAGAAATAAGATTTTATGAATAGAAATGATAGAAATATACTAAATAAGATATTCTGAGAATTAAGATATCAGATTTGACAGAGAAAAGTCAAAAGTAAAAGTTAAAGCATTGACTTTAACCAATAGTCAGAAGTTCTGTAAAATCAGAGAACTAAAAGATGTCAGAAGATTACGAAAATTATATATTTGGAAACTAGAGAGAAAATATAATTTATTGATATAGAATTCGTGAGTTTTCAATAAGAAATAGATTTACTATGAATTATTGAAAATCAAATATAAAAAAATTCCCAAAATGAGCACTTCAGAGAAAATCTTCAAATTGACTAGCCAAATAATATTCAAATCTTGAAATTTATATATCAATAGAAATTTAAGAACCAGAGGATTCTAAAGAGACCAAAATGATCGAATTCCGATTTATATTTTGAAAGTAATTGACCCCGAAAGTCAACGTTCAAATTCGGATTGAAAATGAACAGTGCTAGGTCAAACGTTAATTTGAGGGGTCAAATGAACTCAGAATTTGACGAACTATCCACGGAAAGCTGATGAAATAAGGAATCAAATGAAACTAAAATCGAGTGATTTAGAATTATAATCAGAGAGAGATCCTATTTTCAAAATCATCAAAATTTCGGACGAAAATTGAGCAAAATTGAAGAACACTAAGAACTAAAATGCAAAATTAACGATCTAAACCTAATTAAAACTCAAATTACCACATGATAATTGATCGAATCTCACTACTAACCTAATTTCTGTAAGAATGGGGCTTCAATTTACTCGGATTGAAGCAGATTTGGCTTGATTTCTTCCTCGTGGACATTCAGCGTTCAAGGGGAAAATCCGATGAAATCCGATGGAATTCATGATCAATTCCACTCCAATTTTGATCAAAATCGAGTCAAAACGTGGGGGGATCACGAAGAACTCAAAATCTTTCTTTCAAATCGCTTAATTCTTTCACGATTCAATTAAGAGTTAGGAAAAACAAGAGGGGATACATCGGTTTTTAAAGGAGATTTCGCTCGAAAAATTCAGGCCCTTTGATCCGGGAATAGACGGAATTGATGGCCACGATTGTATGATGATCGTGGGCCACCAATACGGAGAAGTTGTGGTCTTGATTGCGCATCAAATGAGCCACGATTGCGCGACGATCGGGCCCGGTCGCGCGTCGATCATGGTTCGTGATCTTTCTCTATCAGCCGTCAGATGAAGATCGTACCGAGGTGAGTCCGCGTGGAGCCCATCGATTGCCTTATCGCGCTATTTGATCTTGTGCGTCCGATTGCTTCACTTACGCGATCAATGGTGTCGAATAGCGCACGTGTTTGATATCTCAATCCGATGTACCCACGTCCACACGATGGACGCATCGCGATCCTATCTGACGACTCCGATGCTGGCACATGTCCTGCAAAGGTGATTTTCCGTGGGGACATAGTCCCACACGGAATAAAAGAAGAGATTTGGTGAGCTTAAATTGGGGGGCGGTTTAACGCTATTGCGTTATCGCCCCAATCCTATTACTAGGGCCCACTAACCCGTGGGCCCTCCAACTGTCAGCCCCCCCTTGCCAAGTGGCGCCCCTCACGGGCGTCCACGTGGACCCGCGTGGCCTCCTGCCACGTGTCCGCGCCACCCGCACCTCGCGTGGGCCATGCGCGGCCCTGCCACGTGGCCTCAGTGCCACGTCGCATCCTTGCTGGTCCCGCGCGTCACATCAGCTCTGCGCACCATGTCAGCTTCGCGGGGTCTGTGGAATAAATACCCCCCTTTTTCGCGATTTAAATAAGAAATAATAATTCAAAAAAACTGTAAAAATCAATTAAAAATCAGCTAAAAAATTGGAAAAAGATCTAAAACTTCAAAATTTAATAACTTTGAAAATACAACTCCTTTTAATCTCAAATTTTCTCCATTGGATCACAATTCTCTTTCTTTTTAATATAATGCCATTAAAAAGATAATTTTAAAGAAGAATATAGGATGAATTAAAAATAACCTAAAGGCATTCATTAAGATTTCTCTCTTTTAATCATCCAATAATTTCCTTCTTATAACTAACCTTTAAAATCATTTACTAAAGTCAAAAGAAGTCAGGGAAAGAACTTAATTCTTATTAATTTAACCTTGCAAAAAGATTAATCATCAAGAAAGCACAAAATTATCCCTAATTTATGCATAAATATAGACTTTAGTGAAATAACTTACCAATGGAGAAAATTCCTTAAAACTATGATAACATGCATCATATTCACATAAAATAAGCATAAATATGAGTTAAATAGGGTAAGAATTTAATTTATAAATGCATGTTATCAGACGTCTCCTTGATCTTAAGTCCAAATCATTCGATTTTGGTTTCATTGGAATCCTTCTTCACTCAGCTTTCTGTGGATATCTAATTCATAAAATTTTATCAACATTTGACCCTTCAATTTAATGTTTGACCAATTGCTATTCATTTTCAATATGAATTTTGGCATTAACTTTCGAGGTCAATTACTCTTAAAATACAAGGTGAAATCTGATAATTTTAGTTTCTCTAGAATCCTCTCATCGTAAGCTTTCTATGTGAATTGCTCGATTTGGATATCATTTGGCTAGTCAATTTAATGATTTTGATCGAGATCTTAATTTCAAGAATTTTCTGTTGATTGATTTTGGAAAAATCATAATAAATCCAATTATAGTCTAAAAATCATAAATTTTATATCAAAATTCTCCATTTTCTCTTTAGTTTCTAAAAATATAATTTTTGTAATATTTTATCACTTTTTTCCTCTCTTATTTTACAGAAAGTCAGAGTCTAGTCAAAGTTAATGCTTTGACCTTGACTTTTGACTTTTCTTCTTCAGATATTCTTTAAAATTCTTAAAATATCTTCTTTCATCTATTTATATTATTTTCATTAATCATTTATCATTTTCAATTCTTGAAAACCTTAATTAGACTCTAAGTTTGACACAGTCAACTATTTCGATTAAAGTCAATCGTTCTCTCTGTGGTTCAACCCGATCTCATCGTTGTACTTGATTTCAGATTTTAAATCATCGTGAGTTTGGAATTATAAATTTTGTTGAACCGAAGATCATGTGCTTTCAACGACCGCACAAAATTGTTATCGGTAGTTACAAATCGCTAGACACATGATTTTAAAAATGTCGTACATTAGATAGGACATTGTCTTAAAGGTGATTGAGTGGTCAGAATAAGATTACCGGCTCTTATTATTAGATGAGATTGCCTCAATGAAATCCTTGGCCAAGGTAATGGAAATATATGAGAATGTGTTCTTGATGATTTGGTCTCTGCATCAAGATTAAAGTTAGTGACCAATTAGGGTTTGACATATGACTATATCCGAAGTCATTTTTGAGTCTCACGTGGACAAAGGTTTATATATACATGAGAGCTGATGATGCCAAGGTTCAATACTTAAGTTCTCATATGGTCCATATCTCACGTGATGTAGCTTGGCAATCTATGGGTTGGTAATTTGACCGATCCTTGATTAATTCATCTACATGTTGATATAGATAATTAATAAGGTTAACCAATAGGCATTATTGGGTCTATGGAGTTATTAACTAGCAAGATGTATAGACCTAGAGGATCACACACGTAAGGTCTATGGATGTTGGTGGATATAGATATAATTCTAATGGTTTTTGTGAAAAGTTCACATACCAAATGTCTATTCTTAAGGGGAGAATGACCACAATCAATATGCCCATATAAACCTTATGAAAATATTCATGATAACATGCAAATTATACTTGAGATTACATGATTATTAATACATTTTAGGAATAAGTCATACCATTCTTATGGATGTTATTATACTTTGAGGCATATTCAACATATGTAATTTTTCTCAAAAATCTGAAAATGCATTATTTGAAAGGTTAATCGAGCATAAATCAAGAAACGAATGTTAAATGGATTATCTTAATTTTATTTGAGATTTTAATGTAAAATAATAAGAGAATACGTTTTTAATGCACTCACAAATTATTTATTTTGTTTCTTAAGTAGCTTGAGTACATTTTAGAGTTAAAAATTTATTCTCTTGTTATTTCTTAAATTAAAATGCATAAAATGATAGATTATTTAATTTCTGATAAAAAAATAAAAGAATTGGACTAGAAAAGAGTTACATTTAAAAAGGGGATACTAAATGTGTAAGCTTACATGGTGCACTGATATATATGCACATATCTATATATATGGTGCCACGTGACAATGTCTAGCTGTGTCATTTTGTGTGCAAATGTGACGTGTGTCTTCCTGCTTATGTGGCGACATGATTAAGAGATAATAAGATTTAAGGGTGCCCTTAGTGGGCCACATTACTTATCAAAATCGTTTGGGGTTTTAAAGATGTTAATAGACTTATTTTTTCTCCATGTGGGACTTTGTTGTTTTTCTCCCATGTAGGTGACATGGTGTAATGAGAGGCACCAGGTTACATGATCTAATAAAGACTATTGATCTTCACTTACTGAGGAGGGGGTCATGACCATTTTCTCTCTTCGTGCATAAATGTGATCATCAGATTTGAATTAGATGGTTGTCATTGCTTGTGATGATTTCTCTTCACCAAATGAGACACGTTGCAAGAACCTGGGCTCTCTAACCATCAGATGTTTGATCCAATGGTCATGAAACCTCCAGTCAGTTGATCTTCATCAAACATCCCACTAAGGGAAACGTGGCATGATCTAGGCCTTCCTTCAACCCAGAAACATGTGATTGGATGGCTGTGAGTGTTTCTTCTTGGTTTTTAGGGCACTAACGTGGCAAGACCTCAACCATCACAATCTTGAACATTTAGATCAAACGGTTGAGGTTTAAAACAACCCATTTAAAGCCATTTTAAGCCCAAAAACTTTATCCTCCATTTATTCTTGTGCTTGAACATGTGAGGCCTTGTTCTTGGCCAAAATTGCTTCTTTCACCCCATTTGGGGGAGATTTTGTGGAATCATCATTAGTTGCCATTGAAATCTTTGATTGAGCTACATAGAATCATCTTTGTGATGCCACCGGGTTAGTAATAAGATTAAGATTAGAGGTGAATTATGAGATGAATTAAGATTTAGATTAGGAGTAGGAGGAGTATGACTTTTAGCTTATGTTCGATAATATTTCCGTGAGTCACTTTCTTACGATCGTGATGCTCTTCCTTAAATATCTCATTCAATTCAATTTTAATTGATGCCCAGTTTGATTCATTGGATTCCTTTCTTCTCCCTCTTTCTAAATCTTTTGATCTCTTTATTTTCTCATCGATTTTCATCATCTAATTTTACTAAATACAGCTAGCTTTTCGTCTCTCTTCATAATCAATCCAATTCCCTTTGGATTTGACTTGTATTCACCACTTTACATGTGTAAATGCGTGACTTAAAAAGTGCTTAAATGGCCGTGTGTAAAGCTTTCATCAGTTCCCCTTTCTTCTCTTTCTCTCTTAATGAAGAACATAAAAAGGATAACTAATCATTTGTTGATCAAGTGGATACCAATAGAGACTAAACACATTAACAACTTTGAGAACTCCTTCAATGAAACCTATGAGTATTGATTTGAATTATACTATAAGACGAGATCATCAGTTCTTGGTGCCTCAATGTCTGAATGTTTGATTGAATGTCTGTCATTGCACTTGATGTTTTAATCAATGTTTTGAGAGCCAATTGAGTATTGAATGCCATCATGTAAACCCATCCAATGTTTTTTCCCACATGCAAAATAATGCGGCTTCATGGTAAAATGAAATAATGTGGTTTGAATAATTTGATCTAAATTATAAAAATTTAAGTCAGGTGAAAAATTAGAAAAATAGATTTATATCATAAATTTACAAGGATATGACTAATTTTAATCGCAAGTAATTTTTTTAAAAAATGTGTAGATAATCATCATTAATAAGAAACACAAAAGAAGCATAGGATAGTGTTTTTAAAGAATATGTTAAGAAAACTTGGAAATTTGATGCTCACTTATTTAAATTAAATCTAGAAACTTGGGAAGTGCTATCGTTATTTTTCAAACACATCAAGGGTTCTATTATAAAATCTACACCAAATATTTCAATGAAAATGACTACTTAATTTATTTTGTGAGAAATTTTTAATAATTTCACTATGTAAAATTATAATGCTGGTGGTTGATACAAAAATGAAATGGTTGCAATCACTCCCATGTATCTATCCATAAGTGTTTGATCTAGATTTAGTTCTCTAAAAAGGGTTGGAAACTTAGGGGCTAGAGTTTATTCATCTCAGGTGAAAATATTAAAATATTAAAATATTATAATTTTTCTATGTAATTTAATATGGTTACTAGAAAATCTGATTACGCTAATTGGGTTGGAAATAGCAATGTAAGAGGTAATAGTAGACAATTAGCAAAGCCTTTGTGCACAAAAAAAGCATCGCATCTGCTTGAATCCACAAAGCCTATTTTCGTGGGAAAGAGCTTAGTGCTAACTCCATGTAGCTAGAATCTTCATCCCTTGAATCTGAAATAGATTTGCACTTGATTTTGAAAGCACACAAAGTCTGTGTATTTTGGAGAACACTAAGATGGAGAAACATAGCCCTAAAAAAGAGTAGAATTGGGTGTATTCTCATGAGTTTGTATGTATATCAGTACATATGTTAGTAAGGATTAAAAATCATACTATATATATTTCTTATAATAAGAAATACCCATATGCGAAAATGGTCATAAGACATCAGAATGAAAAATGTAATGTAAAGGATTTTGGATTCTCACAAGCTTGCATAAAGATTTTCTTCTAGGTATCAACTGCTTACCTAGAATAATATAAAATGTATAATCTCTAGAAGATTATCTTCAAAAGTTGTTAGCATATTCAACCTTCTACTTGGTCAATTAAGTTTTTAGCGGTCTTTAAAAAACTGATTCTAGGGCTACATAGAAAAATTGTTTGAACATAAATTTAAGCATTTTCATGTTATAATTCAACACACATATGCACGAATTGGCAAGTTAATTTTCAAGAATCGTCCATATTCGTGCAAATCCACCATATTCATGTTTAAGGCAATTCATAAGCAAAATCTTTATAAATTTTACTCTAAATAAACCTATCTTTAATTATTCAAATCTAAGAACCAAGTTATCTTAAAATTTAAAGTTTTATGATATCCAAGGAATAATTTTTTTTTTGTGGAAAAGAATAGAGAAAAGGCCGCTGTCTCATTGTGCTACATTCTAGGAACTCCTTAATGTGAAGGTCAAGAAAATGGACCCACTAAGGAGTGCACCAAGGATGTTGAACTCATCATTTTGTAGAATTTCCCTCGAGAATAAGTTTTCATGAAAATCTTGTGAAGTCGTAGTCATAAGATCTAGTACATTAGAAAAGAGACTCCCTTTTTTTTATTCCCTCAAAGCCTTGACTTTGAGAGAATGGGAAAGAGGAATATCATACATTAGGAGCATTGAAATAAAAATACTTGTAAAAATCATCAAGTTATTTCCTCTAGGATTAAATGGAGAATATGTTTAAATTTTTGTATGGAGGAAGAATATACAACATAAAATGTTTGTAAGTGGAAAGTTTTTCCAAAAAGCCAACACCACCAAGAATCTTGGCTGCAAAAGTAGCTCATGCAGCATGCACTACAAGTGTATCAAGATAAAGAATTATTTAGAACACAACTGAAATCCAAAAATTGACATCAATTTCTATTTTTGTTCCTTCCAACATTGGATTATCACTTTTTTAATATAAAAATGAGGATCTTTGAACTAAATGAGAAATGGATATGATGTCTCTCATGAATCTAGTGGAGAAAATGAGAACATGTGTCAAATGAGGAATGACCCTTCATAAGCTCATGCAACATATGTCATGGAGAACATCACAACCTTTGGATCTCGCTCATAAAAATCTAACAATCATGATCATTGGTGAAGCCTCACAAGGATGGAAGTTGAAGAAGTTAACATCAAATGACAAACTTCTCTAACAATCAACAATGTAGATGGGTACTATCAACACTTACGTCAATGCAACTCAAGAATGCCATAATAAATGCTCGAATTCAATAATTCAAGAAAATTGAATGATATGTATGTATGCTACCTGGGAAAGCAAAAAACAAGAACTCTAAGATTGACTTAAAAAAAATTCAAATAGAGGGAGAAATTTCTTGAAAATAAAGAACACATCTTTGTGCATTCAAGACTGAGATGGAATAAAAGCAATCGTCCAATCAAAAATGTAAGAAGTTCACCAAATACAAAGTGAGATTTCTGGTAAAATTCAAATAGAAGGAGAAAAAATGTGAAACTTATTCTTTTATTTAATATAACATTGGAAAGCATTACAAAACAACAATATAAAAGATTCATTCTTGTTTTAGAGTGTATTGCTGAGAGATAGGGTGTTCTTGGTCAAGAAAATCTAGAGGAACCATTATATTTTGAAGAAGAGATTGTCAATTCCATGTGCTCGTGGGGACTCAAGGTTTGAAACTCTCATTTCTAGTTATCTTTTGATCTATTATCAATATTATATCGAGATTTAATCATTTTCAATATTTTTCACTCATGGGCAATCCTTTTACTACCATCATCACTTTTCCCAAAATTTTCATTATTTCTAATCTTCCTTATCAACTGATTTGTTCCAATCTCATATCGAAATGGTATCGTTTTAATTATTTAGTAATATCCGCCGTATCAGGACTTCTATACTATCACTTTCTTTCTTATTTACTATCTCTATTTCTTCAAAAGGATTTATTATCTCGAAACCTAGATAATCAATGGATTCAAACCTAATTCATTCAATGGTAAGGTGAGTAGAGAAGCTATAACTTTTTTGTACAAACTTGACTACCTCCTATGACATATGATCAACATGGATTTCGGATCCTTAGCCTCATCATTAACCAGAATCATTGCAAGCCAGGTAAGAAAATTCAGTTTTAATCTCATTCAAACAACTATGAAAAACCAATTCAACCTTAAAAGCCTCTAGATATCGAAACCCCATGGTTTCAGCTACAATCAAGGCAAGTTTCTATTTGCCGTTTTGACAAAAAAGCATGATATAGTGATTTATGTATGCCACCATGACAATTGAAGGCAATGATCTATACTATACTCTAAACACATTTACTTTGTAGATTGATATGATGGTAAATAAACAAGATTTCCATAAAAAGAATCATGTTCTTCGCGGTGTTCTTGAAACCTTTGGACGATGGCCCCTATCTATGTAGCCTAAGGGTCATGGCTACCCATGATCACCACCACTCTTGGTGGGCATTGCTCCATTGAGATTTCTATTTGTAAGACATTATGGAATGTTGACCCTCGTTGAAATTTTATGGATGCTCACCCTCATTTGTGTAAATTCCATTAATGGACTTTTTTGAAGAAATTATTTTTAGTCCTTGTAAAAGATGATGGCCCACGAATGGGCCCAGGAATATCCCTCTCTCTCTCTCTCTCTCTCTCTACAAGCATTACTCCTATTTTTAGTAAGGTAAAGACGCGCATTGCTCCCTTGAAGGAATGGAAGACACCAATCAATTACACCGATTCAATGAATCAATAGTTCTCTTACTTCCCGAGAGTTTACCAAAGAGAGACTGGAAGGTACTGACCCATCGCTTCTCTCTTTCATCTGTCAATCTCTATCAATCTATCTCCGTCTTTCTCTCTCATCTGTCGTCTCTTTCTCTCTCTTCCTCCCACGCGTGCAGAGGTTTTCCTTTTAAGGGATGCATGTTGGCAAGCGCAAGACGCCAAGTCAGATTCTCCCCTGTGGAAAAACTTGAACCGTGAGCTCCGCAGTACTATTCACGCTGTCTGCGGTGGGTCCCGCTGTCACTTCTCTCTCTAAAAATCGTCCTCATCACGGAAGAATTGCGGTGGGGGAATCCCGCTGGAGTCTCAATGTCGAGAAGAAGAGGCCAAGTGAATGAGACGCCGCTCGAGGGCTCCATTCCCGGCGCAAATGTGGAGAAGAAAACCATGGCGAGCGTCTGAATCTCACCCCTCTCTCGATCTTAGTGTTTTTGCGGAGGAGAGAGAACGGTTTGGATCAGAGATGGTAAGGAGAGAGAAAGAAACATCGAATATTTTATCTTCCTCTCTTCTCTCCCTCTAGCTCTTAAGTTTTAACTGGAGGAGAGAGTGATTTATATTAGAGAGAGTAAGGAGTAAGAAACATCCGTTCCTCAATCTTTCTCTCTCATACTCTTACAGAGTAGATCTTATACTCTTACAGTTTTAGTGAGGGAGAGAGATGGGTTTAGTTCAGTAACAGTAAGAAGAGAGAAATATCCATTAGACTCTCTCCTCTCTCTAGATTTTAATGCTTTAGAAGAGGAGAAAAATGGTTTACATCATAGTATCGATTTTTCTTTCTCTCTCTCCTCTGTCTATCTCTGTTCCTCTCCAAGTGAATGAGTGGAGAAGAAATCCATGGCGACAGTCTGAATCTCCGCTCATCTGCATGTAGTTTCTCGACGCCCTCGTCTCTTTTGCCCTTCAACATTCTTTTCTACTCGACAGATAAGTGAAGTAGAGTTGAGAAGATGAGCATAGGCCTTGGTTGCTCGTCTCTCTACCCTCAGGAAGCACGCATTGCTCTCTCTTTCCCTCTCCTCTCTCTCTCGAATCTGAATCTTAAAATTTGAGTGGAGAGAGAGAAAGAAACAGCCGTTAGTGATAGCAAGGAGAGATAGCTTTTGCCTGTTTCTCTCTCCTCTCTCTCTTTAGATCTTAATGTTTCCGCGGAGGAGAGAATGGCTTAGATTAGTGATAGTAGGGAGAGAGAAAGCAACATCCATTCTTCTCTTTTTCTCTCTCCTCTCTCCTCTCTCTAGATCTAAAGGTTATAGTGGAAAAAGAAAGATCCATTCTTTCTCTCTCCTCTCTCCTCTCTCCTCTCCGTAGGTTTTAGTGTTTGAGTGGAAGAGAGAATGGTTTAGATCAGTGATAGCAAGGAGATGGAAAGAAACATCCATTCCTCAATGGATGAGTTGGGGTGAGAGTGGTTGAGATTATGATAACAAGGAGAGGAAGAGAGAGAGAGCTCGCGCTCATTCGGCTCAATCTCCAAAGGGAATGTTTTTCGTGTCCTCGTGGGCATGGGGAAGAGAAACATTCTGCCGCCATTAAAAAAACTGAACTGGTGGCGAGCCTACCCTGGCAGCGCACTGTGCAGAATAATATAATGAACGGTTAAATGGAATCCTCGCACGCGAATTCTTCATTCTCTCTCACATGCTAGAGAGAGAACGATTAAGCCACAGAGGTTAAGACGATAATCCCATCTCGTGACCAGTATTCCCATGCTAGAGAGAGAGAGGGCCAAGATGATACTCCCATGAGATTTAAACATGAACGGAATTTGTTTGAATGATGTGCTGATCCACATTCCCATGCTACATAAACAGGGATAAAAGACAGAGGTAGAGAGAGCTAAAAGATGATAATTCTATGAGATTTAAAATGAGCGTAGATTATTTTAATAATATTATGATCAATACAGGCATGCTTGATGCACATGCAGAGGAAAAGATGATACCATCTATCTATCCAAGAATATAAAGACTGACTCTTTATCTCTCTAACATCCTCTTCAGAAAAATCTCCTATCAAACCAACTCAAAGGACTCGTTAGAGAGAGAAAGAAGGAAGAAACGATCCCTTGTCCGATATGTTGTTAGACTCAACTATTTCTCGCCCTAGAGAGAGAAAGCGAGATAGAAAGAGAGATCAACCATGCAAACCTGTGCAAAGCGCCTACCATGAGGCCCCACCGCCACCCATGACGGTATTCCAGAACACAGAGGAGTCACCTCCTTGTGTCCTAATATTGTCGACGTCAGCATCACCTGATAAATGCCGCCGGAGATCCTCAAATGGGAAGAGAACTCTCCCCCCGCCGTACCCGCCATCTCCTTGAATCCCTTCACCCGGAAAAGCAACCGAGCTCGACCTGAAATCCTGAACCGCGAACCCAGAATAACTATCCTGTTCCATCAGCAAGAACGGGCTCTTCCCCAGCAGAGCAGGGTTAGCCACCTGGGTCTGGAACGCCGCCAGATTGAGGTCGTGGCCTTGGTTGAAGCGAGAGAGCTGAGCCGTCGAGGCCATCGGCGCATTAACGCTAGGAAGATCCAATGGTCGTTTGGAGGAAGAGGAAGATCGTTTGTTCTTCCTGGAGCCGCCGCCGACGGGGACGTTTCTGAGGGACCCGCCTTCAGTCCAGTATCTTCTACACGTCTTGCAGAAGTATCTGGGCTGAGAGAGGCTGTAGTTGTTGTAGTAACAGAATTTCGTGTTGGTTGACTGACAGCGCGGACAATTCAGGGCGTGCTCTCGGGGCGGTCTCGGTCGTCTCTCCATCAGCTGCGGCCTCGTTGCAGTGCATCCTGATGGCGCCATTATTCCATCTATAGTGCTCTTTGCCAGGCCCATGTCCTGAGATAAAGGGAGAAAGTTACAGTGAGAAAGATAGGACGGGGACTGCTGGTTCTGCTTTGATGAAGGGTTAGAGAGAGAGAGCTTAGTTCGCGAGGCCCATGTCAATGCATCTCCGTGAATCGTTGGATCAGAAGTGAGAGAGAGAGATTGTGACGGAGACTGCAGGTGGAAGGTAGAGAAAGCAGCGGAGTTTTTCTTGGATAAAGGCTTAGAGAGAGAAAGATCAGTTGAGCAGGATCAGAAGAAACTGAGAAGGTTAGAGAGAGAGGGATTATGAAGGAGATGCTTTTGGTATAGAGCGAGAGAAAAATGTGCAAAACCTATGATCGTCGACCGGGATTAGAAGAAACCGAAGAAAGATAGAGAGAGGGGGTGGTTGGAGAAGGAATCATCCTTTTACCCTCAAAAGCGCTCACAAACATGAAGATTTAGAGAGAGAACGATAAGAACCAGTTAGTCTGAAATTGCAAAAAATCTAGAGAGAGAGAGCAAGAACAGCAACTGGGGTCTTAAGAAGATCCACGAGTGTATGATCAGAACCTGACGAGGATCAAGCGAAGAGATCCAAAAAATGACGGATCGGGAGAGAGAAATATAGAGAGAGAAAACGTGACTGCATCTTCATCAAGAACAGAAGAAAGGAGGAAAAAAGGGGAAAGGAGTTAATTTTTTACCTGGGGCCATTGAGCGGTGTCCATGCAGAGGTCTTTTCCTCAAAGATCAGCAGCAAAAACCTCCAATCTCTCTCTACTTGCAGATACAAAGCTTTTCTCCACTCTCTCTCTAGCTGCGCAACGGAAAGGTTCCCCTTGTGCGAGCTCCAGCGAGGAGGGTCCGTTATATCTGCTATCCTCACCAGCTCCCCCAACCCACGATGGGAAGTTAGAGAGAGAAAGAAACAGAATGATAGAGAGAGAGAGAGACTTATTGTTATATGTATACTGTGAGACCCCTGAACCATAAATCAAAATATTAAATATTTCATTGTGCAGGCATCATCTCTCTGTCGTCCAGAATAGTTCATCTGGTCAGAGTTAAAGGTCTCTCTTCCCTGCCCGGAAACTTCCTCTCTCATCCTGATCGTTTAGGTATGGAGGTTTCTAGGGTTTAGCCTGGAGGGTGCAATAATCCGACCTATCTCTCTATCTAATATAACTGCACCGCACTATTTTGATTGGGGAGTGCTATTCGGCTATTCCCGTTTACAATGGCATAGTCTCCACCTTGAATATAGAGATAGAGATAGAGATAGAGATAGAGATGTAGAGAGAATTTCGTGAGAAGGGAGATGAGGGAAACTCGGAAGAAAGGTATCGGGAAATATATCGTCGGTCATGGCTATTTGTCCACTAGGGTAGGTTCTATAGAGTCTGACGATTCGCATGCGGATAGAGAGAGAGATAGGGAGAGAGTCCGACAAGGGAAAAGGGGGTTACCGGGTTAGCCATCAAAGCCCGACCATGGTGGAACCCACTGTTAAATCCATCCAAGCAGAAGATAAATCATCAGGAACGAAGAAGCTGGCGTTAGTTTTGCTGAACTAACGGCGCATGAAACGAGCTGTTCCGTCGCGACGCGGCGCCGCCGACCAGATTCTCCACTAGAAGATTAGAGAGAGAAAGTGCGCGATAGAGATAGAGAGACAGAGAGAGTCAAGATGACGACCATCCCACTCATCGTCGTCGACGAATTTTAGCAATGGACGGCGGAGGTCTTTAGAGCGACTTCTCACTCTCTCTCTCTTGAATTTTTAAAGAAAACGGACGCCTTTGGACGGCTCTACTCAGTTGTTCGGAGATTGGGTTTGGTTACTCGCCCGTAAGCAATCGTTGACTCTTGACTGCGTATCTTTCGTCATCCGAAACCGCCCGCGATCGTACGTCCACACTGTTTTCTCGCCCTTTCTCTCTCACTCTTGCTATCCGATTATCGTCTCTGCGATAATGGCCGACGATAATCTACTCTGTCGGCAGATCGAAGGGTCAGATATGCTCGTTGACGCGTGCGTCACAGATTCTCTGTCCAATTAGAATGCTCCTTGGTGGTCGTTAGGGTTGACTGATCGAACGTGCGAGCCGTCCAATTGGAATCCTTCTCAGTGGATTCGGTGCCAGATTCGCCCGAGTGCTCGGCACCAAGCGAGAGAGAACGCCGAGAGCTCTATTTTTTTCTGCTTTCTCTCTCTAACCTCTACTCTCGGCGCAGAAAATTAGCTTATATCCTCGGAGTTTCTGATTTTATAACCCTTCAAAGTGCAAAACGAATCCCGCATTTTGACGACGACTACGCGTAATCCAGAAGTAGAGGGAGAAAGTGGAGAGAACGTAGGGAGAGATAGTAGGGAGAAACGTGAGACTAGAGAGAAAGTGGAGAGAATGTAGAGAGAGATAGTAGGGAGAAACGTGAGACTAGAGAGAAAGTGGAGAGAATGTAGAGAGAGAAAGTGGAGAGGCTGCAGAGGGAGAAACTAGCGAGAAACTAGCGAGAAGTGGAGAGAGAAAGTAGAGAGAGATAGTGGAGCGAGGAGAGAATTTAGAGAGAGAAAGTGGAGAGAGAAGGTAGAACTCGGAGGAAAAAGAGTGGCAAACAGTAGATCTTCTCGGGGGGCGATAATGGTCGAGACGGCCGATAAAATTGCAACTGACAGCCCAGTACTCTCTCTCTTGTTATCACATCATCTCTCTCTCCCCTGTGACGCATCTCCCTCCACTCCCCTCTTGCCGCCACCGACAGGAAAACATCCGGTCCGGCACAGAGGCAGCGTCAGGGCGGCTCAGAGAGATCGTCAACGGGGAAGACAGCGGGAGGCTCCCCACTGTTCTTTCTTCGTTGCTTGAGTCGGAAGCAAAGCTTCTGAACTCTGAGCCGTCTTCCCTCGCGGGAGCTGGATGATGCAGCCGCTTCAGACAGTTGACTGTAGATCAGCAGGAGGTGAGATAAAATCCCCCACCTCCCAGCTCTTCGTTTTTCTACGCCTTAATAAATGACCTGCTGGTTACCCATTTTGACGACTCTTCGAAGAAAAAACAGCCAACCTTGATCAATGGCTACGATCAGATCGTTTCCGTGATCGAAGAGTACTGACCGTTAATTTGTGGAATCTAATCAAGCAGATCAACGATTGGATTGTCTTAATGATCATCACTAATTGGTGATTAATTTATGTATATTTGCCAGTGGAGTTTGGTCTAGCCCACAATCTTATTAAAATAAAGAGTTATAAACCCTTAATAATAAGGAATGATCATGATTCCATCAATCTAGTTGAGAACTTAGATTGTTGATTGATTTGAGCTCACTTTCTCTTATGGTTTAATGGGTTGTCTCATTCTATCATGATGATCTAGTTCCATCATGGAGATTCAATCATTGATTGATGTTGCCTAATCATGCAGATTATTGTCAATTACTCATTGATCGACTGATTCGCTTAGAACTTAGATTGTTGATTGATTTGAGCTCACTTTATCTTATGGTTGAATGGGCTGTCTCATTCTATCATGACGATCCAATTCCATCATGGAGATCCAATCATTGATCGATGTTACCTAATCATGCAGATTATTGTCAATTACTCAAATAGATAAAAATGATGAAAATGTAATAATTGAAAATTAAAAGGAAATCCTTGACAACATGAAAAAAATTAAAAAGATATTTTTTAAGTGGAAAATAAAAAACAATATAAAATAAAAATCTATAGCCCCTAGTAATTTTTTGTAAATAAATAAATAAACACTTAAAAATATAAAATTAGGAATGATATGATACTTGGGAAGAGAATAATAAGAGAATAAAAAATCTAGAAACTCATAAAGATATGTTGATTAGTATATAATATATTGTAAATCTTATCAGAAAAAGAAATTAAGAAAGAATGAAATATGGAAATTTCATTAAGATATGAAATTTGGAAAATATTTAACTCATGAATATAAATGCCTTAGATAGGCATGGTTGTTCTATTATGTTATTTTAAAACAAACAGAAAATTCGCACAAAAGAACCACACAAGGCCTTGTTCTTAGTTCTGTTCTTTTCGTGTGCGAAAATTAGAACAACTTTTCGTAAACTTCGCACAAAATTCGCACAATTCGAACAAAATTCGCACACTCTGTTGAATTTGAACAAATTCACATAAATTCGCACAAAATCGTTATAATTAATTTGTATTTATCATATATATGATATTACTATAATATATATGATATATTCCTATTATATTCATTTGTTCTTATTATATATGTATACTATATCTAATTGTTCTTATTATATTTATATCTTCTATACAGTATGCTATAATTAATTTGTTCTTATTATATATATGATAGATATGTATACTATAGTATATATGATAAGTTCGGATTGTGCGAATTTATGTGAATTAGTTATTAATGGCCTTAGCTAGTGTATGTATTAATGATATATTCATTGTAATATACATTTGATATTAAAATTATAATTATAATTATCTTTGTTCTATTTTATTTCTGGACAAATTTGACATGGCCTCCCCTATTTGCATCAGTTTCTCTCTCCATCTTGTACTCTGCGCCGAGTTCATACGAAAACTGATTTATTTTACCTTTGCTTACCTTTCGCGGCGATCACTAATGCGTCTTTATGTGAGGAGAGGTCCACTAGTTGATGCAAGATTAATATGAAAAATTATTGTTAGTCATAAAAATTTAGAAACCTTTGTCATTAGACAGAAAGAAAGAGTAACAAAATCTAAATATTGGATGAATTGACATTAACGACCAATGGTCCATCATCATCGTTATAACCATTGTCATCTTCCGCTCTCAAATCTTCGTTACTATACCATGACTTCAATGTCATCAGAACTTCAACGCTCTATGCTATGAGCCTGGAACATCTGTAGTTAATTACTCAACGCCCTTCTGAGAATAGTCGCTCACACGCAGCGCTTGCCACTTGAACAGCTAGAAACTCCTTTGCCACCAATGCTAATAAGGGGTATGAAACTTGACCCGTCATGGGGATAAAAAAACAGAAATTTAAGTTTTGAAGTAACATGTTTCTTAATATAATGAAGCACATTATATGATAATTAAATAGATACATGTCGTCTTCCACCAATGCAACACCTCTGTACCCAATACTGGGGGGGGGGGGCATCTCATATAAGTCAAGCTCCTCCATCGGACCAACTCTTTGTGGTAGTTCAGACGGATCTAGCAATGCCTCCATCTCCGCTCGTAGAAACTCATGCCTCATGGATGCAGGAAAAATTTCATCGGACACATCTCGAAGGTCCCTGGTTAGTGAATATGACTCCATGATAGTTCTTACAGTAGACAGAATCCTGTTCTTTGAGCGAGGATCAATTAGGCGAAGCTTCATTGACATATCAAGTAGAGAACTGATAGTAAAAGCCTCGTTTTGTGAAAGTGTTAACACAGATTTTTCTAGCTTCATCTTCATAGAACCACATACACTAGCTAAGGCGTTCCTTTGCCTAGCGGAGATAGACTGTCTAATTGGAAGCATGGATGAGTTTGAGATTTCTAATAATCAGTATGGCCTCATTTGAAGTCGGTGCCTTGCTCTAAATAGCAACAAAGGTACCGTCCTTGAGTGGTTTCAATAAGACTACAAATTTTTGTACTAGGTCCCATTCCGCATCAAGTAAAGTAGGTTTTCTAAAAGCGGATGACATCATCACATCGATGACTATTCTCTTTTCAAGGCATTCATGTAGCATTTTATAAGTAGAGCTCCACCTGGTTGGGCAATCTAGTGGGATCCTCCTCGTATTGGGCATGTTTGATTGTCTACAATAAGAAAAATACTTATTTTCTTGCTTCGTCGATCCACGTATTGCTTTGATCACTTCTCTAAGGTGCTGAACAACATCTCCCAATGAAATATCAGAAGGGACATTTATCTCGCCACCATTCACCACACCATCAAGGTTAGTGATGTCTACTCCATCGATGAAAGTTGATTCGGGCTTATCTCCGACGACATTCAGTGCATTCAACCTTGCCTGCATCACTAAGTTAATCACATGCGCTCTACACAAGACATGTCTTTTTGCACTGAAATGTGGATTCACTGGCCGCAACTCTCACTCTAATATAGTCATCATTGTTGAATTATTCGAAGCATTATCTGTCGTAATAGCACAAACCTTTGCACTCAAATTAAATTCTTCAAGAACCTCTAACACAACAGTGCTCAAGCACTCCCTAGTGTGTGATCCTTCACCCTAGCGTATACCAAAAACACATTCACACATTTTCCATTCCGTGTCAACACAATGAACTGTGAGACCGATGAATGAAATTCGATTATCAGACGTCCAACAATCTAGAGTAATGGCCAGTCGATCAACACTCTCTAATTGGTTACAAATGCTGGACTTCAACTCCGCATAAAGGTTAAAAGCTTTTACCTTCACAGCCCTTGTCGATGGAAGGGATATCTCCTCATGTGCGACGAATTGAAGCAATCGTATGAAGTATTTTTTACTCACAATGTTCCATGGTGAGGCTGATTGGCAAATGAAGCGTACTAGCTCTTCTTTTGTGTCCTCCGTCGTGCGACCAGTGTAGTATTGTTTCGTATTCACTTTTCGCTAAAAGTAGTTAGCCACTAGCGGTTGGCTTGGGGACCTGACCCCTTGTGCTCTCAACTCATTATACTCTTTACGATACTCATTTTTCAAGTGTTGCCATAGGACCGTGCTGCAACTGTACTTATTTTTCTCTACAGTCACACCGCCGATATTGCATCTAAAAACCTTTGGCTTGATCTGTGTGAAATGTATTCATGCAACGCATTCATTCTTTCTCGACTTCTTTATTTCGCTTTGGCCAACACTTCCCTCAGCCGATGAAGACCTTTCATCGACAACAGATGTACAAGATAAAGAACGTCTAGGCATCATGCACTCCTCGCATCAATAAAAACAAGTTCAGAAACTTACCGTATGAAGGGTGCTCGAGATCGGGTTAGGGCGCTCGGAACGGCGGGCAGCCGGGCAGCGAACTTCTTTTCAGCGTGATTGGGGGCCTGCTCAGTGTTGCACAACCTGCCCTGATTCTCTCTTATTGTGACTTGTCAGAGATTTTAGTGCTGTCGGCCGAGTGAAAGAGAGAGAACTCAAAGAAGGGGAGAAGGGAAGAAGAGAGCATTGCATGATTAATTAATGTGTGCAAAATGCGCACAAAATGAACCGCACACAGGTGTGTGCGATATTCTGTGCCAATTTGAAAATGTTATGTCCTGAAAAGAGAACAGAACGCACAAATCACACAAATTCGTACAAAGCGAATAGAACGACCATGTCTAGCCTCAGATTACTCAAATATAAGTGCCTTTAATATTTATGAAAAATATTATTTTCATCGACTAGTAATTTGATTTGTAATTTTTTTCCTTATACAAAGTTTATAAGTAATTGTACAAAAGAAAACAACCCTCCAATGATCAGCTAGATATGGTAAACCCATGTTAGCCTTGCACACATGTTCCTCCACACTTGCGTGAGTTCAAGGATTTTTAATTGGCATCTGCAAGCATTATGGACTGATTGAGCCCCTCTGGTCTTTCTTCTCCTTCTCTATATTATTGTCAAGACTCACCATGTAAATCAAGGGTAAAGGCCGCCTTCCCTTCCTCAAACTTATTTTTGTTTCATGAATTCATATGGTCTTACCCAAGAAACCTTTTTTTAGAAATTACTCAAGATAGATACAGGACTAAAAAACAAAATTTTTAATAACTATGTACGCTTAAAAGGACAAAAATATCGAATGAAAAATATTTTTCATGTAAATAAAAATACAATAATTCAAAAAAAATACTATAATTCAATAGTTAAAACTACTTGAAGTATAAACTTGTAAAAACTAGAATCATACCAAAATATAAAGATAATTTGAATGATATTAAAACAGAAACCATTAAAAATATTAAAATATTTGAACAAAAAGGTTAATAAAAATAAAATAATGGATTTATCTTTCTGTGATTTTTTCGCAATTCTTTCCGCGAATCTTGATCCAAATTCTGTGCTTTTTTATTCTGTGGATTTGCCTTCGAGTTATCTTTCTAAAAATTATCAAAATCCCTTATTTCTCACCTCATTTTATCGTCCGATTTGATAAAATTTCAATGAAAACATAAAAAATACCTTTAATTCTCCGTGGATTCAACCCTTATTCGCCTCTATACTATCTAATTTGTGATTATTTCTCTAAATTGGTAAGTTTGGTAATTATTTTGACACGTATTTGCGTGTATTCAGTGACTCATTGATTCGCTTTGTCGCGCTTTTGATAGCTTCCTAGTCGATTCCACGATTGCATGTTGAGGCGTAGGTACTTGCGTGGAAAGAGGTGATGGACTCGAAGGTGGAGGCCTAAGTTTCTCGCAGGACTTGGACTTTGGTTCCTCATCCAATAGATGCCAACATTGTCACGTGCAAGTGGGTCTTCACCCTCAAATATCATCTTGATAGTACCATTGCACGTCACAAAGGTTTCTTGGTTGCTCGTGGATTTACTTAGGCATATGGCATTGACTATACCACCTATGAATTTTTTTTATCTTTAGACTTTGTCTAAATTGGAAAATAAAAAATCTTATACAATAAAGCAAAAATACTTTTTTAGGAAATGAAAAGAGAAAGGAGTTTAGTAAAAATACGGGAGAAAGTGAACAGAGAAGTTAGATGGAGACAATCATAGATTAGGACATGAAATATAAACCTATGTAAGTCTAGAACATAAAATACAATTCAACTAAATGAATCATTAGTATAATTGATCCAATTAATTATTTAACTGAAGATGAAATCAGTAATGTCTTCATGAAATTTGTGTCATTTTCTTGACTCGATATGTACAATTTTTGCACATAAAAGATTCAAGAGAAAATTTGATCCAAAAGCTTAATTGATAAAGTTTTATCAGGTATGAAATGAACGTAATCAAATGCCACAGTTAGGCTATGTCACGAGCCTAAACATAATGAAGATAAATGGTGTTGTGTTGATTGTGTTGATTTGATGCCTGAAGATGAAGATAAATGGTGCAAGTAGTGAAAAATCATGGGATGATTGTGAAACACATTACCCACATTATGGGAAGATGGAGCATTTTCAACTCATGAGATTTAGTTGTCAAAATTTAACATCTTTTATTGGAAGAGGAAGCTCCACAAAAAGGCAAAGTAACTCAGCTCGAATGACTTGATATTAAATACTCATGATATAATGATTTCTATTATCCCATATTGCTCACATGATTTTTAGTCCCCCACAAAACATTTGACCTACAATAATATGTAGTTACACTTTCACAACTAACAAGGGACACAAAAATTCCCCCTCAGCAATTAATTCTCTCATTTTTGGGAGTTCTCTGACACTACCCATGCGCCACATATGCATGAATGTGTGCCAGCTAATACTTGTCATGGCATCAAATTTTTACACTTCACAATCATTACCTAAGCTCCTTCATGACATGTTAGCCGATTGGTAAACTTCTACATACCAACGAAATTTCTTTAAAATCCAAGTAAATAACTTACAAAAAATAAGGCCTTTCTCAATGAATTTATATTAGTAGATTAAAAAAAGTCTCTTTTGGTTGTTGTTGCTGAGATCTGAGGCTCGACAAGCTCTCTACAGTTTCGATCAAAACATCGATTGAAGCAGAAGATGTTGAATTCAAACATTCCATAAAGTTGAAGCACCAAGAATAAATGATCTTATCATCTATTCTAGATGATCATATCATCTAGTATAGAATAAAGTTCATACTTACAAGGATCATTTGAAGAAGTTCTTCAATCAGTTCAAGTGTCCAGACTTTAGCAGTATCCACATAGTCATTGGACAATTAGATCTCCTCTAGAATACTCATCACCACAAGAGGAAGGGAAGAGATGGGAGAGTTTTCTACTACGCTCGCATAAGCACCCTTGTTATGGTCGTTCTCTTCCTAGTTATAGACTTTGGGAATATGAATTTTTCACAAGAGCCCTTATATTTATGTCTCTATCCACCAACACCCATTGACCTTATGTATGTGACCCTCTAGGTCTATATATATATATATATATATTAATTAATTAACCCAATCGGCACATTGAATCATCAGCCCAGTGGGTGCCAAGCTACACCATGTGCTCTTATAGATATAGAGTATATCAGAACTCTTTCATGGAACTTTGTCTTCATCAGTAACTGCATACATATAATCCTTTATTTGAGAAAAACTCATGAATGACTTAGGTTGTGGTTAATTGTCAAACCCTAATTGGCCACTCAATTTAGTACTGATGTAAGTAGGAAATCATCGAGAACAACTTCCTCTGATATTTTCACTATCTTGACCAAGGATTTAGCCGCATCTCATTCCTTGAGTCGATCTCCTCTTATATTGAGGGTCAACGATCCCATCTTGACCACTCCATCACCTTTGAGGACTTTATATCATATCCAATCTATGACTTTTAAGAGATCCCATGGCTAGGGATTTGTAAGTCATAGTCGAAACATAATCATCCATTCATAAGATGTCTTTGGTGTCTCAAGTCAAAGGACCACGTACATAATCGTGACATGAATCAAATTGATTGATAGTTTGGGATAATAAAATTGAGGGATCCATAAGGATCAATTCAATGAAATCTTCCTTTAAAGAGCACCCACTATCTATCCTTGGTGTCTCTAAACCGATGGCCACATGATCAGTCATACTTATCATATGAGTCGGATCAAATAGTGGTATTCTTTCCGGATAATTCGAACATATGTTTAAAGCCCATTGATCATTGTATTATGATCTCATCATAATTTACTTGATAATTGTATTGTTCATGGACTTGATTGAAAACATCACACAAGAATGACAATGAATGAAAGCTTATTTCAATGAATATAAACAAAAGATGAGAGTGTGATTGGTTGACATGCTATATAATTTCCATCATGTTTGACCAATGAAAAACTTCGTTCTTTATCTTTTGCTCCAAATATTTGAATTACGCTCCTCCCCAAATTTCTTGGGCTTGATCGAAGAAAAAATTGTTATCTATGAACCCAAATTGATAATCATTAGAGAAGATTTTTGTGTCAAGTTTAATTTTCATTGATATTTCCTTTGACGTTGTTTTAATAATGGACTTCCCAAAGACCCTTGAAATGTTGTGGTTGCTAGATTTTCTTTATGTGAAATTCAAATCTTGTGATGATGTCAAATAATCGGGTATAATGAGGATTAAGAGCCTATTATGTGTGATAACTCTAAAATATAAGTCACATTCATGCATCATTTATCATGTTTAAGTGTTGATAAGATTGTAACAGTGATAATATCTATATCTATATGCTGAATGTGGTGAAAATATGACTAAGTCATATCATGCATCATTTCCTACATTTTGATTATATTATGAGACTAACCCTAGCAGACTTCCTGGAAGTCAAATGGTTGAATGCTCACACTTTTATGAGTTATGTGGATGCAAGGACTTAGGGGAAGTGTAATGAGATCATTAATATAAATTATCTAATAATAAGAAGAAGAAAATGATTACATTAAGAAAATATGTGGAAGTTGGTCAACCTTTTCCACCTTTTTAGGAGGTTAGAAAAACCTTTCCACCTTTCTAGGAGGTTGGTCAACCTTTCTACAGTTTTAGAAAGTTGGTCAAGCCATTCCTCCTTCCTAGGAGATTGGTAAAACCTTTCCACCTTTTAAGGAGGATGGTCTACCCTTTCTAGCTTTTTAGAAGGTTGGTCAACCCTAGTCATATTTTTAAGAGGTTGGTCAAACCTTTCCACTGTTGTAGGAGGTTGGTGATAACATACAATTTATACATATAATTATGTGATTATTAATACAAATTCAAGCATAAAAAATTTCATTCTTATGCATGTTATCATACTTTGATTGCATATCTATCATTTCAAATATTTTTAAGTTATAATCTAAAAATGCATTTTTAAGGGATAATTATGCATAATTACATAATATATTTAGAGTAGATTATTGCCATCTATATTTGAGATTATAGTTAGGTTTTAAGATTAAATAATAAGATAAAATATTTTTTATACACTCATTTATTTTTCTAAGTTATATTTTCTAAGAGAAATAAGAGTATTTTTAAAATAAACATTTAATTTTCTTGTTTTTTATTAAATTTGAATATTTAAAATGATAGATTATTTAATTTCTAATAAAAAAACAAATTTGGATTAATTTAGAGTTATATTTGGAAAGTTAAAATTTTTGTAATTTTTAGGGATTTCTCTAGAATTTTTCTGAATTTATTTTGGATTTATTTAGATTTTTTAAAATAAAAATATTAAGTTTTCATCACGCACTGACATGGTTGCTGTTTCAGCGGCAAAATGACATGTCACCACGTGGTGACATGTATACGCGCCACTTGGAACACGTGTGTGTAAGCATGTGCATGTGTGTGCGCGTGTGTGGGCATGTACGCTAGTGTAATTAGTGGGTTTAGCATCCATTAAGGATTTTCACTAACCCATTATATACACGTTACTTATTAACTTGTCCGATTGAATTGATCTTTAATGTAAGACTATCTTTATTTTTATATCTTCGCAGGTGATCTGGCGCGCTTAGAATCGTCCGATCGACGTGAATTAATGGAATTTAATCTCAGCCCTGCATTTTCACATAAGTGATGGGGTACGTTGCAGCATTTGAGTGGATGACGATTCGATTTATTAAACGGATCAATCTTGGCCATTCATCTAAGGCGTTATAACGGCAAGGATTTAAAGTAACATTTGAGAATCTGAAACGTCGATTCACGATCGGACGGGCGAGATCTCGCGACGTTGTCTCTTCACGCTATCAGGTGGCACAATCCTGACACTCCAATGAAGATCAAACAATCATAACGATTCGTCTCTTTGGATTCCATCACGACTGTTGATCTCATCAAGGAGAAGATCCTACGGTCACACCCAATTTCAAAACATTATAAATTATCTCTCTTTGACAGGAAATGGATTCTTAGATGTTTCAAGCTATCGAACATTTTAGACATTTTAATACTTGAATCTCTTGATTTCTTCCTCTTCTAGACTCATTTTCGCGTCCAGGGAGTGCTTGAAATCAAGATCTTGTCAAAAGAATAGGAAGAAATTGCCTCTTAAATGCTAAATTTTCTCTTCAAAATCGCAGAATGAAAAGCCGTTGATCCGGCGATCAATTGGATGATTTCAAGTGCGACTTCAAGTTAGATTATGTGTTTTCCTCCTAATCTTTTGTCTTGTATCATTATCTTTTAATTTTGAATCATAGATTAGGTTAATTTTAGATTTAATTTACATTTTCTCTCTCCTCACGAACGATTTGCTATCTAATTTTTGCTCTTTAATTTCTTCATGAAATCTTGATCCAATTCTAGTGATTTTTTATTCCATGGATTCTTCTTGGAGTTCTCTTTCTAAAATTATTAAAATCCCTAATTTCTCACCTCAATTCCTTGCCTGATTTTATCGAATTCGAAGAACACCTTGAAAATATCTTAATTCTCCGTGGATTTGACCCTTATTCACCACTATAAGGGTCTAATACCCTTCAACATTCTTATTTACCACTCTTAAATTCTTTAATTTTATCTTTAATTACTGAGTTTGGATAGTTTTTTGACACGAGTCCGTGTGATTTCAATGACCGAGTGGATTCGTCTCGTCACTTGGTCAACCACCTTCTTAGGCGGGGTCAACCCATTTCTCCTTTTACGAGATTAGTCATTCTCTTTTTCTTGTAAGTCAATGATAGTCAAAGTGATTCTTGACCAGTCAAAGGTAGTCAAAGGCATTCTTCAAGGGTCCAAGATGTCAAATTTATTCTCATTTATTTATTATTAATCAATTTATATCTTTCCTATTTTGTAGTAAGAATCTATATTTATAGGAGGATAGAAAGGTAAGCCCGCCTCCTTAGAGAAATAATAAGGTTACCACCTATTAGAGAGTGGTCAACCCACTGCCTTATGAGGTGGTTCTGGGGCCCACCTCCTTAGGAAGGACTCCCTCACAACCTTAAGAGGTGGCTATGGTTGTGACCTATGGATTTAATCTCCACCATTTATTTGGTGGCACAAAAAAAAAATCTCCTTCATTAATCCAATGGAACCTCTAATCCTAACATATGAATACCCAAAAATTAATTTCATCACTGAGTTGTCATGTGTCTACTCTTTCGTTTAAGCTTGTCATTGCATTCAATGCTTTTATCTTCTCTTGATCAGATTAAATGTTTGAGATTCTCTAAAGAAAAGTGTTTTAAAACCACAAGACTCAAATTAAATAAAATACAGAGGTACATATTTAAAGGAGTGTTTTCAGGAGTTAAAATTGATCTTCTTGGGCCAGTTGGGTTTTTATAGCTGATGTGATCGGATTAGGCTTTGTAGGTTGTGTTGTAGCCTACAAAAAATTGTTTGAAAGTTTGAAAAATGACTTTTCACACTTGAAGGAAAAATATTCTTGAGAAGAATATGAATTGTTGAGCCTCTTAATCTTTCTACCTCTAATGCATTTTAAGTTGGTCAAATCTATAAAATCTCTAGTCTTCTTAGAGATCTAGAGTTTTCTTTACAAATTTATTCTTCACTTAAATTTGGAATAATTCAATGTGGAAAATATTACAACTATTAAGAATATATACTATAACATGTCTATTCCCTTTGCTTTCTATTCCTACTTCACCATAAATTTGTGATACCAAAAGAAAAAGTTTCCACTCTCTTTGTCTAGATTCTTTGTAAATAGGTTGAGGGTTTTAGGCTTTGTCCAATTAATTGGATTTCCTCATTTTCTTCCTTCATCAATTTCAATTTTTCTTCTAATTTTTCTATATATTAAGAAAACTCCAAATATGACATGAACCTTGACACTTGACTCGACAAAGGTTGTTTGTTATGAAATGAAACTCCAAAAATCATATTTTCATTTTTTCAAGTATATTTTCAATTATTTATGTATTTTATTACATATTTCAAAAAATCTTACTAAATTGATGGATTAATATGAATTTTGAACTAAATCATGCAATATGACGCATATTTTATGCCAAACATATTGCCAAATCATGCAATATGTTTGATTTATACAATCTCACTTTATTGCATCCAAATAAGAAATTTGAGTTCACCTTTTATTATTGGTTTTATAGCTAAAATTATTTCTTTCATCTATGTTTTTTTCCTTTTGAATTCGTTAAAAACCATTTTCTTGTCAAATCAAAATCAAATCAGATTGATAGGTTTCCTCCTTCACCTTTAGCCACTTATCTTATTTTTCTTATTTAATTTATGCAGTATAACTATAGAATTTAGATATATATTCGAAATATCTTATTCTGATATTTTTCTATGAAGTCACTTAATTTCTTTGCAACTAGTTTATTTACATTTTGTTTACTTAATTGACATGAATCAGAAACAAAGTTAGAAAGAGATAAACAAGGTAAAGCTTTTTAAATTTAGAAAAATAAGCATCAGCAAGTTTATAATACCACAAAATATGAAAAGAATTAGTAAACAAAGTAAGAAATTCAGTGAAAGTTTTTGACACCAGCTCATAGAGCCTACGACCATTTTCATGTCCCAAACCAATCATCCATCTACTATGCAAATCTTTGAAAAAACAATGGAAAGGTGAGATTACAGGTGAAATATTAGATTGGAAGCCAACAACACAATGCAAATCATATAAAAGGAAGAGGGTTGGTCAATTCATGACATTTAATTGGACACAAGTAACCATCAATAATAGAGACACTTAGGTAAGGCCAAATGGGATGAAAGAATGGAAGGTGAGGTGATCATGGATATTTGTACTTTCTTTCTATTATCTAATTTTTCTATCTTGCCCTTCGCCTCTCGCTCGCTCGCTCTTGCCGCTCGTTCTACAAAGAGACCTCTTTTCAACCCAATAGTCGCTAAAACTAGATCACTTCACCAACAAAATTCTTTTGAATTAAACATTTCAATGCTCTTTTATAATCTTTGTTCTTTGGATAGCTCAATTTCTTAAAAGGCATGTGTGAGAAGATCAAGAAGGTTAGCTCCATTTTCAAATGTTTATGAAAAGGAGTAAAATGACACTGATAATAAAGAGCCAAAATCATTTTCATAAATTGGGAGTAGTCTATGACTTGATTGAAAAAATCATTTGTATGACCAAGGGAGAGGTGAAGAAATGAGGATTGGGAGGTCAAAGTCTAGGGAAGTTTTGAGAATCCAACTGCATCGTGCCCGATTACGATGTTCTTTATCTCACGAATCTTATAAACAACACACGCATCAAATGAGCTTGAGACCGAAGATGCGGTCTTAGAGAGTGGAAGCAAGCAACGGTCTATACCGCAATACAATCCTTTGGTATACCCATTAAGTTAGATGACCCCAAGAAATTTAGCAGAAAAAGGAAAGTTTAAGGTTTAGAGAGAGAGAGAGAGAGATTTCTTGTAAGGGAATTTCTAAGCCACAAGATCATCTCTTTTTTTCTTTCATATTCATCCTCTCATGTGAAAGAATGTGTGTCATAACTCATTCAACTATTTCTCTTCTCTCTCTAACTTCCCTTACACAACTACCCATCATCCCTTGAGCTCATCTGTAATCAATGAAAGTACTCTCAAATCATTCCTTGAGCTCAGTTCCCAGTTTAGAAAGCTTGGATTGTCCCTTGAGCTCATTTCTATGCATAACATCACTCAAAATTTTGATAAAAACTGTTGAAAGTAAATCTCAATATAGAAAAATGCTACAAGTTTTTCATGATCATCATAAATAAAATATGCCCAATGAAGATCATCAATACCTGATATATGACCATACCTAGTCTGAGGTTTGAAGATCAAGGACGGGCAAGCATTTGAACAAAATCTCCACTGCTCGCTCTATCTCCTCCTCTGATATAATCAATGGCGGGACAAGTCTCACAACGTTGCCTTTCCCAGCTGTGAGGACCAGAAGACCCGATCCAAGGCACTCTTCAACTAGCGATGCAGCCGGCACATCGAGCTCAATTCCAACAATAAGCCCAAACCCTCTCACCTCCTTCACATGGTTGTTCTTCCCCAACCTGCCTGAGAGCAGTTGTTTAAGGAGGAGACCCTTCTTGGAGACATTTCCGAGGAATTCAGAGCTTTGAATCTTGTTAAGGACTGCCATGGCAGCACGGCAGACCAAAGGACCACCAGCAAAGGTACTTCCATGGTCCCCGAATTGGATGGCAGCAGCAACCTTCTCAGACACAAGGACAACACCAATAGGCAAGCCTCCAGCAAGCGGTTTTGCGAGGGTCATCATGTCAGGGAACACACCAAAGGCCTCGTGAGCCCATAGGAAGCCTGTCCGACCCAATCCACATTGCACCTGGATGAGAAAGTTGTGAAAGTAATATAAAGCACAAGGTAAAAAGGGCAAAATTGTGTGTGTGTGCATGTTGGGGTAGAGAGAATGATGTCATTGGAATTAAAAAAGATGGCAAGATGCAGTTAGAGAATCATCCTAGAGAGCCTGATGTTTTGCATATGTGATCAGCAGAGATTCCATCACAAACATAGATCATTAATCATAAGAGTAAATTACTACGAACCAAGGGTATCTTAGTAATTTACTTGGTGCAGTATGCGTATACGAGGTATTCCTGTCTACAATAGATGATAATAATTTCATTTCTAACCCAAGGTGGCAGGGATCTAATGATTTGCTTTCCACATTTTTCTTAACATTCTTGGGTTTTATAGAAAGAGGAAACAAAAAGCTTCTAGAAGGCTGAAGAGAAAAACCTCAGAGAAAACAAGTCGACTAATTGAATCATTTAGAGAGAAACCAGCGACTTCAAATCATCAATTGTCTTACCTCATCGAAAACCAAGAGAGCGCCAGCTTCATTGCAGGCAGAACGCAGAGCCTGCAAGAACTCCTTTGTAGCACTGTAAATTCCACCTTCTCCTTGCACAGGCTCCACAAAGACAGCAGCCACTCTACCAGATTTTACAGCTTCTATAGAAGCTTCAATGTCGCCATATTCTATGAAGCAAACTCCAGGCATGAGGGGTTCAAATGGCTTCCTATATTGTTCCTTGCTCGTCAGGGAAAGCGCTCCCATTGTCCTCCCATGGAAGCAATTGCTATAGGAGATAAACTCTGTGGGAGCTTCTCCTTCACCAGAATGCAATGACTTCTGGAATTTCCTAGCGAATTTGATTGCCGCCTCGTTTGCTTCTGTTCCAGAGTTTGTAAAGAAGACCCTATCAGCAAAAGAACAGTCCACCAGTCGTTTCCCAAGCTCAACCTGCCATCCAGATTCAATAGGAACCATCTTGATCATCATCTTCAAAGCTCAACCTCCCATCATCAATTTGTTTCTTAAGAATGATAATGACTTCGAAGTCAGCATCATTCTGAAACGCAAATTTTTCAGAAACAGATAGAATAATGAAAAAGGGAAAAAAGTCAGCTAAACTAAAATTTACTTGATATGCTATTCAAATTCAAAATAAATTATCTCATTTATTGTCTTCAAAGTCATAATCATTCTTAAGAAGCAAAGTGGCTGATCGAACAGAAACCAAAACCAGACATAAAAAATTACCTCAATCTGCTGTGAGAATTCAGGAGAAACGATATTAATCATTATCTTTAAAGTAATCATCATTCTGAGATGCAAAATTATTCATCAACAAAGCCAACTCGGAGAAACAAAAATGCTAATCACCAGTATTCTTATCTAAGAAAATTTCTCCACAAATTTGAAATCACTTACTAGAGGAAGTTGATCATCCTCATTCTGAGATTCCAATTCTTAAGGAAAAAGTAACTAAGTAAACAAATCCAAAATTAGAAAAGCAAAAATGCCAGTCCAATCTAAGAAATTTTCACCTCAAATTCAAAATCATAAACCTGTGGAAGAGTAAGGAATGTATTTATAACATGAACCGAACCAGCTAGAAGAATAAAAACCAAACTTGGAAAAAAAATGCAAATCATGGGTATTTAATAGAAGTAAAGTTTTCAGTAAATTTGAAATTACTTTCCTGAGGAAATTAATCATCGTCATTCGGAGATGCAAGTTCTTGAGAAACAAATCAACTTTACAATACAAATCAAAAGCAGGTTCTGATATGATATTAGAGGTTCGACCGGGAAGTTGTGACGAAGGTTCGACCGTAGGGAGATAAAGTTGTGACGAAGGTTCGACCGTAGGGAGATCAAGTTATGACGAAGGCACAACGACCGTAGGGAGATAAAGTTGTGGCGAGTTGTAAAACAACGAGGGTTCCGAGTTGGGGAGATAAAGTTGTGGCGAGTTGTGAGAGGTACAGTGGACGAACAGAAAAATAAATCACAGGCATTCTAATTAAAGCAAAATTTTCCTTAAATTTTAAGTCATAAACCTGCGGAAGATAAATTTCTAAAACAAATATTAATCCTTTTATTCTAATCTTTTTAAATCCTCATTAAATTTAAAATCATATGCCTCAGTCAGAGTGCAATGTATATTAGTAAAATAAAATGAATCATCAGTATTCTAATTTAAGCGAGTTTCCCCTTAACTTAAAACTCAAGTACCTGAAGAAGAGTGCAGTATATATTTCTAAAAAGCTATTAATCATTTGCATTCTAATCAAGGCAAATTTCTCCAAAAATTAAAATTATAAACATGAGGAAGAGTATAGTAATAAAAATATTAAACGTTTGGTATTCTGACCTATGAAAAATGTCTCCGAAAATTGAAATTAATATAACTGAGGAAGATTGCAGTATGTTTTTTGTTTTTGAAAAATGCAAGGGACGATCAACCGTTGAATCAGTGACCGACCCACATTGCAGTATGTATTTTTAACAGAATAATTAATCATACGTAATCTAATCGAAGCAAACTCCTCACCGTAAAAATCACGCACTAAAGAAAGTGCCGTATACACTTCTAACATAAATATTAATCTTTCTTATTCTAATCTGATCAAAGTTCTCCTTAAATTTAAATCCATGAACCTAAAGAAAGATGTATTTCTATCATAAAAACAAATCATCAGGAAAAAATTTCTAATCCAATAAAATTCCCCCACAAATTTAAATTAATGTACCTGAGGAAGAGTGTAATATATATTGCTGACGTGAGTCAACAATCCAGCCTGATCAGTTAGGGCCTGGATCCACTCCGGATCGCTGTGTCCAATCGAATTGACGGCGATTCCTCCGGCAAAATCGAGGTACTCTCTCCCTTCTAGATCGTACAGATTGCATCCGCGGCCGCTCTGGAGAACGACAGGAGTTCTGTTGTAGGTGCGGACGAAGACTTCGGCCTCCGTCCGAATGACGCGCTTGCTCTCGTCCGAGAGGCGGCCGCGGAGGTCGATAGAAGGCGCGGTTTTGGAAGTATCGGCGGCGAGGCAGGCGGAGAAGCGAGTGGAGTGGCGAGCGACAGGGAAGCGGGGAGAGTTGGTTAGGGATGCCTGGAGAGAGGTCGTCATTCGGGGCAACTGGGCAAGGAGAGCAGTGGGAGTGTTGTCAGGGCAGATAGAGGAGGGAAATATCATAGGAAATGACGGTTTTGGTCTTGACGGGAGGAACGAGGTGCCCGTCTGTCTTGTACTGACAGACGGACGGATAAATCGACAGACAGATAGATAGATAGATAGATAGATAGATAGATAGATAGATAGATAGAAAGATAGATAGATAAATAGATAGATAGATAGATAGAAAGATAGATAGATAAATAGATAGATAGACTGATAGATAGATCGACAGAGAGACAGACTGGTAGATAGATAGATAGATAGACAAACACAAGGATCTGGCACTTGAGACATGGCTCATTAACCATCAAGCAACCACCGCTTGGATAATATTTCTCACACTATGGGATGAGTTGTTCAAGAAAGGCAGTCGGTGCATCACCAATGGCGGTTGTCGCCGCAGTCGTGATGGCCAAGGGCGTGGTTGGGGGCACCGCCATCGACCATTTCCTCCATGTGAACACTATCAGCAATATGGTCGTCATTTTTATCATTATTAGAAGAAATTTGGCAAACCCAATATGGTTGCCAAGTGTTAGAGTTAAGCTCAATAAGCCTTTTGCAGCCATAAGTCCCACGTGGGAAATATTAGGGTTTCCTCTCTATAAGATAAATGACGAGACGAAACCGCGAGGTCGTCGATTTCACACGGTCTCGTGTCAAAAATAATACCGAACTTACCAATTTGGGGAATTAAGAGAGAATTGAGGGGTATAATGGTAAATACGGGTCGAATCCACAGGGAATTTATGTATTTTCGAGATATCTTTTGGAATTTGGTCAAATTGGACGATGAATTGAGGTGAGAAATTAGGGAAAATGATGTTTTTAGAAAGAAGACTCAAAGATCTATCCGTGGAATAAAAAATCACTCGATTTGGATTAGTAATCACGGAGAAATCAAAGATGGAAGTGGAGAGAAATTTTCAGAACTCGCGAAGAACACACTTGAAATTGAAATGAAACTTAAATTGAAGTCCTAATCCTAAAATTGATGATACATGACGATAGATAAGACGATAAACTTGTTTTCTAACCCGAGATAACGATCAAATCGATCCAATTGATCGCCGGATCGACGGCTCTTCATTCCGCGAATTCAAACGTGAACATCGGTGTTCAAGAGACAAATTCTCCTCGCTCGATCGTCGAAATCTCTCTTATAAACACTCCGTGGACGCGGAATCTTGTCTAGAAGTGATTACAATAGAGAGATTCAAGAGAAGATGCAAATAGATAGGTCAATTAGATCGAAACTCTCAAGAATGAGTACGTACGACGAAGAACTCGTCAATTTATAGCCCAAATTGGGCGAAACCGTCCGATCAATGCGTTAGGCTTGATCAACGGTCCAGATTAAGCGCCTCATGAATGAAACGTTATGCTTATATCGTGGCCGTTGGATTGTTGATGGACGCTCCAGATTAGGCCACGTGTGAGGCGTTATAAAACGCACGAAAACGTCGTCCTTAGGATCGTGATCGAACGGCTGAGATGCGGTCCGCGCGGATGCATCTCGGCCGTTATAAATCTTTTAAAAACGCCACGTGCGTTTTGTTTGATCGTGGACCGTGCTCACGCGATCGACGCGTGCGATCGTCGCGTCATCTCGATCCGACGCCTCCGCTTCTGCCACGTCAGTAAAATCTGAGCCGTTATAACTTGTTTAAAAATGCACGTGGTCTTGATTTAATCCGTGGACCACGTGTCCACTCGATCGGCGCGCTCCGATCACGATCCTACGCCCCTCCTCGCGCCACGTCACCTGAAATAGGTAAGAATAGTGTGGATATTAGTCCCACACGGCAAAAATAATAAAGACTCACCACTATATAATGTACGCCGATTTAAGGCGTTTGAAATATTGTCCCCTTAGACACGGGGGACCCCCTATACTATATTAAATATAATAATAATACTAGATATATACGCGCCACGTAGGCGCTGCGCGGGTCCGCGTGGCGCTGCCACGTGGCCTTGCGTGCCACGTCGCATCCACGCGGGTCCCGCGTGCAAAAATAATATTTTTTTTATTGTTTTTATTTATTTTAAAACGGTTTAAATAGAAAATAAAATCATTAAAAATCAGGAAAAATTCAGAAAAATCCCTAAAAATTGTAAAAATCATATCTTTTAAAATACAACTCCAAATTAATTCAAATTTCTTTCATTTGCTCTGAAATTTAATTATCTATCATTCTAAAAATTCAAAATATTTAAATAACAAGAGATTTAATTTATATTTCAAAAATACATTCATTTTTAAAGATTTTATCTTTAGAAAATTAAATGAATGTTCATAAATATGGTTTCTCTCATTATTTAACTTTAAAAACCATTCATAATCTCAAGTAAAGATGGGTTATAAAATAATTTATCCTTAATTTATCATAATTAACCCTAATTTAGTGCATTTTGAGATTATGACATAAATATGCATAGAATGATAGAAATGCACTCAAAGTATGATAACATGCACATAAATGTAATGTTTTATGCCTTAAATTGCATTAATAATCATGTTTTATCATGTTAAGATTGCATGTTATCAATAAACACATGGATTCTTTGTTTCTATTTTAGGGTTTCCTCTCTCCACATGGTATTAGAGCAAAGTTTCATCTAGGGCTAGATTTTTTTCATCTAAACCTTGTTTTTTAACTAGGAGCAATTAAAACAAAATTCTATGTGTACTTCAGAGCACGACCTTTACTTTGTAATGGAACGACGAAAGCCTTTTGGCTACACTCTATCGTCTACTGCCATTGGTTTTTTTCCTTATGCCATGCTGACCTCGGGCATCTTGCTATTAGATTCATGAATTTGAGACCTTTCTAACAGTGTCAAATTTATCCCCATCGGACATTGTTTGGGCCTCCATTTTGGGATTTCTTATTTTGCAAGCATACTTTTTGGTCCTTCCTCCTCAAGATCCATGCCCTACTTTCATCACATTGCCTTGAGATTTGTTTCATTGCACTAACGTCATCATTTCTTATTGGTTCTGTTGGCAGCCCATTAAGCCCATTAAAGCCCTATCAAAGGTATTTTGGACAACATTATCTAATCCGACTCATATGATGAGTATGACTAATTGGTCATTGATATAGAGATACAAACGATAAATATTGGGTGCTTTTTTGAGAAAGAGTTTACTGAATTGATCTCTATGAATCCTAAAATGATATTATACCTAAATTTAAATCAAGTTGATTTATGTTATGATCGCGTGCATGGTCCTTTGACATAAGATACTAAAGAGATCTTGTGAATGGATGATTGAGTTTTGATAATGACTTATAAATCCTTAGCCACAGTATCTCTAAAACGTCATATATTAGATAAAACATGAAGTCCTAGAAGATGATTGTGTGTTCAAGATGCGATCATTCGCCCTCGGTGTTTGAGGAGATTAACTCAAGTAATGAGATGCGAAGAAATCCTTAGTCAAGGTAGTGAAAATATAGGAGTCCCCGATGATTTCATACACAAGTCGGTACTCAATTGAGTGAAAACTAGGGTTTTACAGTTGACCATACCCTAAGTCATTCATGAGTCTCGTAGGGATGAAAGATTATACATACATGGTAACTAATGATAGAAAGATTTCATAAGAGAGTTCTTATATACTCCATATCTCGTAGAGTGCCTACTGTAGCTTGGCTCCTAACGACTAACAACTCAATCGATCCTTGATTAGTTAATATATATGTTGATGTAAATAATTAATAGAGTTTGATCATTAGTATTATTAACTTATTAGTTCTAAAAAGTTATTAACTAGTGAGATATATGGCGTAGAAGGTCACACACATAAGGTCTATAAATGTTGGTAGATATAGACATAATTATAAACAAAATTTATAAAAAATTTACATACCAAATGTATATAAATACAGGAAGAATGACCACAACTCAAGATGCTCATACAACCATTATGAGAGTTCTCTATTTTCGTTTTCTCTCTTCGAGAAAAGCTTTGAAGAGGAGATCCAACCATCCTTAGATTGTGTGGATACCATTAGAGACTAGACATTTGAATAGCTTCAAGAACTCTTTCAAGGGAACCTTGTAAATAGGTTTTCTCATACATAGTAGATAAGAGGATCATCTGTTCTTTGTGTCTTAGTGTTTTGAATATCCGATTCAATATATTTCATTGCACTCGATGTTTTGATTAAAATTTTGAAAGGATTATCAACCTCAGATCCCAACAGTACTTATCACTATATAGTTATGGAGAAATGCATTTTCTATAATAATGTAACCGAAATAGAAACTCAAGATATGCTTCTATGACATTACATAAAATAGAATATCATGTAATGTGAAAGAGAATATCTTTTACATGAAGACTATGTTATCCCTTTGTGCTGTAAAAATTATTAAATTCAGAACATCAATTTTTCTAATAAATTGTTTGAGACAATCTAGAAAAATGTTGTTCAAAAAGGATATAGATGGATGCACAAGAACAACGTGATTAATGAGACAGAGCTCTTTTGCTGCACAGGTAATGCAAAGGTTTCAATAGAAAGGCTGAATTTTCATGAATTGGCGAGCTATGTAGTCACTTAGAAGTTACTAGAGGATAGATTTGCATGCATTTTTGTCATATATGCATGTATTTAGGGTGTAACTGTTAAATAGGGGTAGGGTGGTAATGGCAGATCTATTGTTGGAATAGAAAGTTTTTTCTTTTAGAGAGAATGAGAATATTGCTTGAACTCCATTTGAATGACAATGAGAAAATCTACACGACTAGCTCGAGTTCTCTCTCTCCTCCTACCAAATTTTTTCAATCTATTCATGTTCTTCAAGAATTGAGTGATTGAACAATGGATTAGGGTCAATCAGTCAACTTACAGACATTCATAAACCTCTGAACAGCATTCTGATATTGTGTTCCCTGCAGAAAAAAAAGTCATCGACCAGGAGACAGGCACTGATTCAGATATGAAATGAAAATGATTAAGAAGAATTCAACTACCTCCCAGTAGAGTTGACCACAGTCAACGCACTGCCAGAATTCCAAGTCTCGATTGAAGAGACAGTTGGGAATTACTTGAAAACCCTTGGAAGCAATAATGGCCTCTTCAATTGTCAATGGCTTCTGAATGAAAGCACCGTTGCATTTAGTGCACCGTGACATGAGCTGTTCTTCAGAGATCTTCAGTTTGAAGGTTTCAATCACCTGCCAGACAACCATTTTTAGCAACCAATACAGAAATTAATTTACAAAATTAATATACATTTATGCACCTCTAATAATTGATCTTTCTTGATCAAACTCTTCACTTTATATACATGATCTCCTGCCAAATACTGATACTTGAAAAGTTTTGCATCGCGTGTTAAAATGACCCTTCTATCTTTGTACGCCTGATCTAGCAACAGCCTGAGGGCAAGTGACATGTCTTGATATTTCTATTTCAAAAATGTATTCAGTGAATTAAAAGTACCTTGGTTCAGGTTTTTTGGCAGACGGAATTGCAGCATCAATACCAACACACCGCAAGTACTTCGCTAAACCCTCCACCTGTTTAGCTCCATATATTTATACTATTTTGGGATAAAACATCTAAACAACGATAATTCATACCATCACATCGCACAAGAATCTAGGGCATTCATCACCGCCACATAATAAATCCCATGGTGGGGGGCCCACCCAGTCATTGAACACAACTCCCTTATGGTCTTTACCAATTGAATTTGATGAAGGTCGTCTTTTTCCTTTCAACTTTGATGTCCGTGGCTTTCTATCTGATTCTAGTAAAACAATTTTTTCTCCATATTTTTCAACAATTTTTGAGCGGGAAATATCCAGTGGAATAGTTGACTTTGAAACATTGGACTTTAGCATACCGACTACTCTTCCATTCTCAATTCTCAAGATATTTTCAGAAATATCCAGTGGTTGGAAAAGATCCTTCAATCCATGGCTCATTTGAGATGAATAGATATTCGTACTGTCAGAACTTAAGTCACCTGAACCATAGTCATTTGAAATTCAGAATGAAGGTATTTTTGTTTGAAACTTAGATCGCTAACAAAACTTCCATCTAGAGAAACATAAAATGTATGTGAATGTAGGATATCGAAGATTTCTTGGATATGTCATCTATATGCTTTCTAAGAGAAGAAATTACTTGGGTGACCAATTTCTCAGAGAAATATACCAGTAGTCATGTAGAAATGCCTTCTTTTTTAATTAATTCTTGAAATAAAAAATCACTTCATCACAAGGTTGACACAGCTGTAAATTACTGTAAGGAGTAATGGCACAGTCCATAAATATCACGAAGCTCCAATATGTGGCCCCATATCCTTCTTCTATAAGCCTCACAGCCTATTTTCTCTAAACAGAACTAAGGTTTGGAACAAAGGTATGGGACACCATTGCTTCTTATCATCATAAAAGGGGTTTAAATTAGAAAATATTGAAAATTTTTTCTTTGAAGACAAAGACAAACCTTTTTTAATTAAACTGTAGAGGAAAGCAGCAAATATGTCTAGCAAGTAGTAGGCATCTGCCACCGCATACGACATTTGTTCATCAGTGAGAGGACGAATTGACCAGTCACTGCATTGGAGTTCCTGGAAAAATACAGCATTCATCAGATTTGTCCATTAATGAGAAACTGAAGATAGTATGAGATTCACTTGGTTGTGACAAAAAATAACTAAGGAATGATTAACAGAAAAGACTAATACTCAAATCTCAGATAAAGTGAGATGGTGTCAAGAACAAAAGTGAATGAATGTTGACGTGATTCAATGTACTGAGACGCCATTATTGCATAAATGAATTATTAAGAAACAAAATATGTAGATATTGGATTTTTTGTATCAGTTTTTGCGTGACCAAACAGTCTCTGCATGATTGGAATAATAACAGGCTGGCATCATCAGCCAATACTAGAAAGCAGATGCCTAGAGAAGAAAAACTAGGTTATTTCTATGGGATCTGCCAGGTGTAGGATAAAACTCAATGACAAAAGGCTCAGATAGAGAGAGAGAGTGAGAGCTGAAAGAGACAAGAAAGAAGGCCAAGAGACAGAGATGAAGGAGATTGTATCAAACGATCAGAGGTGTATGATTATACTGATATGAATCCTCAAAAAGATAGTTCTTCATTCAACTTTTATAACTTCAACCATAAAATTTGATCATTATGCCATTGCATCAACTTTTAATGAAAAAAATAAGATCTTTGATGATTTAGAGGTGGAGAAACTTCAAGGATAATATTTCAGGCAACTTGAAATGAACTAATCCAGATAATGATGCAATAAACAAGCAGAGATTTATACACATTGTAAATGACAGAACCTTAGAAAGAGAAACCCCAAGGATCTGCTTGCAAATTGTGGCCAAGCTTGCCGATTGTTTTGGGGGCCCTTGTCCCTCTGGTGTGCTCCCAGTGTTCATATAATGGTAAACACTAGTAATATCGATAAATGGTTCGACCTGCTCCACGTAGAGGGAAACCAATCATTCTTTTTATAGAAAAAATTTCTAACGATTGATTGCCTCAGACATCAAAAGATGAATCCAACAGTGCAGTTATATGATTTTTATAGCATTTTTACTTCAATAGTTTACTGTTCATGTTATTGGGAGGGAACACCTGGACATGGTTGCTAGTACCCCATAGGCTGAGGAAAAAAGGAAGAATATGCCCAAGGAGGGCTCGTTTTTTATTATCAAGTTGGTGAGGTAATCGCTTACTAATGCGATGATCCATACCTGGTCTGAGAGGATGATTCTCCAGACTGAGACACAGCCCAAACTCCTATGGGAGGCAGCAGTGGGAAAATATAACAATGGTAAACTTGTAGCCCTGTTTAAAGGGAATTTTTCCTTGAAATGGATAAATTTTAAGTCCTAATTTTTTTCTCAAAGTACGGGGGTCCTCCCACTTCATTTTCTGCTACTTCTCAGTCTCTCTCTCATTAGCTTAATTTCTAACAGAGAAATAAGATTCTTAAAATTTCTTTGGTGCCCATTCTTTAACAATTCTATGTAATATGAAAAATCCGAGATGGAATCCTCGAACCATAAACGTTTTGGAAAGAAAACAATTCAAATGATTCATCAGCTCAGACATCAAGAGCTGAATCAATAGAAGTTAAAATAAATACAATTTAATTAATATACATGACATAAAATATTTTAGAGCATAAATTATAGTTTTTCAAAGCCAAGATGTCGTCCTCAAGTCGAAATATTGAGGGGAAGAAAAAAAAATTCAAACGATTCATCGCCTCAAACATCAAAAGATGAATCCTATAGAGCTAAAATTCTTACAATTTCACTTCAGAAAATATTTAAAAACCATGGATTATACCTTATCAAAGCCTCCATGGCATCCTCGAGCCGAAAACGTTGACGAAAGATACATAAGATCCTGTTTGAACCGAAACCCTACCTTCAACACACTTGGTGACTCAAAAAGATCCTTCAGCGGTTTCCAAAAGTAGGAAAGCTCCAAAGAGAGAAGATCCACCAAAAACACCTTCGTTTCTCCCTCCAATTTCGCCTCCCGGCAAGCAATCTGGAGAAGCGTCACGGTCGGAAACTTAGAGGAAGAGTCGCGATCTTTGTCCAGGTTAAACGGCTTCCATTCGGCGTCAAATCCAACGATAGAAGATTCAGCGAGGGATTTTTTTAGGAGCTCGAATTCGGTGGAATTGTTGCTTGTGACGAGGAAAATCTCGACGGGGATCGCCATCGGTGTAACTGAATCCGTTATTCAGGTATTCGGTTATTCTGCGGTATCTGACGTTTAACAGAAAGTCCTCACTTTAACTACCGGTCGAGCTTGCGGGCTGAACCGGGCCCGGCTCAAAATGATAGTGGGCCGGTCCAAACTCAACTAAATCGTTCCGTGTCTCACTTTTTTAATCTGTCATTCTGTCATTTTTTTGATAGTTTAGGAAAGGCGATCAGATCAGATCTCCTTGATCATGATTAAAAATTGGCTGAATTGACGGAATCAATCAACCAATCTGGATCATGATCAGATTGATGATCATCGATCACCTAGATGATTAGAGAGGTATAAATTATAAAAAATGATGTGATCGTCAGCCAAGGTGGAAAACAATCATACACCCTTGAATCAATGAGGGTTCTATGATCATCTACGTCTATCATGGTGATCTGATCAAATCACTGCAATCCGATCACTAATCGACATTCCCTATTTGATATTGGTTGAACTAGATCCCACTAGAAATGATATCGGGCCTTTTGGAGATTTAAATAGTTCGGTACCCACACATTTATTTGTTATCGGGTCTTCATTTTGTTATAGTTATGTACTAAAGTAGGAATGGCAATCCAATTTGATTGAAGGGATCAAGATCAACTTTATGTTGATCGATCCCCTTGATCATTCAAGTGGGATGGATCAACCATAAGATTCAAGACATCAATCCCTTCATGGATCTGATCAATAATTAGATCAAGATTGTTGATCTTGATCCCCCTTGATCATTCAAGAGGGTAGGATCAACAATAAGATTCAAGACATCAACACTTCATCGATTTGATCAAGACCCCTTGATGCAATTCATAACATGATCATCAATCCAATCATTGATTTGGTCAATGATCTGCACTAAAAATTCATAAAAACTTAAAATAAACATCAAACAATGATAAACATTAAAAAAATGAAAATATACCCCTCAATCTAATTAATAATCAGATCATGGATCAACCTCTCCCTCAATCAATATGTAGGCCATGATTTCTTATTGATTAAGGCTCACTTTTGTAGATTAATGATTGAGTCGAGGAATTTGATCACGCTGACCTAATATGATCCCCTCAAATCAATTACTAATCTTCATTCCCTATACTTAAGGTTCAATTAAGAATTTTCTTTTGCTGACTTCTTAAGGTCTAGTTGAACCAAGAAATCTTCTGAAATTGCTTGAAAGATCATTGAAAGAGCTTGACAATATTTTTTCCTTTGAAAATTTACATCAAGGATAGGATGTTGAATTTATTACACCATCCCATTTAGGTGACTTTATATATAAGATATGGATATGAATACAATACTTGGTATAAAAGTTATGGCGATGATAGGACACCATTATTTACGAGGCAGTAGGGTTTTCATTATGAAGTGGAAACGCAGTTAACTTGTGTGAGATGATAAAGAGAATAACCGTCGTGGGTTTCGTGATGGTTATGGGTGTGTCAATTTAACTGATGATTGGGATCTGACACAAGTGTGAAAGTAGTGCGCGTGAATTCATTGAGGGTCTCCGCCCATTGGAGTGAATCGTTCACTGTTGGGTGATATTGTCAAACCACGGAAGTCTGAGTCACCGTTTTCCACATTGATGGCAACATCAGGTATGTACAGTTCTATCAATTGGTATCAAAGCGAGATATTAACTGCAATGATTTCTGTGAAATCATCAAAATCTAGATGATTACTGCCCTGCACAAGGCGCACGTCACAATTGCGGCTGCGCCGTGCACGAGGCACACAACAAATTGCCGCCACACTCTCTAGATGGCGGGCCCGGGTTAAAATTTTGGCGATGCCCATTTAAGAGATTAAATTTTTTATTTGGCCCATTTAGGATGCTTTTCAAAGGGACCCATTTCGGATTATTCTAAAGGTGTCTTTTGAATTTCACAATGGCCCATTAAGAGAAGGATAATTAATTATGATTTTATAATCATTTTGAATGGTTTTAAATTCTTTTAAAAAGGCCTCTTAAATCCATGAAATAATTCAATTTCATAATTGTTGCTGAATTTCACAATAAAATGTTTTGATAAGTATTAAGTCATTCATTTATCAAATTTTGAATTTAATTTCTAGAAAATTTAAGTTTTTGCACATTATTTCTCTGTTAAATATTTATGTGCATTTTGATCCAATATATATTTAATGGACATTATGGTTATAGAAATAATTGCTTGGAAAATACCACGTATTTAGTTTATTGATAGGGGCAACTTGGTTTCTCACCTCCGTGACACTAAGTAAGAATGGTCACAAATTAAAATACATGAAGGAATAAATAATGGCATTCAAGCTTTGCATTTAGGTAAATGAGATTAGTGATCACTCACTAGTGTGGGGATCACTATGCTCCTATCTAAATGGGTGGAATGTTTATGTTTTCGTATTTGACTTTAAAATTGTTAGTGCCCAACGATACACTACTTTATATGATTTTACCATCACATAATCAGTTTCATTTTCTTGGCATTTGCATTTTATTTCCTTCCACCTACGTGGAGTTATAATTTGCTTAGCTAAGGATATTAATCTCGTGAGAAAATAATACTTTGAGGTGTCAAATATGCCATTGGGGTTCCCATGTTGAATGGGAACAATTTTCTTGATTGGAAAGAAGTTGTCCTATTTAATTTAGGTGTGATGGACCTGGATTTGTGTTTTACAATTCCCAAACCCAATGAGACAACTTCTGAAACTGAAGAGTTTGAAGTTGAGGAGTTTTCACTGTGGGAAAAATCAAACACACTAGCGATGAAGTACATGATCCAACATGTACCTAGAGAGTTCAGAGGTCCTTATAATGACCAAACACTTGATGTTGACTATTTGATGCAAATGGAAGGACAATTTTCTAGTGCCGACAAAGCTAAAGGAGGATCATTGATACATAATTTTGCTAACACTCGCTATGATGGAAAAGGAAACATTCGTGAACACATTATGTTCATGAGAGATATATTTGGAAAACTTCAAGAGCTAGATATGATCATTCCTGAATCTTTCTTAGTGCATTTTATTATGCAGACTTTGCCTTCGTCATATGAGCAATTTAAGATATCCTACAATTCACATAAGGACATATGGTCAATAAGTGAATTGATGACCAAATGCGTGCAAGAGGAGGATAGGCAAAGGGTAAAGTCAAAGGAGATGAACACAGTGAATATGGCTACTCACGGATTTGGATCTAGTTCATCGAAGAAGTCCAAGTCCCGTTCGGGGAAAAAGCTTGGTGTGAAAAATGACATCAAAAAGGTCAAATGCTTTTTCTTCAAGAAAATTGGGCATTTTAAGAAAGACTGCGTGAAATGCAAGGAATGGTTTTTGAAGAAAGGTATATCAGCATTAGTCATTTGTAATGAATCACATTTAGCTGATGTTCCTAATACTAGCTGGTGGATTGACTCAGTTGCCATCGTGCACATTCCAACCACTTTGCAAGGCTTTCTGACAAGGCGGCTTCCGACTGAGAGTGAACGTTATGTTGTCTCCGGCAACCGGCAACATTCACATGTGAAGGCAGTCGAGGACTTAAGGATCGCTTTGGAATCGGAAGAGCTCATTTTGAAGAACTATTTTTTATTCTGTCATTTTAGAGAAATTTAATTTCTTTTCCATGTTTGGTTAAAGACAATTATAGTGATGTGTTCAATGCATCTGGAATGTCTTTGTTGCATGGAACAGTTATCATTGGCACTGCCATACTCAATGGATTATTTAGGTTAGTTACATATTCTTCAAATGAGCATCTTTCATTAAATGTTAATTCAAGTAAAAGGAACAGGTCAACACTAACTCAGGGATTTTATGGCATAAGAGATTGGGACATATATCCCAAAAGAGGGTGGAAAGACTAGTGAGAGAAGGTCTTTTGAGATCTTTGGATTTCACTGACTTATCCACTTGTGTTGATTGCATAAAAGCAAAGACAACCAACACATTCGAGAAGAGAGCCGTAAAAGCCCAAACTATCTTAGAATTAATTTATACAGATATATGTGGACCTTTTGACCCATGCTTTACTGGCCAAAGGTATTTTATCACCTTTATAGATGACTACTCAAGGTATATGTATCCCTATCTTATTCATGAGAAGTCTGAATCTTTGAATAAGTTTAAGGATTTTAAGAGTGAGGTAGAGAAACAATTAGGAAAACCTATCAAGATAATTAGGTCGGATAGAGGTGGAGAATATTATAGAAGATACACTGAAAATGGACAAATGTCTGGACCTTTTGCACTATTTCTTAAGGAGCATGTCATAGTACCACAATACACCATGCCAGATAAACCCAATATGAATGGGGTAGCCGAAAGACGAAATAGGACACTCAAGGAAATGGTTCGGGCAATGATGAGTCACTCAAACTTACCAAACTCAAGGTGGGGAGAAGCCTTAAAGACAACTGTGCATATAATAAATAATGTACCTACAAAATCCATAAAGAAAACTCCATATGAGTTATGGACTAATAGGAAACCATCTATGAAATATATGCACATTTGGGGATGCCCAGCTGAAGTGAAAGTTTAAAACCCACATGAGCGATCTCTAGATTCCAGAATAGTTAGTGGATACTTCATTGGCTATCCTGAGAGGTCGAGAGGTTATAGATTTTATTGTCCTAGGCATTCAATGAGAATAGTTGAGTCCAACCGTGCATTTTTCTTAGAGGATGGTTGTATTAGTGGGAGTACAATAAAGAATTTTGTTTTTGAGGAGTCTCTAGAGGACATCATCACCCCTCATCAAGAATATATCGAGGGTGGAAATGATAATCCTCATAGAGAAACTGAAATATACTTACCTCAAGCTGTTCCAATAAGGAGCAACATTCAAAGGGAAAGTGTACCGCCTAAAGAACAATCAGATGTACATCCTCAGGAACAACCAACCGTGCAACCTATGATGGATCAATTTATTGTTGAGCCACATGAAGGTCAACAAAATACTCTAAGAAGATCATCTAGGCAATGACGTCCAGCTATTTCTTCTGACTATTATGTGTATCTTGCTGTTGAAGACTTAGGTCAAAGGTCTAATGATCCATTAACGTTTTCACAAGCAATTAGTTGTGTTGACTCTAGTCACTGGTTAAACGCCATGAAGGATGAGCTAGTCTCTATGGATCGTAACCAAGTTTGGGACATTGTTGACTTACCTTCAGGAAAAAGACCAATTGGTTGTAAATGGATATACAAGACCAAACTGAATCCTGATGGATCTATTAAACGATATAAGTCCAGATTAGTGGCAAAGGGCTTCACACAAAGAGAGGGTATTGACTATTATGAGACTTATGCTCCTGTCTCATCTAAGGATTTACTTAGGATAGTCATGGCCCTTGTAGATCATTTTGATTTAGAACTACATCAAATGGATGTGAAAACGGCTTTCCTAAATGGCGAGTTAAACGAAGAAGTGCACGTGCAACAACCTCAAGGTTTTGAGATTAAGGAAAAAGAGCATATGGTTTGCAAGTTGAAAAGGTCAATTTATGGACTCAAGCAAGCCTCCCATCAATGGTACTTCAAATTTAATGACACAATTATGAAGTATGGGTTTAAGGAAAACATTGTTGATCAATGTATATACCTCAAGAAGAGTGGGAGTGCATGGATATTACTTGTGTTATATGTGGATGACATTATACTTACAAGCACAAATCTTAGCTTGTTGAGGGAGACAAAGGATTTACTCTATGAAAATTTTGATATGAAAGACATGGGTGAAGCTCATCATGTCATTGGAATAGAGATTCATAGAGATAGGACTTTGGGAATACTTGGATTGTCTCAAAGTCTTACATATCAAATGTATTGCAGAGATTTCAGATGGAAAACTGTGCCCTTGGTAAAGCCCCTATAGCGAAGGGTGACAAACTAAGAAAATTGGAAGGTCCTCATTCTGATACTGAGAGGCTAACCACGAAAGAAAAGCCATGTGCCGCAGTAGTTGGATCTCTCAACTATGTGCAAACTTGTACACGTCCCAACTTAGCTTTTATCACAGGATATCTTGGGAGATATTAGAGTGATCCAGGTCTATCACATTGGCAGACAGCAAAGAAGGTCCTACGTTACTTATAAGGGACCAAAAATCTGATGCTCACATACAGACGAACAAAGCAACTGGAGATCGTTGGATTCTCTAACTCAGACTATGCTGGATGTCTAGATTCAAGAAAGTCTACGTCTGGTTATATCTTCATGCTTGCTGGTGGAGCTATCTCATGGTCAAGTAACAAGCAAAATATAGTTGCAGCATCAACGATGGAGGTTGAGTACATAGCTTGTTTCCGTACCACCTCACAAGCTGTGTGGATAAGGAACTTCATTTTACATCTAGTAGTGGTGGACTCCATAAAGAAACCCTTAAAGATTTATTGTGATAATGAAGCTTCCGTCAAGTTCTCCAACAACAACAAGAGTTCAAGTGCATGTAAGCACATGGAGGTTAAATTCTTGATTGTGAAGGAGAAAATTAGAGATCAATTAGTATCTATTGAGCACATCAGGACTGAAGAAATGTTAGCTGACTCTCTTACAAAAGTACTGCCACCAGGTACTTATAGTGGGCATGTAAAACCACGGAAGTCTGTGTCACCATTTTCCGCATTGATGGCGACATCAGGTATGTACAGTTCTATCATAGGAACCTAAAGGCCAAAGGCTTCTAGATACACCTCCATCCTCATCACCCACTGCCTGTAATTGGTTTTAAACAGGAAAATGAAGGAGGAGGATCCGACCAATTGGCAGGACATCGTTGAGTACCAGCGAATGATCTGTATGTGCCTTACCTTCCACTCTTCTTGGTATACTTGCAAGAACTCCATAAGTGAAATGCTCTGGTACCAATTGAAGGCTTATTCAAGCCAAGAACATCTCTCACTTGCTTTAGAATAGACGATCAAGAAGAGACAAATAGATAAAAAATGAAATTCATTGAGCTGAGCATTGCTGTATGTGTTTCGTCGAGCACAATGGGCATATTTATAAGCCCACAAAGAAGTTTAAAAACTGAATGGTCTGTAACTGTTCACCTGGCGTTCAGGCTCCTCCACGTTGTCGCCTTTTATCACCGTCATAACCCGATAGAGTTAACGGCCATCATTGAAACCTGCTTTAGAAAAGAAACCAGAGAAAAACAAACTTGAAGAAAACGGGAATTTTAAAACAGAGCACTCAGGAGTGATGACGCTGGATCATCAGTCTTCAAAAAGACACACAGGGAGGGTTACGAAGGGCCAACATCAGAAGAGACGCTGGATCATCATGGAGTCTCTGAGGAGAATATTAGAGAAGAGACGAGTAAGTTTATGAAGGAGGCGCGAGTTTAACAGCGTTCTGAAAGAACTTCTTCGAAAGAAAGAAAGAAAGAAGTGTCTTGGAAGGACAATCCACGCCCACAGAAACAGCTCCCAAAGGCAGCACAGTACCATACCCCGATATGGGTCCCGAAGACTACCTGACAGAGATGGAGCTTTGGACGAAAAAAGAAGCAAACCACGAAGGACATCGAACCTGGCGCCGCTCGTAGACCGCGACGACGTAGGCGCGCCTCCAGGAAATTGGAGGAATGATTTCCTCATTCCGCCTTTCCCTGTGGAACCCCTCGGTTACCCTCCTACCGTTTTAAACAGCGCGGATCGCTAGCGTTGACGGGCAGACTGAGGTTTGGTGATTCTCCCTTCTGGGAATTTTTGAGCTGCGAGTTGATCCAGTAGATCCGCTCATTCCTCCCTCATCTTGTGCTTTATTTATTTATAAGTAGTGAAAGCATTACAAAGTGTCCTCGTGCTTGAAACAACATGGTATCTTAGATGCGAAATCTATTGAAATTCTTGAGAAATTTCATGAAACAAAGACGAACAATATAAAGCCTTCTAGAAAACGAGCACGCCGATAACCAAAAACCCGTCACCGGAATCAAACACTATGGAATAGGCGACAGTCAATGAGTAATTGAGAGATTTAGAACGACAATAATTTGTGAAAGTATTTTTCAGGAGTGTAATGTGATAGATGTATCAGTCGTGTTTATAAACGAGTATTTTTCAGGATACGTGTTTACAAATGAGAGGCATGTATGACAAAAAATCCAGATTATGATATGCGGGTTGAAAGTTCGACAGCTATTTAGATTCATTGATCCATAGATAGATACATAGATAGATAGATAGATAGATAGATAGATAGATAGATAGATAGATAGATAGATAGATAGATAGATAGACAAACGGATAGATAGATAGATATATACAAAGATAGAAAGAAAGAAAGAAAGAAAGATAGATAGATAGATAGATACATAGATAGATACATAGAAATATATATTGATTGATTGGTAAGTAGATAGACAGATAGATTCATAGAAACATTATATATATATATAGATATAGATATAGATATAGATATAGATATAGATATAGATATAGATATAGATATAGATATATATAACTAGGTATATAGAAATATAAATGAATTTAAATCTATCTATGTATAGATTGGTTTTTCTAGCAGTTTCTTTTTGCGAAGATAGCCATAGACTGTGACCCAGTAGACTCAAAATATTCTATTGAACGGCATCATTTCAAGAGGAGCCGAGACAGGTTAAGGTATCAAGAGATTCGCTGCACAAAGTTCTTTGATAGCAAAAACGAAGACATGTAACCGGTCTACGTACAGTTTTTCTACCCGTACATGCGTGATATATGGGAACTCGACGGGAAAGAATTACACCTTCATACTTAATAGTAGATATCGATTTTCATTGTAGTGAAAGTATCTTCTTCCAGTTGACACAGGAATTCTGGTAGACGATAGCAAAACCAGTACTTTGGAGGTAAAGGTAATATCCGATACGGGTGCACTTGCTTGTACCGCAGAATATCACAAAGTTTCCATCCTTCAACATGCTTGCATGGCAATCAGATCATGTCCCCCGTGTGTTGCAGGCCCAGATTTCGATAGCGCGGTTCTTGTACAAAACCAAGTTGTAGCCTGTCTACATAACAAAAGAATAATTTCCATGCATCAAGGACTCACCAGTTAAAAGAGATTTCTCTTATGTGTTAGGCATTTGGATTTACATAGAGCATTCTCAGAAGATACTGTGTTTGTCACTAGAGGGCTGAATAGAAAAGCTCCAAGATATATATGGCATGCAAGATTGTAAACCAGTATATAACCTTGTGTTGAAGGAGACAAACTAAGTCTCAACTAATGTTCGAAGAATGCAATGAAAATTCAAGAAATGCAAAAACTCCCTTATGCTGAAGTTGTCGTAAGTCTCACGTTTGCTCAAGTATATTCATGTCTAGATATTGCACACATAGTGGCCATTTTTGGTCATTATATGAGCAATTGTCGTATGGATCGTTGGAAGGCAACCAAAGAGTCATGATATTTACAAATGACAAAGTGTTACATGCTCACATGGTATTTTAACTCTAATTTTACAAGATGCATTAATAGCATAAAATCAACTTCAGGTCATATTTATTTACTAGATGGAGAAGCTATTTTATGGAAGAATATTATAAACGTACGCATAGCTTCTTTCAATGCGGTGATAAAATATACAGCATATTAGAAGGCATCAAATCATGGCAATTGGTAGACAAAATTTTTCACAATTTTGGAGATAGCTGAAGGTATTCTATGACCACTTAAGATCTATAGTGACAACCATATAGCTGCTATGTTTGCCAATAATAACAAAATCTTAATAGAACTAGAACAGATATATAATAAGTCCCTCATTTTTAAAAACAAGGTCATGATAGGAAACTTTCTATTGAGTACATCACAAAAAAATGCCATGATAGTCGATCCACTCACTAAAGTAATGCCGCCAAAGGTCTTTCATGAACATACTTCTTGTATGCATCTAATGTTTTATGGTGATTTGTAATTCCATAAAGATTTTTTCTGTTATGTGTGCTTTTTGGATAATAGACATGCGTTTAGTTCTAGATTATTTTTTATGCATGACCAAAGTTATTTAATAGGTAATTTCCATTTTGAACAAACTTCAACTGATCTTATATCAGACTTCAGAGGAATAAGTTTGAAATATACATGTAGAAATGAGATTTCATGTAATTTCCATATACATCTACACTTGACCTATGTCATTCATTAGGTCAATATCTATAATCATTTTTTGGGTTTATTGTGCTCAATGCGACAAAAGCCATGTTGGTTCTATGATGGTTTAACAATGGAAGAGATTGGGTCCTTGATAACATACAAATTAGACATGATAATACATGATTATTGATGCATATTAAGGCATAAATGATTCCACTCCTATGCATGTTATCATATTTATGAGTATTTATCAATCATTCTATGAAAAAGTCATTATAATCTCAAAATACTTTAAATTAGGGTTAATTATGATGAATTAAAGATAAATAATTTTATAACCTATCTTTACTTGAGATTATAAATAGTTTTTAAAGAGAAATAATAAGAGTAATCATTTTTATAAACATTTACTTAATTTTCTAAAGTGAAAATCTCAAAGAAGTAAATGTATTTTTGAAAAATAAATTAAAAATCTTGTTATTTATTAAATTTGAATTTTTAGAATGATAGATCATTAAATTTCAGATCAAATGAAAGAAATTTGGAGTTATATTTTGAAAGTTATGAATTTTTGAATTTTTAGGGATTTTTCTGAATTTTTTTGAATTTATTTTTGATTTTAAATCTATTAAAATAATTAAAAAAATAAACAAAAAGGGGTTTATTTATCGCGCGAGACCCGTGCCGATGCGACGTGGCACGCAAGGCCACGTGGCAGAGCCACGCAGACCCACGCGAGCGCCTGCGTGGCTCGGAGGTGACACGTGTGAATATTTATATTTACTCGTAATATAGGGTTATAGTACATATAAGCGTCCCAATTATCAGAACTCACTAACCCTCTTAAACCTTCGAACGTTACATACCCGTCCCTTCTCTTTGTTTTTCTCCGTGTGGGACTATGTTCCACTCTTATTTTGAAATGCAGGTGACGTGGAACTACGTGGTGTGTCGAATGTGATCGCAAAGCATCGATGCAGTGGACGCGAGGTCCACCGGATCACCAATCAAGCATGTGCCTTAAAATCAAGTTAAGTGAAGCTCTTACAATTAATCTCGACTGTCCATCAACCAAGTTATAACAGTCGAGATTAATCACGATCGGTGGACTCATCGAATCAACAAGACCATCTGATGAAGATCCAACGAAGGCGGTTTCACGCGTTTTATAACGCATACACACGTGGCATCATCTCGTGCGTCCATCAGCGATTCAACGGATGCAACTTAATCGTAACGGTTCACGATGAAATGTTTCATCAAAACCGTCGATTAATCCGATCGGACGGTTACGCCTAAATGTCCTATAAATTGAGATGTTCTTCTGATTTGTAAAGCATTCAAGAGCAAATGAATCCAATTGATCTGTTTAGACACCAAATCTCTTGAATCTCTTGATCCTATCCTCTTCTAGACTCAATTCCACGTCCACGGAGTGCTTAAGATCAAGATTTGGGCGAAAGATGAGGAAGAAATCGACGCTTGAACTCCACGATCGTGGTTTTTCGAATTTTTGATTAAAATTCTTGATCCGGTGATTAATCGGGTTAATCCAATCACAATCTTGGGTTAGGGTGGGCGGTTTTCACTAATATTTTGTCTATTCATGTTTAATTTTCGTTAAAATCATTCTTCCAATTTTTGAAAATCACCCCTTACTTTGATCTTCAATTTCTTCGCGAAATGAAAGTCAAATTCGATGATTTTTGATTCCGTGAAATCGTTTTGAAGTTCTCTTTCATAATATATCATTTCCCCAATTTCTACCATCAATTCATCGTCTGATTCGATAAAATTCGAAGAGATCATCAGAATTTTCCCTAATTCCATGTGGATTTGACCCTTATTTACCATTATACCCCTCAATCAAGATATTTTCATCAAATTGGTAAGTTTGGACTTTTTTGACTCAAGACCGTGTGAAATTGATGATCTCGCAGTCTTGTTTCGTCAGTCCTCCATCTTTATGAGGCTGAAAAAACTTTTCCACCCTTTTATGAGCTTGGTCAACTACCTATTCCACCTTTTTAGGAGACTCGTTAACTATTTATTAAAATTTAATGATGGTCAAAATATTTTTTGGTAGTGCAAAGGTAGTCACTTTTATAAGAGAAGAGAGAGAGGGGCACTACCCTATTTCTTAAATGAGAAGTACCATACTATTCTCAAGAAAGCCCACCTCATTTGGAAGTAGTAAGGGTATCGCCACTTAGAAAGTGGTCTCCCCAATTGTATAGAACGTTGTTGTGGGCACCATCTCCTTATAAGGGGACTTACACTTTCTTAGAAATGGTTATGGGTGCCACATGTGTATGCCATTGATGGATATTACATGGCATAAAAGCCTATCACACTTTCATGTATTGTTTATGTTAGCTGGAATGATATTTTATTGATTCTCATTCTTTTGTGATATTTTCCATGAAGTTCAGAATTCATGGAATGAGTAAGTGAAATATGCTAATATCATCATGGAGAGATCATTAGTATTGAAACACATACTCTAAATATTCTTGGAAAGACACCAACTTATTTGAAAAGAACAAAACTATCTGATCTCACCAATATGATGAGTTTGGTTAAGTTTAAGGCCACTAGGATGGAGACATCTAGGATAGATAATAGGTGCCTTTTAGAACAAGGATTTTTTTATGCTGATTTATATTAGTTCATAAATAGTATCATTATTAATTGGAAATGAGGTTGATTCAGGTCACATTTGTGTAAGTGGTTCTTAGAACTAAGACACTGATGACATCTTTTGGATGGATTACTATGTTTTGACTTTGTCTTATGAGTCCCTAATCGTGAGTTTTTAAAAATTCATAGATTGGTTGGACATGAAGTTTGGAAGATATTGATCGGTCAAGAGGAGTCATTTTCCCTCAGTTTAGTGGAGATTGACTGAAGAAATGAAATTAAATTAAATTCTAGACCAAGGTAGTAAAAATATCAAAGAAACATTCTCAATAGTTTCATTTACTTATTTGTGCTAACCTAAATGATCGATTAGGATCTAACAATTGACCATACCCTAAGTTATTCATACAAGCTAAGTAATGATAGTATATGTTCTTTAAGAGAGTTCTTATATACTCTACAATACTAGAGCATAGGATTTAGCTGTGCACATGATTAGGTGGCAACTTAACCTGTCAGTTGGATTAAATCAATCGTTGATTAGTTAATCTATATTTTGATATAATTAATTAATAATATTGATCAATAAATTTTATTAAGTCAATAGAGTTTTTAACTATATATAGATGTGCCTAGAGGGTCATAGACATAAGGTCAATGGACATTGGTGGATATTAAAATCTTTATGAAACATTTGTAAAAATTTCTAAAAAAACTAGGTGTCAATAAATAAGGGGTTGGGTGCCCATGCTAGCCTTGGTGGAGCCTCTCCCTTTCTTCTCTTTCACTCTAGAAATCCTCACTCCTCTCCTCTTGCCTTGTTGGAGTCTTCTAGTGAGACTAGATGGTCAAGATATCTTAATGAATCACAACAAGCATTGAAGAAGAAATTGAGGTGGATATCTAAACATTATGAGATCATGTGGATATTGCTACAAGCTAGAAATTTAAACATCTTTGAAGAGCTCTTCCAAGTAACTCTAGAAGTTTATATTTTTATTTGCAATGAATGATAGGATCATCATCGCAAGATGGGATCCAATTCTATGCTATGCAATGCAATGTAATCGCAATTTGTTTTGTTTTTTGGCGTTAGTTTCATTTTTCCCCTCATGTTGTGAAATCAAAATGATATAGGATTTGTTTCCACTATGCATATCCAACCCTGTCAATTGCCTTAGATGCCAACAATAATCCCCCCATAAGGTGGTGCACATCGTTATTAAACCCTTTGATTGAAAGGCTGCCTCTAAGTCTAGCATATAAAAGGTTTTAGTTGTTATTTTTTATTATTTTTTGGTTCTTTCGTAGTATTAGGTTTTAAGGTTATCTTATAGAGCAGATCAAGTAATGGTTCAAGATCATGGCAAATTAAGCATCAATTGCCCAAGGATCGAAAAAAAGATGAGGTTAGTGTGAGATTTGGATCAGCATCTTGCTTGTCATCCCCTCCAATTTTATTTGGTATAAGTTAGTTCTTTATCTCTTAATTCTCTCTCACATTCATCTCTAATACTATCCATTTTGTCTAATCCCTAATCTTTAATCTCTCTTTATATACAATAAATCTAACTTCTGTACTCAATTTCTGATAGACATGCATGAATATTGAGATACACCATCGAGTTATTATCCCTAAGACCGCACCATAAATATCAGAATCAATAGATGAAATTCTTGCATTTTATCTATCCCTACCAATAAATATTTTTTTATACATTAATAGATTGATCTAAGTACGTAGGATCTACAAGGATCTTACTTAACCACCATACTAAGTGAGGAAATATAGATGTGCATCATAAATTTTGTGCACTAAATAACAACAACCAATTACAACCCTATATATATATATATATATATATATATATATATATATATATATATATATATATATATATATATATATAATATAATTGACTAATCAAGGCCACATAACTAAGGCAAAAACGGGGTACAAGAATTAAATCCGATTATATGAATACAAAAAATTAAAGATTGATATAATTTATGATCAAAGATCTTTTGAAAGAATTTTAATAAACATAATTGAAGCATCTAGAGTGAAGTTAGAGCTCTACTTTTTAGGGTGAGTAAATCATTTTTCGTACATCACTAACTTTCTTCATCTAGCTCTTGAATTTTTGACGAGACTAATCGGCTAGGTTGTTGAATACACGCGGATAAGTGTCAAAATAAGTTCCAAACTCACCAACTAAAAGTTATAATCATGAATTAAAGAGTATAGTGATGAATAAGGGTTGAATCCACAGAGACTTAAAGTATTTTTAAGGTCTTCTTCAAATTCGATCAAATTAAACGATGAATTTAGGTGAGAAATTAGGAATTTTGATAGTTAGAAGGAGAAATCAAATACCAATCCACGGAATTAAAAATCACTTGATTTGGATCAAGATTTGCGGAGAAATCAAAGAGCAAAAATTAGGAAGAATTTCTGAACGCGAACAAAGGGAAAACCGAAATTAAATCTAAAATTTAACTAATCTATGATTTGAAATTGAAATATAATGATACAAGACGAAAGATTAGGATGAAAATGCATAATCTAACCTGAAGTCGCGCTCGAATTGATCTAATTGATCGTCGGATCAAGGGCTTTTCATTCCACGATTTCAAAGATGAAATTCGGCATTCAAGAAGCAATTTCTCCCTATTCTTTTGACAAAATCTTGATTTCAAAGACTCCCTAGATGCAAAAATGAGTCTAGAAGAGGAAGAAATTAAGAGATTCAAGGATTGAGATGTCTAAATAGTTCAATAGCTCGAAATATACAAGAATACATTTCTCGTCAAAGAGAGAGAATTTATAATATTTTAAAATTGTGTGTGACCGTTGGATCTTCTCCTTGATGAGATCAACGGTCGCGATGAAATCCGAAGAGGCAAATTGTTATGATTAAGTCACAGCCATCGGATCTTCATTGGAGTGTCAAGATCTAGCCACATGATTACGTAAAGAGAGAGCATCATGAGATCTCGTTCATCTAATCATGAATCAACGTTTCAAATTCTCAGATGGCATTTAAATCCTGGCCGTTCTAAATCCTTAGATGAATGGATAGGATTGAACCATTTAACAAAAAAAATCGTCGTCCACTCAAATGCAACCATGTACCCCCTCATCCCCCCCACTTATGTGAAAATGAGGGGCTGACATTAAATCACATTAATTCCCATCGATAGGACAATTCTAAGTGCGCCACATCACCTGCATAAAATAAACAGAAAGATAGTCCCACAACACATAATTAAATGCATTTCGACAAGTATATAATTGACGTGTATAGAATGGGCTAGCAAAAATCTTTAATGGATTCTTAACCCACTAATTACACTTTCACACGCGCGCACACATGTACACATAGGTGCACCACATGGCGCATATACACGTCTCCATGTGACAACACATCACTCCACCGCCGCGTCAGCTGCCACGTCAGTGCACAATAAAACTTGATATTTTTATTTTTCAAAATCCAAATAAATCTAAAACAAATTTACAAAAATTTTAGAAAAATCCCTAAAAATTAAACAATTCATAACTTTTAAAAAACAACACCAAATTAATCGAAATTTGTTTTATCTATAATTGAATAATCTATTATTTTAAAAAGTCAAATTCAATAACTAACTAGACAATAAATTTTTATTTCAAAAATACACTCATTTCTCTTAGAAAATAAAACTTAGAAAAATACGTGTATAAAAGATATTTTGTCTTATTATTTAACATTAAAACCTAATTATAATCTCAAATCTAGATGGGAATAATCTACTCTAAAATATATTCTTAATGATGCATAATTATCCCTAAAATGATGCATTTTGAGATTATAACTTAAAAATGTATAAAATGATAGATATGGACTCAAAGTATGATAACATGCATAAGAATGGAATGTTTCATGCCTAAATTTGTATTAATAATCACACAATTACATGTTTAAATTGCAGGTTATCAATATTCTCTTTTAATAAATATTAATATAGATTATTCATTATAAACACAAATAGCTTGCATTTCAAGGTAGAATGATAATGGTCTCCAAAACCATTACAAAGCCTTAGTTTATGTGGCTTCATCTTGGCCATTATAATACGGTGATCTTATGTTCACGATTTCAAACAATGGTAATTTATGAATCATTGAGTGATTTTGAATGATAGAAACTTATGAATGTATTTTTTAGGAGTGTAATGTGATAGATGTATTGATCACTCTATTACTATCCAAGGCATGTGAGAAAGCACACACATCCTAGAAAACAGCTTAATATATATTGGCGTATACAAATAGACAAATGAATACATATTTTCAATTTTCTTTATTACTTTTTTGATAGGAAGACATCAAAAGAGATGAATATGATATGTTTTAAGAAAAGTTCAAAAGTATGCATACTAATTTGACATATCAAACCATAAGAAATCAGAATACATATTTATAAACGAGTAGCATGTATGATAAAAATCTCATTTGGGATAAGCAAGTTAGAAAGTCTAGATAGATATCAAGATACATAATTAGATAGATTCATAAGTAGATTGATATTTATATTTCTAGATAGGTAGATAGACTGATAGAAAAATATATTGATTGCTAGATAAGTAGATGGATCGATAGCTTTGTTGACATATAGAATTATATATATACATACATAAATTCATTTAAATGGATCATAAAATAGATAGAAACCCTGGTAGATAGAATGATCTATAGAAATATCAATAAATTTATATATATTTCTATATTTGTGTGTGTGTGTTGGCGAAGGGGGTGGCACGCGGGCGGCGCGAGGGCGGCGCGCGGAAGATCCTGAATTTGAGACTTTCTACACCAAAAATATTCTCTTAAACGAAGGGTATATATTGTTAGATTTATAGGTAAATTTATAAATTTATATGATCTAGAAAATTATTTCTGTGATGACACCCATAGACTCAAAATATTTTATTTAACAATATTATTTCAAGAGTATTCAAGAAAGGTTAAATTCATCAAGAGATTCGTTATATAAAGGTCTTTGATAGCATAAACTAAGTCCTATAACCGGTCACCATACTTTCTGCTAGGAAAAAAGAGTTATGTTGGAACAAATGTTGCCTTGTTTCAAAAGGTGAGTAGTCATTCATGGGCATCAATACATACATATGGCACCTTCATGATTAACAATAGATATCTTCTTTTGTTGAAGTGAAGGTATCATCTTCTTGATGACACTGGAATTCTAGTAGACGATAGCAAAACCAGTATTTGGAGGTTTAAGTAATATCCAACAGGGACGCCTGTGCTGTTGGGGCCCCAAATTGACCATGTGTCGCTGAATTTCACAAAGTCTCTATCCTTCACCATGTTTGCATGCAATCATAGTATGTGTCATGTGTGTACGAGGGCCAGATTTTAGTCGCATTGTTCATGTACAAACCAAGTTGCCATATCTCAAGGTTTCACCTACTAAAAGAGATTCCTTGCCATTTGAGGGTGGTTATCTAATTATATTAGATGAATACATGAAACATTGAATTGAAGAAAACCTTAGCAAACTTACAAGGTAACATTGGTAATAACCATGCTAACAAACATTAGGGTCATTTGAAACAGAGCTTATTAAGTTTGAACATTACACACTCGATAAAAATTATTTCCTTTAGTGGGATGTCTTTTAAGACACCTTTTAGACAGTTTCTAACGTCTATATGGTTTTATCCTTTATATGAAATCTTAAGCAATCATGATATGCATACCCTTAGAGCTAGAGCATGCTACCAATTTTTCAAGTCTTTGTTTAACTATCTTCTGGCTATCCTAATGTGATTAATTCTTGACTTTAATTATGCTCGGTGTTACTCTCTTCCATGAGCTGTGGAACGATAATTTCGAGATCCAACATGAACAAAAAATTGAATTCATCTGAATATCTGTAGGTAGGACTTATTGTGGGATTAGCCATCGACAATAAAAAAATGTTTAAGTCATTGTGAAGAGTTAAAAGCATTGGTAGCCTCCAGCTACATGGCAATCTTAGTGATGTAACTTCAATTCTCTGATGGTGTGGTTAGTGTTTCAAAATTGACCCTCCTAAACCAACTTGCCTTTTCTTATTGGCTAAGAAAGGCTTTCGATTGAGTCATTTTCTGGATATGTAAGCTTCTAAATAGAGAGGGGTTGTAAAAGAGAAACAAATATAGAAGAGGTTTCTTGGTTTTGAATGAGTTTATCTTCTCTCTATTCTCTCTCCCATATATCCAGCCTATGCGTGTGTGATTTTAAGTTGCTTGTAAGCAATCTTTTGAAGATCTTTTGAGCTCGTTTCACCACTAACATCTTTACTGTCCATAACATTCTTTGCTCAATTATCAAAGCTTGAAATCGCTTTGTGAAAACGTAACTTCTCTCTATACTAAAAGATATTCTGTCAATAATGGCCTTAACGGTTCGTGGAATGCTGCTCTTCGTGTCCCGTAATTAGGGCTTCACATTTCTTCGTTTTTCAAAAAAATTTCGTATGATTTACCAAAGTTTTTGAAGAAAATACGACTTTTAAGTGGTTTTTATTATGTTGAAATTCATTCCTCAGCATGGCAGGCTGTGTTTCTCATACGTCTGAAAGAAGAGTTCATGTGCCAAAATAGGTCTAGCTTTTCATGGACGACGATAGCAGATAACAGCAAAGAAAGGAAGACGCTGAGGACAATAAAAGAAAAGATCGATATATGCGATGAAAAATATGAGAAATTGCGTCCACTCCAAATTGTAGTAAGCGATTGGACTAAAAAATTATTCAATCATCTCCTGTCCTGGCAGTCATTGTAATCAGTTGACGGTCCTGCTGCACACGGCGATCATGGAGTGCCGTGAAAGCGGCGCTTGCCGCCTCAATAAACGCATTTAACATTACATTAAATGGGCAGAAACCCGGCAAATTTTCCTCGAGTATCCGATCAAAATCCCATTAAGTAGTGAGAAGATAATAGGGCATTTATGTTGTGGATAAGTATCTCGACCAGAAATAGACATCATAGATTAAACATACACGCGCATCATGTGGCTCGTGAGTGTGAAGCCCAGCCTTTCGCACTGGTTTTTCCACATCGCTGCCGTCCTGAATATGGGGAGAAAGCATATTTTAGTCGCGCTACTGTCCCTCTTGTATCTTTCCTCCTGTTCTTGTCTTCCAAGATCTTCGCTCTTCGACGGGGATTCTCTCAACACCGGTGAATCCTTGACCAACGGAGCCTGGTCTTTTGTCATGCAGGAAGACTGCAACTTGGTCTTGTACAACAACACCGTCAACGAGTGGTCCTCCAATACCCAGGGGAAGGGAACTAGTTGCCGCGCAACCATGCAGGTGGACGGGAACTTCGTTGTGTACAGCGACACAACTCCAGTTTGGGATACCCAGACCGAAGACGTCGGCCCTCCCGGTGGGTATTCCCTCAATCTCTATCCCGATGGCTACGTTTTACTCCAGTGGAGGGGTTATCCGTTTTACACGATAGAACCTCGATCGTATGCCAAGTAGGCTTCCATTCCTGCAGGAGTTGCAGATAAGAAGCCCTAAGACAGTATAATAATATGCCAGAATAAGAAAGCGATCATGTTTCATCTCCGCTGATTGCATTTATCTTGAATTTGTAATACTCTCGTGTTTAAAGAGACAAGTCCACCATTCCTGAACGAATGGGGCAACCCGTGTTCCATCTTGCTACGCAAGTTCTGGAATAAAAAGTAAGTGTTTCTTGTCTTCGTTATTTCTACCCAAGAAATTCATCAGTTAAATGAATTCTGTAAATCTATTAACCACCTACTCGTTTATCAAAGCACCAGGCTATCTATTTCCATAGCTAACCATATATCTATTTACATCCACATCAATTTATCCATGAAAAGAACTTGATATTTACGTCTATAAATGAATGGGGAAGTAAATAGCAAGATATCAACCTTTATCTCTCCCGCTCTCTCTCTTTCTCTCTCTCTCTCTCTCTCTCTCTCTCTCTCTCTCTCAATACATATAATCTTGTTACAAATTACTTCATATGATCAATAATCTTTGTTTAGAAGATATAAGATAATATGCAATAAATATAAATGTCTTTGTAGATATAAAAGGATATAAATAATCTATATATCTGTGTGTAAATATATATATATATATATATATATA